>JAOTOL010001357.1:87500-312500 GCA_034440575.1 Imbricaverruca yamaguchii | reverse complement strand
AAGACGCTAGGCGTAATTTCCTCTAAAAAGGAGAACGAATTACCGCAATGAAGCGCTTCCATGAATGTCTGTTCGTGATGAGCGGATTTTGCAAGCGAAGGCAACCAGAGACCCCAACGCGTCGTCGAGGGCGCCATCCTCGGCTCGGCGACTGCATCCGTGGACAAGAACGGAGCACCGGGACCGAGCGGGCGCCGCGGCTGGCGACAGCGCGCTGTGGCGGCCGGCCTGCACGCTGTGGCGGCCGTCTCCGAGCCGAGCCGAGCCTGTGCGCTATATATAGCCATCGCAGTCGATGCACTCTTTGAACCCAAATAGCCAACCGACCGGCCGAGCGGACTGGCCGAGACGCACGGGTGTATGACACCGTAGGGTGTAGGGCATCGTCGGGTGTAGGACACCGTAGGGTGTAGGACACCGTAGGGTGTAGGGCACCGTAGGGTGTAGGACACCGTAGGGTGTAGGACACCGTAGGGTGTAGGACACCGTAGGGTGTAGGACACCGTAGGGTGTAGGACACCGTAGGGTGTAGGACACCGTAGGGTGTAGGACATCGTCGGGTGTAGGACACCGTAGGGTGTAGGGCACCGTCGGGTGTAGGGCACCGTAGGGTGTAGGACACCGTCGGGTGTAGGACATCGTCGGGTGTAGGGCACCGTCGGGTGTAGGACACCATCGGGTGTAGGACACCGTCGGGGTAGGACACCGTCGGGTGTAGGACACCATCGGGTGTAGGACACCGTCGGGTGTAGGACACCGTAGGGTGTAGGACACCGTAGGGTGTAGGACACCGTCGGGTGTAGGACACCGTAGGGTGTATGACATCGTCGGGTGTAGGACACCATCGGGTGTAGGACACCGTAGGGTGTAGGACACCGTCGGGTGTAGGACATCGTCGGGTGTAGGACACCGTCGGGTGTAGGACACCGTCGGGGTAGGACACCGTTGGGTGTAGGACATCGTCGGGTGTAGGGCACCGTCGGGTGTAGGACGCCGTCGGGTGTAGGACACCGTCGGGTGTAGGACATCGTCGGGTGTAGGACACCGTCGGGTGTAGGACACCGTCGGGTGTAGGACATCGTCGGGTGTAGGACACCGTCGGGTGTAGGACATCGTCGGGTGCAAGACACCGTCGGGTGTAGGGCATCGTCGTGTGTAGGACGCCGTCGGGTGTAGGACATCGTCGGGTGTAGGGCACCGTCGGGTGTAGGACACCATCGGGTGTAGGACACCGTCGGGGTAGGACACCGTCGGGTGTAGGACACCATCGGGGTAGGACACCGTCGGGTGTAGGACACCGTCGGGTGTAGGACACCGTCGGGTGTAGGACACCGTAGGGTGTAGGACATCGTCGGGTGTAGGACACCGTCGGGTGTAGGACACCGTCGGGTGTAGGACATCGTCGGGTGTAGGACGCCGTCGGGTGTAGGGCATCGTCGGGTGTAGGACACCGTCGGGTGTAGGACACCGTCGGGTGTAGGACACCGTCGGGTGTAGGGCACCGTCGGGTGTAGGACACCGTCGGGTTTAGGGCATCGTCGGGTGTAGGATACTGTCGGGTGTAGGGCATCGTCGGGTGTAGGACACTGTCGGGTGTAGGGCATCGTTGGGTGTAGGACACCGTCGGGTGTAGGACGCCGTCAGGTGCCGTGACAACGGGCCCTCCCGCCAGCGCTGCCATGTGCAACACCGCGTAGAACTGCAGCTGTTAAAACGCTCGTTTTGGCGTAGATGATTTACCGAGTCCCACGTTATCTTTTGTATCCAATTCAGGCGTTTTTGTCCTGCGTCATCGTGGAAAAAGCCGACAGTGGCGCTTTCATGGCGATTCCGGCCGGCTAGAAGAAGTGTTTAGTCAGCGTTAGTGTGTTCTTTATTCTGTGGGCTTCGGGACTGCTCGTGTGGATGTGGGCGCCAGCCATCCGGCTGTGGCTTCTGCCCTCTCACCGACGCGCTATCCGCCGAACAGAGAGCACCCGCGGCGCAGGCCTGCTGCCCGCCCCTGCCCTCCCCCATGCACACTTTCCATGCAGTCAAAAACTCTGCAGACGGTTGAGCACTTGAGTTATTTTACGTGCGTTAGTAATTTTTTGCAGCGCACTAGCGTGTTTAGGGGTCATTTTTCATTGCTAGCTTCGCTTTGGAAGCCGCTAGTTTTCCACTTTAGCTACAATGCGTTGCAGTTATGTTTAGGTCGTCTGTGTCGGCGTTTGTTGGCTTAAGTTTGTATTAATTTTTTCGCCCATAGACATCTGTACCAGACTCAGTCGTTGGTGGAGAATTCGAGAACCACCGGCGGAAACCTCTGATAATAACACCAGGCCATACAGTGGTTCATATTGCAAATTTCAAGGCCTTCAACGATTGCATCTGGAGACGCCGCGATCAGTTTGGTGACCGAACACTTGCTAAAATGAACTCTAAGTTACGCCTTGGCCTTTCTGTGTCTATATTCCTCCACGGTGCTGTCAAATTTCTCCATGCACGCTTCTTCGCTTTTATTCCCGTGCTGTTTGCAAGGATATTAGCGCTTCAGTTGTGTTTTCCTCTGATGGCACACACATTTGCAATTACCTTCCAAGTCATATTAAATTTAGAGGCGTCCCGTCATACAGAAACAATAAAGCGCTCCACCGCATTTAAAAGCGACTTGAAGGCGACAGGATGCTACGATGATACGATGCTTGCGGCAATCAACTTTCTCGGTAAGCCAGGGCTACATCAGCTTTGCTTGAAATGACCTGCCAAGCGACGTTTAAAACTTTTAATGGAGCCGTATGCAGCAATGGCATGCGGTAGTGTCCCAGATTAGTACTATCCTATTAAGGAAGGCCAGCTTCGTCGTACTAAGTCAACAATGCGGCAAGATGCTGATTCCTCCATTACAAAGTGCGGGAAGGAAATTTGATGCAGTCAGGCTGAACAAGAATTGTCTCAATTTCTGACCATGCTAGGGATTTCGAGATGTGATCCTGTCTGCGATGGTAGGTAATTTTTCTGAAAGCCTTTTTTTTTGCTTTCGTTTTAACGAGATTGTATGGCTCTAAGTGATACCGGTTCACAGTGTGGGATGTGCTTGAATATGTGTTTTTAAATGAGGAGTTGTGGTGCCTTTGGATTGAAGTGATGCCGCGACCTGTTAAAAGCGATGAGCGCTCCGAAACAACGTGAGTTGTTTCGGAGCGCTCAGCGCCCCAAAACGAAACGAGTCACCATTGAAATATGGTAAGCCCAATATTATACAGGGCTGACAGTCACGCTGAGCATTTCAATTGTTGTTTTTCAGGATCTGGTTACCTGGTCAGGCACGTTGAGGATGAAACCTGCAGGGCCTTACTTTTTGCGAGAGTTGCTTAATTCAGTTAGGATAAAGTCAGCCTTTCTTACAGTCATTTTAGTGAGTTAAATCGAAGCCAGTTTTGAAGTGCACGAAACAAGTTCTTAACTGGAGCTTTGAGTCGCGATAATCTGCCAAGTGCATTGTTCAGGTGAGACCCGATCACAAATCTGACAGATGGATCTGGCGTGGTGCTGCTGCGGCGGAGCGCAGCCAGCCGCCCTGGCCGACCATTGTCGGTGCTGGGCGCGGCCAGTACCCGGTGGCGCGGTGTAGGCGCTGGTGTACCACCGGCGTGTGGCGGAGCACTGCCTCCGACGGCGGCGACTGTCCACCAAAGCCTGCAAACCTGCCCTCCCGACTCGCCGTGAGCAGGAGACCCGGCAACGGCCGCCACGCTCTTTTTGTCCAATTATGAGATCGTTAGTCCGTCACCGGTCGTGCTGTTCGCACTTTTTCTTCGCCTTCACGACGCCCCGGGTGGTCGCTAACGTCGGCTGAAAGAACTGAGGAGCTGAGCCGAAGCATAGTTAACGGTGATGTTTAGCGATTTCTTTGTTGGTGCGCTTCACGCTAGTTGTTGGCAGGGAATTAGGTGTGGTTATGAGACGTGCAACCAAGGTACCACCACCCCAAAAATGCACTAGATGAAACGAGAAATTTCGAGACAAAAGGAGAAATGTATACTCAAAACCATGAATGTTGCGCGCTTCACTCGCCGATGGTGGTTCTTCGTTTTTACGGCACATCGACCGTTCAGTCATGCAGCATGGCCAATCTCTGCCGGTAATTGGTCTCGGGCGAAGAGTAGCCACAGGTGAGGCTTCGCGCGCCGGAAGATTTCTCTATTTCATCACGTTTTTTGGATTGGTTGTTTTTATCCGGGAAATCCTGACTGCGCCACTGGTAATGCTGCAACGTGACTTCTGCCGGGACCAAATCGCGCACCTTTAGTTGTGTCGAACTATACGATCACACCTGTGTCAACTTGTGTCCCACCTGTGCGGGTTTTCGGAGTTCGGTCCCGCTTACCGCTGTTCCGCGGACGAGTAGTCAAGAGGTATAGTCCCATTGTCGTCCCCCAACCGAAAGGTTTTGTGTTCGAGTCCCACCTGCCGGTTACTCTTCGCCCGCGACCATCGGCGCGAGAAATCGGGGACGTTTTGTGACACAAACGGGCAATTTGTCGTGAAAATCGATATCCACCACTGGTGTTCTGCTCTTCCGCTCTCCTAGTTGTGTCCCATCGCATCGACGGCGACCCCGCTACACGCAGAGGATAACGACCACGACGGGCGTGCTGTCCCGTGGGTGCATTCTATTAGGGGATGAATCCTCCTTTGTGCAATCGGTATAGCTGTTTCGCTTCCTGGCATAGGTTAAGTCTTCCGTGATGTAAAAAAAAAAAAAATATAAAATGTATATATATATATATATATATATATATATATATATATATATATATATATATATATATATATAAACGCCCCATTAATATGATTAATATGACATGCATGTTATAAGACCAGATTGGTTATGCTGTACGTTATGAAAATTAATTTCATAATGTGTCATAATTAGTATATTTAATGAGTTTCGGCTTTAAAACTGGATATCATTGACGATATTATGGCCGCTGCGTGACCATTGTAGTCGGTGCGTCCCTAAACCCCAATAACCAACCAATCGTTCGACCACGAGCGCGACGAGCATGAGTCAGCGTGGGCCCGTGCTCCGACGGCCGCCGCGGCCAAATGTCCGTACCACCGCCGGCGCAACTGACCATCGGCCACTCTCGGCCACCATCGGCCACCGTCGGCCGCCATCGGCCACCGTCGGTCACTCTCGGCCGCCATCGGCCACCGTCGGCCACTCTCGGCCGCCATCGGCCACCGTCGGTCACTCTCGGCCACCGTCGTCCAATCTCGGTCACTCTCGGCCACCGTCGGCCACCGTCGGCCACCGTCGGCCACCATCGGCCACTCTCGGCCACCATCGGCCACTCTCGGCCGCCATCGGCCACCGTCGGCCACTCTCGGCCACCGTCGGCCACTCTCGGTCACTCTCGGTCACTCTCGGCCGCCATCGGCCACCGTCGGTCACTCTCGGCCACCATCGGCCACCGTCGGCTACTCTCGGCCACTCTCGGCCACTCTCGGCACCATCGGCCACTCTCGGCCACCATCGGCCACCATCGGCCACTCTCGGCCAATCTCGGCCACCATCGGCCACCGTCGGCCACTCTCGGCCACCGTCGGCCACTCTCGGCCACCATCGGTCACTCTCGGCCACCGTCGGCCACCGTCGGCCACTCTCGGCCACCGTCGGCCACTCTCGGTCACTCTCGGCCACCGTTAGCCAGCGTCGGCCATTGTTCGCCAATGGCTGAGCTATTGTTGGCCATTGGTTATGGCGTCGATGCGCGGCCAGCACATGGGAGCTGCCGCAGGTAGTGATCCTGTGCTGAACCGATCGCGCCGCCCACCGCGCGCCAGAATAGTGAGG
This sequence comes from Imbricaverruca yamaguchii, assembly GCA_034440575.1. Classification (NCBI taxonomy): domain Eukaryota; kingdom Metazoa; phylum Arthropoda; class Thecostraca; family Neoverrucidae; genus Imbricaverruca; species Imbricaverruca yamaguchii. Next base: position 306,658 of record JAOTOL010001357.1, on the reverse strand, counting down.
GAGGTGCCACTGATAGTGTGCTGATGGAACGGAACGCTGTGGCTGCAGCGGCGGCCGCTCCTCCCTGCTGTCCCTGCAGATGTGGGAAGCTGGTGTGCTCACGTTTCTTCGCAGCAGGATTGTTTTTGCTGGGGTGTAGCGGCACTCGCAATCGCGGCAGGCTCTTGTAGCTGCTAAACTGCTGGATCTTGTTCGATTTCGATGATTTGTTGGCACATCATGTCTGTAAAGCGTTTGGCTCATATCAACAACCAAAACGCCCCTGCCACTTTCGAGCGGGAACTCGCGCTAACACACTGAGCAATTCGATTTATAAAACACACATGCAAACAAGGTCAAGCTGCGCCGCAATCAGTGGAAGTCACCGGTTACTTACTGTTTATCCGTGCGAATTATCCACCGGTGCGTGGCGATCTGGTGTCGCTCTCATCCCATCCCATCCGATCTGATCGGTCCTTGAATCTGCACCGGAGTGCACCAGACCAACCATCTGATCAACGGCGGCGGCGCCGCTCGCCGCCACCCAGATAAGGTCGGTGACGACACGCATCGCTCACCCGCGCGGGACGTCACTGGGAGAAGATTCGTCACGGCGCGGCCGCTTGGTGAGCAGGTGACAGCGGCGTCAGCCGGTGGCGGCGCGACGGCTGATGGCGGGCGATTTGCGCGGGTACGATTGCTAGTGACGAGAGCGTCGTCGGACGGCGCGTGCGATGGGTCAGAGCGGGCGTCCGGCGACGCCCGACGTCTCGTCACCGCAAGTGGTCGTGATCGTGCCGGTGGCGGTGATGATGACGATGGTGATGATGACCAGACTTGTGCTCGACTCGAGTTAAATCTAGAATCGACGCATGAACCAATCATTTTTGGATGAGTCGTGAGTTGAATGGATTATATTCCCCAAAGCATATCTTGAGTCGCGAGTTGAAGCACTTCTTCCTTTTACAAAATTTAGTTCAATCATGAGTCAATCATTTGAATCACAATGAGTCATTTGAGTCTTGTGACTCAAATGCAAGTTATGAACAAATGCTATAAGGCATGTATAGTTGTGAATAGTATGCCCTGACACAAAGTAGGGAGTAAAAACACTGTGCACTTGTTCATGCTTAGCATTACAATTGTCAACTTATCAGCTGCCAGTGAGTAAAGAATAAGGGTTTGGTAGGTATGTACTTCAGTTATTTCCCAAAAACGGATAATAATAACTACAAATAAGTATTAATGTTAAGCTTGGTATTCACGATCAGTATCATGTGTGAGTCAATCCTAGTGCCAGAAACACAACACAGAAATTGGATGTGATTGTGAAAAAGAATATGGAACCGAAACGGCCCCGCACTGCAACATGCATATGCACTGAATAAAATTGTGTTGGTTTGTGTGACAAATACCAAACCCAAGATACCTTTACTAGAAGGTAGATTTAAGTTTTCCTTCAACACCCGCATGACGGCATTCGAAGTTTTTTTTTCAACTATGGTATCAATTTGGTTACAAAGACTTTCTCAAAGCATACGCAATGGCCATCTTAATGTGCTTCCTGGGAAATATTTGTCTTCTGCTAACCATCTTGTCCCATTATTTCCAGTGAGCATTTGTTCCGACATATTTTATTCTCATGCATAGACAAGGTCGGATTTGTGCATTGTTATCCGGCATGTGGAGAGGAAATATTTTGTGGTCATCCAGTATGGAGGATGTTTTTTCTTCAAACCTTACACATCGTAACTTAATTTGCACCCATTTCAGTGAATTTTGAGCACTTTTTCTTGTTCACAACAGTTCGTTGTGAAAAGTTAATATCGTAGCAAATTCAACCTCCAGATGAGAAAACAAGAAATGATTTTCTGGAGAGCATGATGTTCGGAATCCAAAAAATATAGGACCAGCTTATTTTTTTCAAACATGTACCTACCTATCTACATTGACATACAGCAGTTGTTGAAAACAGTTTTTCTAGGCCAGCTAGACCCAGTGCATGATGCATTCTTCATTGATGAATGTTGCATGGATTATTGATGATACATGCATAATTGAACATTTATGTACAACACCTTTGTGATCTAGGAATGCCCTCCTGAAACTTGCAACTCGACTGAAACTCTCCTGCCACTGGGGAGAAGAAGCTATGGTGCACTTAGCCCCCTTCCCTGACTGTCCTTTCTTACGCTCTTGAACGAGGGTGACAACTTGAAGGCGTAAAATGGACGGTGAAGGGAGCCTACCAGTATCGGGAACAATCCCTTTATTTTGGAGGCGCTTGATGGTGAGCCTGTCGGAAATGGCACATTGTTGGGCAGGACGATTATTACTGGGTCATTCAGGATACCCTTTGCTGAAGCTAAATGATAGGTCTTTCAATTAGAATACGTCAAATTACCCTAAATTGCCGTAAAATATGCAAAATGGCGTAAAGAATGTCTGTAAAATTGAGTGCAAACCAATGGTGAAGGGAAACCAGCAAGCTCACCACCAAACCAACTTCGTGGGGCAACAAACCAACTCAATTTTATCCGTGTGGATACCTGCTGCATGACCACTGCAGTCGATGCGCCCCTAAGCCCCGTGTGGATACCTATTGCAGTGCAGGACCTGGGTCCTATGTTGAAGTTAGGTGATGTGTGTCAGGCCTGTATGATTCAGTTGGTGCCTCATGCTGATGTGAATTGAAGTATTATGCACTCATGGCTTTGCATATGCATTGACAATCATTCGTCTCGTTAATGTTTTTTAGTCAATTACTTTATGCACATGCACATGCATTTATCTGTATATATGCTATATGCCAACCATCACAGTGTATGACGAATTATGAATAATATGAGGTGAAAACAAAATTATAGCAAACATAATATATTCAATGGATGTCTCGTGTTAGAGCATTTTCGTTGGTGTCTAAATAAATGTGAATTCCCTTCTCTGATTAGACAGATGAAGATGCATTAACATAAAACTGACTGTGAAATATATTATTTTTGCTATAACTCTGTTTTCACCTCGCATTATATATGTATATATATATATATATATATATATATATATGTACATGTATAAATATATATATATATATATATATATATATATATATATATATATATATATATATATAGTATATGTATAAATATTGTGTGGGCAGTGCACTCTGAATCATATGGCTAGGAGTCTGATACCATTGAGTCGGTTCTGAATCCATTCAAATTTATGTTCGAGTCGTGAGTTGAATCATGCTTTGTGAACTCTGAGTCTGAATTGAGTCGGATCAAATAATTTTTACGTGCAAAATCAAAATCAAGATCAAATAATCATGAGTTCAATTGGATCTCAAGCTCTATGAGTCAAATGTAAGTCGTCTAAAAAAAATTTGAGTCGAGCACAAGTCTGATGACGATGCTGATGATAACGACGGTGATGATAACGATGGTGACCATGACTATGGTGATGATGACGATGGTGACCATGACGATGGTGATCATGATGATGGTGATCATGACGGTGATCATGATGGTGATCATGACGATGGTGATGACGACGATTGTGATGACGACGATTGTGATGACGACGATGGTGATGATGACGATGGCGATGATAACGATGACTGTTGTGCGCCGCCGTGTGTCCGCCTAGATATGGGCCCAGCCGGAGCTCTCCCCGGTCGACGCACCCTTTGACGAGCTATTCCGAACGGCTGCCTCCCAAACACCTGTGGTGGCGATTCGTCTCACAAACATTTTCCGTGGCCTTTCGATGGGGCTGGGAGCGGAAGAAAAGCCGGAAGCCAGGAGAGCAGCTCGCCAATGCAGCTGTCACCGAGCAGTGAGCGGTGGAGGAGACCGTAGAGACGCGAGCATGGCCCCGCTCCCGGCAAGCGTGGAGCGGGCAGGCCGTCCCCCGCAACAAAGCCGCTGCTTTCCGGTGCAGTCGGTTCAGATTTCCGTGTGGAGTCGGGCTGCTACTGTCACAGGTCCAGGTCAGCCCATTGTGGGCTCGGTTGCGCCTGTTGCGTGCCCGACCACACCCAATGCGGTCCAAGTTCCACTCGTGAACATATTTATGTCGGTGGACCAATGTCACGTATGTGCAGTGGTGTTGGTGCGGTGTCATCACCGCAGTTTATTTTTTAGTATTTTGATATACGGCTTCCTGTGCTGTCTGGAGCGGATCTGAACGACACGCGACGCAAAAGAACCCACGATCTCTCCGACCACACCCGGCGTATCGAGAAGTGGCGCTGACCTCCCAAACAGCACAGGAGGATCAACGTCCTCTCCTGCCATCCTGAGTTCGTCGAGAAGCGGTGCCAGGCCCCCTAGACGATGCAAGACTCACGTCCTCTCCAGCCACCCCGCGCGTGTCGAGAAGCGGCGCAGCCCCCCCTTCCGGACGGCGCAGAATGGCCCACGTTCTTTCCGGCCACACCACCTTGCGCGCCGAAAAACTGTGCGAGGCCTTCCAGACGGCGCATAAGGACCAACCACCCCAGGCGTGTCGAGAAGCGGCACAGGCCGCCAGAGGGCGCGGCGCCTGCGTCGTGATCGCCGCCGCAGATAGTGACGCGGCGATGGCGCACCGGCGCCGCTGTGTGTCGCGTGCGTCTGCGGTGCGCCGCATATGTCTGCGGCCCGTCGCAGCCGGGAGCGGCTTTCTCCGTTGCGGCGGTGCGGCGCGGGACGATCACGGCCCACATTTGGGTTAATCACGGTCGGCGCACCATCTGTTGAGAGTGCTGCAGCGGCGGCTCTGCCCCACCACCGTCACAGTACGGGCTGCCGCTGCCCGCCGGTAGCACGTCCTGTCGGAGCTTCCCCAGCTGTCTGAGCTGACTGAGCTGACTGAGCTGGCGGAGCTGGCGGAACTGACCGGAACTGACCGGGCTGTTGGAGTGAACGGAACAGTATAAGCGAACGGGGCTGTTCAAATTGTGGAAGCCGCTGAAGACTCCGAGAGCAGCCTGAGCTATTCGAGCCGTCTGAGACGTGTGAACGGTGACAGCCGTCGAAGCCGCCGGCTACTCGGCGGTGACCTAGGCAGACGTGGTGGACTGCTAGTGCTGTGCTGCTGGTGGCGGTGGGTCGACGCCGGCCCGCTCGCGCGACTGGCGACTGTGACCCTGCGTTTGGGTGTGGGTGAGCGGTGGCCGTGGCGGCGCAGCGGCCGACCGTCCACCGGTCGGCGGCGCAGCAGTCGCGTCGATAGTGCCCGTCGGTAGTGTCGTACGGTAGTGTCGTGTGGTATTGTCCTACGAAGATTCATACGTAGTGGCATGCGACAAAATCCTGTCGGTATTGTCCGACGTGGTGCATGCGACAGTGCCCTGCCGGTATCGTCCTACGTAGTGTCATATGGTAGTATCATACGTAGTGTACTACGTATTGTGATGCGGTAGTGTGCTGCCGGTCGCCAGCTGCCGGGACATGGTGGTGCCGCGCGGACCCTACCAGCGGCCTCCGCCGAGCCCCGCGGACCTGGTCACGCGTGCGAGGCGGCGGCCGACAATCGCGGCCGGCTGCGCGGGCGCCGCTCGCCGTCGCGGCGCGCGCCGTCTGTGCCGACGGCGGCGGCACCGTGCGCCGATTGTCGCGCGGCGGCGGCGGCCGGCTGTCGGCGTGCCTCGTCCAGCCCGCCCGAGTACTCGCTCTCGTCGGCCTCGTACAGCGACGATTCGGTGCTGGCGGCGGCGCTGCGAAGCCGCCCCAGCCGCAGGCGGGTCGCCTTCCAGGTGAGTGGCGCCGCCGTGGCCGGGTACGCCGAGGAGCTCCTGTTGCGGTCGCGGTCGCGGTGGCTCAGTCGTTGGACTCTTGATCGTAAGGTCGTGGGCTGGACCTTGACAACCGATGGGATTACGAGTCCACTGAGGACCAACAGACGTGAGAGGTTGGTGACGCTATGCGCCCTTGCGAAAGAACCAAACGTTCTTCTTAGTGAGAAGCTCATTTGCAAGCCGATCTGTGTGCGAAGATGTAGGTTGTGAGTTGTATGTTGGCAGTGGGTTATTTTTGTCCAGTAGCTGAGACCCGACTCACGTGATGCAGTGGCGCAACTTTGACCCGTTCGGCCAGTCTACTCTTGCTCGGAAAGCCGACTCGGAAAGGTGCTTAATGGGCGCTGTATAACCACTGCAGTTGATGCGCCCTAAAACCCAAATAACTAACTAACAGAAAGATCCTTAGATACGTCATCTAACGTCTGACCTGACTCAGCGGAGCTGCATGGTGAAGGCTGTTGTTGAGGACGGCCAGACCACAGCTTTTGCCTAAGGTGTTTTTGTCACCTCCTGGAGACATGGGATTCTGCAGAAGATCCATCAGTATGGAATCTGTTGATCCTTGATCACGTTTTTTAGAGAACTGTTTTTTTATCGACCGACAGTTTCGTGCGCGCGTGGGCAATCAGACGTCAGATTTGATCGACTAGGTTGAGGGAGTTCCTCAGGGCAGTATCTTGAGCGCACTTTCATAGCGCACTTCTCGCTATGAAAAATAACATTGGAATCTCAGCTTCAAGAAGTGGGTACATCAGAATCTTTCAGGTTTTCCATGCAAAACAAACGGCAGCAAGTGATTGAGCCACTTATTGAGAGGATGTCCATCCTGGAGTGTTTCATTTTATATTCAAAGTGGGCCCTCGGCTGAATAATTAAATAGATTGGATGCACTCCAGCGTTTCCAGAAGGTCGCTTTTCCAGCCAGAGAGCGTCGTCTTTCCCAGGGGACTGACCGTGCCTCTGTCTCCTTTCTAATCAATCCGACCTTGATCAGCATGGTACCGGTGTAAGGTCTTATCTTTCACAGAAAGGCTGCCGGACAACTTTAGTCGAAATGGGGGATATAGTGAGAATACGTATACATGAGAAAATACAAGAATACGAGAATTATCGGTATTGTCGGGGATGAGATCAATATTGAGGTCCTGACGTTCTCCCTCTCCCTGCTTTAAAAAATAAAGTTGAACCAGTAACTTGTGATTTTCACAAACACTACTTTATTTTATTTTGCTTCTCAGATTGTTAGGTTAGGTTACAGGAACTGATCGAGGGGAGATAGGTGGAGAAGGAATGTGTCATCATGGAGGCTCATTGAATTGAAAAGATTTAATTGCTTTGCTCTCTGATTGAAAAGGGCACCCCCTCCAGGACCCTCGAGTGCACCAGACCCTTTAATTATTCAGCCGGGGGTTGCCAATCGTCGGCTAGAGATACCGGGGATCAGTCGCGCAATGGATAAACATCTCGATAGACTAAGCTGAAACTACAAGAAGTCTACAGCCCGTTGCATGCCAGAGGCTCACCGCTCAACTGGTGGCGGGCGCACTGATAAAAAGTGGACGCCAAAGCGCCTCTGGTAGCTTCATCCGCTTCATCAAGCTGTAGCTCTCGGTCCGGTCGGCCCCTGGATTAACTCTGGCGCACCGCCACTGGCGCACCGGCTGCGCCAGTGGCGGGTTGGTGGGGTGGGCAAGACTATTGTCTCAAGCCGATTGGTCTTTTAGGATAATTAAAGCTGGTGGCATGGTTTAAGTCCGACGATGACACTTAGGATATTAAGTCCGACCTGGTGTGAAGAATGTTTGCTGTCTATATTTTCCATGCCTGATTGGCTTATCATAGCTGAAAATATCCACCATAGCCGTGATTCCAAATGCCATCTCTCTCGATGTATTTATGGATTCGTCGGTGATTCACATTGCCTTGTCCCTGAGTGGTTGGTTGGTTATTTGGGCTTACGGGCGCATCGACTGCTTCGGTCATACAGCGCCCAATTTGTCCCTGAGTGGAAAGCGGTGCTATTTGAGATTGTCTGTGTCAGTTTGCACCACAATATGGTCCAATCAAGCGTTCGCTACCGACACACCTTCACCGCGACCTTGCTCGGTGACGGTGACGATGACGATGATGATGACTGACGGTTGCTGAGCCAGGTGGAAAAGGGCGAATCCGACTAACGCCCTGTGCCCAAGTGATGTTCGTTTGTCAGTACGAGTAAATCGACGCGTCAACAGTGCATTCGCCACACACTGCGTTACTCCACCGCTAAGGTGCTCGTCTCCCAGCCGAAAGTCTGTGGGTTGGAGTCCCACCCAGCTGCTCTTCGCCCACAACCAATCGGCGTGATAGACTTACGACGCCACATCGCAATAGCCGACTCGTTGTGTGACTAATAAGCACCAACGACGTTGCCCCTCCGTTCACCGTACGCCGTTTGTTATGCCTTCGCACATCCATGGTAAGATTGTACCATGAAAATCAAGGGCCGGTAGATTCGAGACTGACTATAGAGTGTGTTGGCTGATAATCCGGAGATGATTGTTCGTTGTGGCACGACTTACTACGATTTTCACGACGGCTGCCCACACGACGCCGATCCTTGGCAAGTGACCTGTCAACAAACTCACGCCATGGCAGACATGTCAACAAATTCTCGCCATGACAGATATCAACAAACTCACCGCATGGCAGGTGGTCTGTCAACAAATGGTGCCGTGGCAGATGACCTGTCAACAAACTGGCGCCGTGGCAGATGACCTGTCAACAAACTAGCGACAAACAGTCGCTGCCTGTCAATTCGCGCAGAAGTCTGAGCAGCGGAATTTGAGCGGCAGCCCGAGAGCGGGCGAAGCTAACGGCGTGACAACATCGTTTTGACCTGATGAAACGATGACGTGGGAATGCCAGATGGTCGTTGTCCGAAGACTTTGACCTCTGATGTGCTGCCTCACCGAATGTTGGCTGGCTAGTCTTTAGGCTCTTCGGTCTTTGTACCAATCTAACCATTTTGCTCAAATCATAGCACGTTTGACTTAATTGGGTAGAACGGGTAAGAGGATTGTCCTCTGTTGGGTACCGAGTCATACCGGAATCATGGGAAATGAGCTCGCTGACGCTGCTGCAAAGCGTGCCGCGCAGTCACGTAGGACTCGAGCTCTACCCCTCCTCGCCAGGGACTACTCCGCAAAAGTTATTGATTTCCTCCAAGGAAAGTGGCAGGAAAGCTGAAACTCCCAGGTTTTAAACGATCTATCAAACCGGTTCTGGCCCCATGGATATCAGCACCGAAAAAAAAATGTAGGAGAGAAGAGGTGATCCTTGCACGTCTGAGAATAGGGCACACGTATGCATCGCATGGTTACCTTTTGAGAATGGAGGCGAGACCATGTTGCTCCCGATGTGGCTCACCGATGACGGTTCGGACGTATACTGTTTCCTTGCCCCAACTTCATGGTAGATCGGAGACATCACTTCGGTTCCAATTTCCACGAATTGTCATACTCTGATATTTTCGTCAACAATTCGGAGATCATCCAGACAGGTAAAATATATCGATACACCTCAACGGCCCAGTTCGACGTAATCTATCCCTTCCAAAAATAGACACATGCCGCTAATTATAGAGTAGTAAAATAGGCGTGGGCGCTATATAACCAGTAGCCGCTGATGCGCCCGAAAGCCCAAATAATCAATCAATCGGTGTTGACTGGCTTGATTAATGCTTTGAATGCCAGCGATATTGAATGTTGTGAATTGCATTCTGATAATTTCGCGGACTGAAAGCCAACATGATCTGAACACGCAGGTGGATGTAGTTCGATGGTGTTGCTAGCATTGTTGCAGAATGCTTACCCGCCCTGTAACACTTCATAAATATGCGCAGCGCGGGGAAAATATGTAGGAATGAAAATACTTATAACCAACTTGCACACTTGGCGATGGATCATTCCCATTTTCCATGCATATATATGTATATATATATATATATATATTGGAAAGGAAACATTGTGTTCAATCTGCCTAATAAGAACACTACCTGATGGCGCCTTTAGCATCATAAGGTAGTGTACTTATTAGGCGATAATGGCCTCGTCTCCAATTACTTCACACTGATTAGCGTGTGCCCCAGCTCTGATGATCTCGTCAGTCCGTCGAGGTACGTGCATAGCGCAGGAGATATATGATAAGTTAATGGTGGGAAACTCCGTGTACGGTCACCATGACCGTGTTACGAATTATCATGCGGTGGATATATATCTCGAGTGAACATTAAATCTGCATCGCACTCTGTTTTGGCCTGATTATTTTACCGTTGGCATAAGTGGGGATGCATGGGCGGGTATAGGAAGTGGGGCAGCCTCTTTCCGTAGTTGTCGCTGGAGGAATGGCTCCTCAGCTCTCCGAGCAGGTTTCCTTTTTTGTGAAGACTTAAGGTTGGGACTGGCATTAGTAAGATCCGATTTTATCAGTTCTGAAATTCCACCTTGAAAGTTAATCCAAGCCCTACGAGGATAATGATATAAAAGCTACCGAATATCGCCATTTTTCAGGAGCGTTCCCGAAATCGAGTTAATATTGGTGTCACGAATAGCTTGAGTCAGGTTGGGACTCCCGACACCTGAATATCATGCATAGGTGTAGGTGTGGTGGGAAACAATATACTATACAGGATATCCAGGTGCCAGGATACCCAGCTTGACTACAGAGTTATTTGTGGCGCCAATGAAGCGACTGTTTGTTCTGCTACTGCCCCTCCCGCCTCCACTGGAGAGCCGCTCCTTCGCCGTCCGGAGCCGCGCCGCGCACCCTGACCGCTGACCGGCCGCTCTGTGGTGACGTCATGACGAGGTGATGACGCGCGGTATCCGTGTCGTCGGCGGCGGTGTTTCTGTCCACGCGGGAGGTCGGCCGGCCGGCCGTTGCGTGCCCCGCGCTGCCGGCGTTCTCCCTTCAGGGGGGGGGGGGGTGCGTGAACGACGGTCGACACGTCCACTGGCCGCGCCCGAGATGGCGAACGGTCTGACCGAATGTAAGTGGTTCCCGGCGGATTTGTCGGATGTGGACGTTTCTCGGTTTCGGACATTTGTCTGATGTGGACACTGTGCTGATGTGGACGTTTGTCTGATGTGTCGAATGTGGACTCGCGCGTGGCCAGCTCACGATTGGACATGTATGCCCTGACAGAGACGGTTGTAGAATGTGCCAGTCAGCTGGACGAAACCAGTCCAGTACTGTGATATGACGAGATGGTCTGTGGAGGCTCGAGAAGATGGCATAACCGTGTTCGGAATCGTCGGTCATTTTCCTTCACACAGCACCTGTCTTGTCACGCATCCTCCATACATTAACATTGCTGTCGACAGTATTACTGGATGATTTATGTTGGAATAACGTCGAGCAATGTTTATTTCCCGTTCCTCATTTCTAACTCATCTGTACTGCGATTGTTTTAGCTGATGTGATTTGTGGACCTTGGGCCCATCATGGCAAAGTATGCAAGTGCAATGCAAGTGTTATATGTCTAGTTAACTTAAAGTGCACTTACATGTCTCCTTAGAACTATGCAAAAGAGATGTTAAAAACGTTCACAAAAACAATAATGCTACGGAAGACGTCGAATTTCGGAGTAACAGATATGCAAGAGAAGGCTGAGCACATCGCTCAACGTTATTAGCACTATTATCATTGCGGAACACTTGGCAGTTTCATGCAGGATCCTGCTGGGCATTCCGAGCGAGTAAGTTCCCGTATCGTGGTGTACGTGCTCCGGGCTTCTCTGCCGGGGGTCTGGTGCCGTCCCGTTTGAAGGTGGGATCCGCCCGCCAATGCGACTGCATCAGCCAGGTGACCAATGACCTCAACAGTGGCGATATTCTGCCAGCTCCCGGTGGCCATTCATGATGTCATTTGATACAGCCAGACTAGTAACAGCACACATGTCAGCGGCTGAACTGCAAGTGCTTCACTCGATGTTGAGATGGACATCGAGCAGGTGAAGTCGACGTGTGTGATTTGCAATGTTGTGTGCGAGTGTGTGGTCGAATAGTCATTTGTCCGGGGAATGATCTAAGTCCGGCTGGCAGGAGTAATCATCGAGAACAGAGGCTGGGAATAACGACACGACCGGATGAGATATTTACCCGGCTGTTCTCGTTGGTGTCCATACAAATCCTGAGTTTGGAGCTCGCCGTAGCGCAGTCAGCAGAGCGTTGGAGTCTTGAGTGGAGGACCGTGAGTTCGACTCCCACAACGGCAGAGTTACCGAGCCCTCCCACAACCAATCAGCGTGAAAGGTTGGCGTCGCTGCATGACTTAGCAGTCAAATGCGTCCTAGAAGAACCCGAGGTCCTTCTGCAAGTCCTGAATTTCGTTGATCGCAGCCCACCGTGATGAAGCACACACGTGGTGTCATGCTCGGCGTGTGTGACCCCGCCCTCGATGGACCAAGCGTTCACAACGCAGACCACGTGGCTTTGTTCTACGGAACGCCTCAAACGTACGCGCCCCAGCTCACGCTGTATGGGTACCTGCTGTCCGACGTTTAGTCCAAAGTACAATTTCTAACTTGCTCATTGTCGACGTGTGCGCAGTTCTCAGATTCCGAGGTGGGAAACTAGGCACGATTGTATAACCAGCAGTGCCAGGACCTCTTTGGAACCTTCTCATGTCCAACGATTTTTATCCTGTTGTCGCGGCTTAGCGTGCGTTTTTTTAACGTGTGACGTTACACACAAACGATCACAGGCGAAGTGACAGGTTACGCCATTGTTAGCATGTTGTCACGGCTAACAATGGCGTAACCATTGTTAGCATGTTGTGCGTGTCTTAGCGTGCGATGTTGCACGCAAACGACCCCAGGCGAAGTGGCAGGCTACACATGTCCCTGGGCTGGTAAGACAATCGGCCTGCATGTCCTATCTGCTGTTCCACCCAGGTCGGGACCGATTTGAGTGCTGATCGTAGCGCTCGATGGATGTTTCGCTTCACGGCTAAAATAATCAGCCGTCGGTTCGGATAGCGCCATGCCGACCACAGACTTGGATAGCGCCCGCACCTGGTGCAGGTCTGGTCCTACCTAGTTCAGATTCACCGCGCCCAGTACAGACCCAGACTTCACCGTGTCCATTACAGACCCGGGCTTCACCGCGCCCAGTACAGACCCAGACTTCATCGCGCCCAGTACAGACCCAGGCTTCATCGTGTCCATTACAGACCCGGGCTTCATCGTGTCCATTACAGACCCGGGCTTCATCGTGTCCATTACAGACCCAGGCTTCATCGTGTCCATTACAGACCCAGGCTTCATCGTGTCCATTACAGACCCAGGCTTCATCGTGTCCATTACAGACCCGGGCTTCATCGTGTCCATTACAGACCCGGGCTTCATCGTGTCCATTACAGACCCGGGCTTCACTGTGCCCAGTACAGACCCGGGCTTCACCGTGCCCAGTACAGACCCGGGCTTCACTGTGCCCAGTGCAGACCCAGTACCGACCCGGGCTTCACTGTGTCCAGTACAGACCCGGGCTTCACCATGCCCAATAAAGGTCGGGGTCACCGTGCCCAGTACAGACCCGGGCTCGACCAATGCTATTTCATAAGGTTGGCCCACCAGACGCTGGCATAACCTTGGTTTGACATCCAGACTAGCAATTGGAGCCGGCATGGTGATCGGATAACGAATGTTAACGCTGGCATTATTTGCTTTATATGAAAAAAACAGCGATGCTCGTGGGAGCACATTCACTCTTTTGTGCTCGTGAATTATATGTCACGGACAATTACAACAAATTAAAGCTTTAGATCATCTCAGTATAGGAACCTCAACAGATACTAGCTAAAAACATAGCACAACGCTTTCATTTCCCGAAATGAAGCCCTGTTCACGAGGCCTGCAGTCGCTGCGACTCTGCCATCAAAATAGGCTCCGCCTACCACCTCAACATCGCCAGCAGCGGGACACGCTTGAATACGCCACCCGGGGCCCACACGGTCAAAACATACGTTAGATCATGCAATCGTTGTTGCAGTATTCCCTGTATATATTTTTTCCCACGTGAATATGGCGAGTCTAGTATAGACCTTTCCAAATTTGCCCTTAGTTCTGCGATACCCCAAATATTCCATGAGATATTGGGCATGGCGTGGTTTTTCCCATAGCCTTCATTGCACTCTGCCTTCCAAGGCCAGTTCACTGTTTTGCCGCTTGGCGGCGCTACGCCTCATGCCCCCCCCCCGGGCTTGACCATGCCCAGTACCTGCCCGGGGTTCACCGTGCCGAGGACAGGCTCGGGCTTTACCGTGCCCAGTACAGACCCAGGGTTCGCCGTGCCCACTTGCGAGTGTTACCTAACTGATAATTTGTGAAAATCAAATTCCAATTTAGAGATTATGCACCTTAGAAAATATTTACGTCTCCTATCCGGGCTGTTTTAGAAATTCACTTCCAATTTTGGAAGTTAACTTCCAGTTTAGAAATTATGAACGTTAGAATTTGTGAACCTTAGAAAATACGGTGCGTGGCGGGTATCGCCAGTGTCATCAGTAAGCGGCGCCGTGACAGATTGGTCGCGTGCCGCTGCCGGCTGTCGACGGTATCGTCCGGTGGTCACATCGTGTTGGCCGGCGCACACGACACGCCTGCCACTTGTTGACGGCGGCTGGCGTCAGCGGCGGGCTCGTGGCGACCGAGCCGGTGATCCGACCACGGACGGTATAAATCGAAGCCTGGTTTTCGGTCTCGCCGCCGACGGTGCGGGGCAGGTCCTGGATGTGGAGGCGTGACTGGCCTCCGTTAGAGCTGCTGGTAATGTCGGTCTCTGCCGCGCTAGGCGGGCGACGAGAAGCATTCTCAAAACTTGGCTAGCTACCAAATGCACATCCGCTAGTTTATCAGCGGTACGCCGAGGTAAAGTTGGCAATGACTATGCGGATGCTGGAGTGCAACCGATAAATCACGTTGGGATCTTGAATTGCTAAGAGGCTGCCTCCTCTCCCAGCTCTGCACTGCTCTCATCTGTTTCCATCGGCGAATCGTCTACGTAGTTCGGATTGATATCAGGTGCTCTAGCAGAGTTTCAGAACGCACTTAGGCAGGCATTTCCGTTGTCTGAGACTCATATGTTTGGAGTTAAGCGGGTCAACGCGGCTGCGAGCACCGCTCGGTTCTTCGCTCGCTACAACCGCACGCACGCCGTGAAGAAGAACGTCGCACTGTCAGCGTGCGAGGTTTTCGTGACAAAGCGGGCTGCCTTCCTCGTGGTTGAACACCTGTCGACGGATATCAGAAGCTCTGGTGTACGGCTGTGGCTCGTAGGTGTCTCTGACGCAGGTGATGGCAGTGCTGCCGCCTATTGAGCGGTTCTATTTACCTCTACCAGATGTCGGGGAAGATCCCTGGAATAGCCGCGTGATTTTGTGAATGGTCCGGAACTCCTCGTTGCGCAGAACATTTGAATGCGGAATGCACATAAAATATGGCAGCGATTTAAAAATGATAGCATCGAACCAGAGCAGTAAAGCGAATCGAAGGGCAAGAACGAATACATTTGTGTGGTTAAATTTTGTTTTGGTTTACGTTGAAAATTGTTCAGTCTGGTACCGTGGTGCCGCCTGTTCTTTGGGCTGTTGCAGCCAGATTGCAAATGTGTATGCCCTGTGTCATTACCTATGCCTATGAATATTGTCGCACTGTCATCGTCTTCGAAGCATAATTTTGCCATCACTGTCAGCATTGTCATCTTCGAAGCATGTTTTTGATCATCTCAGTTTTGTTTTTGATCAATTTTGTTTGTTTTGTTCATCAATTTTGATTGTTGATCAGCAGGTCCACAAGGCACATTACTGCCATTCACTTCGCATCAAACGCTTGCACACTCACACATACACACCACATCCGTAATTCGTTGTTTGCGGCTTATTAACTCCCAGTGCAAAAGTTAGCAATGGAAGTCTCAAAGCCGGGATGCTCTCTTGGGCACAATGCATGCTGCACAGCACGTCACACCATGCCATTAGTTGTCCTGCCTACCTGCATTGTGTCCGTTTTTTTTTCCTGCTCTTGTCTGTCGCATTCTGAGTGTGACGCGTCTGACGTCAGACGTGCGTCACCTGGCCCAGGCTCGGCACGGCCTGCGCGGCTAAGCTCGGGACGGTGCCAAACTCCGCCAACTTGCCACACCGGCGTCTCCAAACGCGCGCGCCCGTTGCCTGTGCAAAATACCGTTTCTGCTGTGGGAATGTGGCGGTTTGTTTTTTTGTCCGGTGGACGGGATCGAAGCGCGTGTGCGTGGACTGGAGAATGCACGTGGAGCACATGGACCTGAGAGCATGTGTGCATGGACTGGATAATGCGCATGGGGCGGGCCAGTGGTGGTACTGGGTCGCCGTGTCAGGCTGTGGAGGCGAGCGGAGGGCCGTGTCCTTGGGTAGCGTTCACGGTGTGACCAACATAGATGCAAGGCGTGTCGGTTGAAATTTACCCCCGCGTTTGACCAGCTCAAGTTTTCCTCGAGCCTCTCTTTGAAGCCTGCCGAGTGAACAGCGTCTTCCGCGCCCTTGCCTTCGCCGCTGCTTGCATCCGTCAGACGCGGCATATGAGCCGCCAGGGCGCTCACATATTTGTTTTAAAGCATGCTAGTTCGAGTAGACAACAAGCATTGCATCACATTAGGTAAACCAGGAAGCGCCAGGCCCCAAGACGTTCCTTGGGAGGTTTCTTTGTAGTAAATATAGTACACCCAGGCAACGCGTTTTGTTTTCTCTGCTGTGCACTGAGAACGTGCACCAATGTCGCCCAAACGCTACAATAGTGTAAACTATACGTTTGAATAGTCCCGAAAATACTTCCTCGTATAACCTCAGTCCAGTTTTGCAGGAACTTAGAAAATCGGAGTACCTACCGAGCTTGCCATAGGCATTATCTCGCACACCACTGATGGCCCAGCGGAGTGCGGGGCCTTCGATGTCGGCTCTGGTGGTTCGAATCCGCGGCCGACTTGTATATTTCGCTGCAATCAAGGTAGAGGCACGAATGGGTGTCAAAAAGGGGATTATGGAGATTTGCCAGTAAACATTGGTGGAGCAATAGTGCAAGACCGAGTGTTTTGTGTTTACAAAATATACTAGCAAGTTGAGGAACAATTTTTGGGGGGGGTTTTTTTTTCTTTTTTTTTTTTTTTTTTTTTAAGGGGGGGGGGTGTTTTTTTTTTTTTTTTTTAGAAATTTTTTTTTTTTTTTTTTTTTTTTTGGGGGTTGGTTTATAACTTTTTTTATTTTTAAATGGATTTTAAATTTTTTTTTTTATTTTTTCTTTTGCTTTTTTTTTAAAAATACCCCCCAAAACCCCGGCTGTAAGAAGAGGGCCTTCACGATGGAACGCGTCGCACTTGTAGCCGGGTGTGGCCCGAGGCATACACCCGTCAGGCGGCCGATCATTATTGCCGCGCTATCTGTGACACGGGCGCGCCAAAAACACGGGCGCCTCGCGCAGCGGCATCGGCTCGGCCGGCGCCACATTCCGATCGCGGCGCGTCGGTGCGCCATTGGCGGCCGCGCGCCGCACGCGTCGGCATTGTGGCCGACTCGGCGCAGTCACGGCACGTTCGCGGCGGCGATAGCGGCGCGCACCCGCCGCGAACGGTGCCGGGGTCGGCCTGGGGGCCGGAGGTCCCGCTCCTGCGACCTCGTGCCAACCGGCCTCCAATGTTTATGTTGTGGCTGATTTACTGCGCACCTGCTGCGGCGCTTAATGGCGCTCTGCGGCATTGTGTGATGCTCTGTAGCATCGCGTGGCGCTCTGCGGCATTCTGTGGCATTCTGTGGCGATTTGTGGCATTGTATGGCGCTCGGTGGCATTCTGTGGCATTGTATGACACTGTGGCATTCCGTGGCATTATGTGGCGTTCTGTGGCACTCAGGCGGCGCTGATGATTTGATTGCTTTTGGCGTTATTTATGGATTGGATTGGATTGTGGCTTTACGACGCACTCAGCAGCTGAGGCCATATGGCGTCGCCTGCCTCTCGCCCTGGCAGGAAAGGCGGGAATCGAACACCGTACCTCTGGCTTTTCTCACGCTCAGCTTAACCACTGAGCTATCGATGTCCCTTGGCGTTATTTATGTTGGCTGGTGGTCTGTGGTGACAAATGGCCTATGCAGAGGAGCCGGAGCTTCCCGTATGCACACGAGCTGTCACGGGGAAGATGACGCGATTCGTTCTGCCCCACTGTGTTTTACGTGTAACCGCACCCGGTCGTGCAGACGGACACTGCGGCAGGGCGCGGTATGCAAACACTCGCTGTTGTTGACTCTGGAGGCGGCAGATCTGACTCGGCTGTCGTCTGCGGCGACCGGCTCGATGCCATTACGTCGTCCGCACGCCGCCGATGCCACCGGCCGGCGGCGGTACACTGGTGGGGCGCGCCGTGCATCCGGCATGCAGATTTGCACCTTATTTGCAGCCATACGAGTCAGTCGAATCACGGCCTGCGCACTGTGTGCACGGCAGGCCGGGCGGGCTGTCGCCGACACGGTTCACGTGGCTGCGCTGGTCGTGACGGCCGGGGCGCGTGATTTTTTTGGCAAATACGCGGAAGCTACAGGGAGCATTTGATTGGTTAATGGGCCTGAGGCGTGACATCATTATCTCTGGTACCCAGAGTGCATCATCTGTTAGCTCCATTCGTCGCGTCGGCGGAAATTTAAATGGTTTTGAAGGGGCATGGTTAGGTTTGGTTTGGTTATGATACATAAGTGAAATGTTCTGTAGCAATTAGTGTTTTTTTTTCAAATGATAAAATACCGAGGCTTGCTAACCGACGGCTTACAAGTGCTGGTAAAGCAGATATGAACAAAAAAGTACACCTTTCTCGCATAAAATGGAATATTTCAATCCAGGATTCCAGGGAAGTTTGATTTAACACCACGGATTTTTTATCCTTTGGAAAAAAACATTATAGGTACTGAAATCATCTGTGTCTACCTCACGCAGTGTACCCACGTGCAAAGGTAAAATATCGCCGGTTCAGGTTAGGGTTGCTTGAACAATTACACTGGCTTCTTCCATGTCTCTTTCTCTCACAATTCAGTCTCTTACAGCTTCAAGGGAACTCAGACCATACGCATCCGTTGCTAAACGAGACGAATTCAAATTTCCGCCGACGCGACGAATGGAGCTAACAGATGATGCACTCTGGGTACTAGAGATAATGACGTCACGCCGCAGGCCCATCAGCTGGGTGGGCCCTGGGGGCCGTCCAGGCCCCGGCTGTGACGCGCCCGCTGTCGCCCGCTCCGACTGGGCTGTGCCGATGGAAGGGAAGGGTGCCGTATCGCAACGCAAATGCCGTCGGGTGATCGACATGACACTTGGAACCGCAGGTGGTGTGCGCCGATGTGCGTTAAATTTGTTTGAGCGGTTTGAAAGCGTGTCATTTGAAGACAAACAACATTCAGGCGAAAGGCAGATAATCAGTTTTTGTTATTACCCGGTGTTTTACCCAAGTATATTATACTATTTGCCCCCATTTCAGTGCAGTGGAGTGCAATGTGAGTGTGCAATGAGTGTACCCTCTGCAAAGTGCAGAGGGTATGGCAAAGTGCTATGGAGAGCGTGTCGCTCTGGCACTGGTAACATTCCACTCCACAATTGGAAAGTCGTGCCCAGTGCATCACATGCAGTTCTTATCAGCTGTTATCGCCCAGCGCCTTGAACGCCACACCATACCCGGCTGTGACGGTCCGATGAGTCGCCGCCCGGATTCAGTCGCGGGCGGAAAAACTCCGGCGCCCGTGCACGCGCTCCGCCAAAACCATGATCCTGCAGCCTTTGCGGGCAGCCCAGAAGCAGCTATCTTGCAGAACCCGGCGACCCGGCCGGCTCGGTGAGGCGGACGCGGGCCGACGTCGACACACGTGCCGGCGGCCGGACCGTGCGTCGGGTGCGCCACCGCGGCGTGACCCGCCGGCCGAAGGCGTCAAACTGGCCGTCGCCGGCGCGTGGAGCCGGCTGCGTGTCGAGAGGCGGGCCCGGGCGCGGCCGGGGTCGTGACGCGCGTCGGTTACTCGCAGGTGGTGGTGGTTTGGGGGGGTGTCGTGACGCGCGCCTCTAGTCGGATCGGTGTTCAGCCGCGCGTCGCGCTCGTCAAAACAGCCTGCTGCCGTGTGTGGGCACGACGACGTTCGGCGAACACTTTCGCCGCCGTCCTTGCGTGGCGTCACGCACCCGGTGCGCTGTGGAAGCCTCCGGCGTTGCTCGGCTGTTCGGCGGTCGCCGCGGACTGCGAGCGGCGCCTTTGATCTTCTGCTGTGATCACACCGCCCCAGGCCGCGAGGCAGTGACCAGCGCATGTTGAGGACATCGCGGTCGGGTGACTGCGGCTGACGCGTCCCGGTGTCCGCTGGTGTCCTGGTGTGTCCGGATGGTGTCCTGGTGTGTCCGGATGGTGTGTGTCCAATGGGTGGTGTGTGGATGTCCAGCTGGGTAGTGGACATCCTGCCGGGTAGTGGGCCCACGCGCAGGTGTGCCGACGGGTGGCGGGTGTGCAGGTGAGTGATGGCCGGCCGTGTGGCGGGTGTCAGGGCCGTCAGGTGGCCGGAGGACGGCCGGCAGGGCGGACGGCAGGGCGGACGGCTCTGAGTACATCGGCACGCCCCCTGCAGGATGACATCGCGTGCCGACCACTGTGCGGCCGACGAGCCGGCCGGGGAGCCGCCGCCGGCCGGCCCGCAGTCGGCAGACAGGGCCGCCACTCGCAGGACCACTGCCGCCCGCCGGCCGGTGTCGTCCGCAGGACTGGTCTGATGCCGGGACACGCCTGAGTGGCCGGCTGGTGACGTGAGGACGGGGCTGGCAGGCCGGCTGGTGACGTGAGGACGGGGCTGGCAGGTCGGCTGGTGACGTGAGGACGGGGCTGGCAGGCCGGCTGGTGACGTGAGGACGGGGCTGGCAGGCCGGCTGGTGACGTGAGGACGGGGCTGGCAGGCCGGCTGGTGACGTGAGGACGGGGCTGGCAGGCCGGCTGGTGACGTGAGGACGGGGCTGGCAGGCCGGCTGGTGACGTGAGGACGGGGCTGGCAGGCCGGCTGGTGACGTGAAGACGGGGCTGGTAGGCCGGCTGGTGATCTGAGGGCGAGGTTGACTTGTCCGGGGTCGAGTTGTGACGCGCGCCGAGTGAGCTCGCTGCTGGTCGTCAACGGGCGGTGAAGACGCAGCCGGTCGGCCGACAGTCTGACATGGAGAGCGGGGAGCGGCGCGCGATAAACTCGCGCGGCGGGCTGGCGCCGCCGCGCTCGTCGAGCCCGCGTCGGCGCCGACTCAGCCCGTGCGACTCGCCGGGCCGGCGCGCCTCGCCCGGGCCGCGGACTGGCGTCAGCCCGCGAGGCTCTCCCGGGCCGCGGTGCTCGCCCTGCCCGCGCGGCACGAGCCCGCGAGCCGGCGCCAGCCCGGAGCCGGGCTCGTGCCGCCACCATCCGGAGACGCACGTGTACAACTCGCTGCCGAGTCGGCCGGTGCCCGACGACCGCCGACTGGGCAGGCGGGCCTGGACCTACCTGGTGAGTCGACCTGTCTGGCCGCCGGCAGGAGAGGCGGGTGCTGGCGGTGGCGGCCCTGCCGCACCCGACTGCCAGTGGGACGTTAACGTAGAGGGGTGTGACAGCAGTCGGTTGTCCCCTTCCTCCTCTTCCCTTCGCGCTGTCCCCAGGGACCGC
The DNA here is from genome assembly GCA_034440575.1 of Imbricaverruca yamaguchii. NCBI lineage: Eukaryota > Metazoa > Arthropoda > Thecostraca > Neoverrucidae > Imbricaverruca > Imbricaverruca yamaguchii. Next base: position 285,183 of record JAOTOL010001357.1, on the reverse strand, counting down.
GGCAGCTCAGTTGGTAGAGCGTCGAACTCTTGATCGCAAGATTGAGGGTTCGAATATCAACCGACGGCATTACCGAGTCCACCCGCGATCAGTCCGCGTGAGGGGTTGGCGACGCTATATGACCTAGCGGTTGAATGCGCCGTCAAAGAATCCAGGGTTCTCCGTGCTATCCGACCACGAGCGAGCAACTCGGGAGAGGAAGAGCAGAGCGCTCATGGTGATTGCTGTCAGTCCTACCCCATCTAGCTGCCGGCGGGACGTTGACGTGGAGGGAGTGTCTGAGTAGCTGGCTGATGTCGCCGCCGTTTCGCTCTGTCCAGCAGTGCACAGTCGGCTCTGAGGATGCGGCGGTGACGCCCGCGGCACTTGGCTGTTCGGTCCCGTCCGGCTGTCGGCGGAACATTGATTCGGAGGAGGGGCTGGAAGTCCTTGGTTACCGTTTGCCTCCCAGCTTGTCGTTCAGTAGGTGGTTGCGGTGGAAATGTCTTCCAACTTGTTCCCACCACTGCAGTGGCAGGCCCAAGTTGGCTGCTTAAAAACAAGTTGGTCGAACACACATCCCAACAGACTGTTTGGGTGTGTGTTCGATTTTGGTGTGTGATTTTGTGATTGGATGGCTTACTCGAAGGTGATCGATGAGGCCTACACCGCTGCACTTTACGGCGTCCCTAGCCGTATTCCTGACGGTAGTCCTCACCGTATCCTTGCGTATAATTGGCGTTGCCGGCGAGGTAATATTTGCGGACGATTTCTGCTTGTAAGGTGTATTTCTTGTGTGTGTGCCATAGCAACAGAGTGGGAAACTTACTTTCTGGGTTTGGAGTCTGAGTGCAAACAGACTTCCTCTGGAGTACATTTTCATGGACATATTATTTTTTATGCGTCGCAGACTATTTACCGGTAACCGACGGGAAAATCATACATACCTAGTCAGTACCTACGTAATATGCATTAGTAATATACATCGTCATTTTTGGTCACATCAAAGCAAAGAAACAAAGAGGTGAACAATGGATGGCACCGCAAGACAGAGAGTCGTGATGATCAGCTCAGCTTTGTCTCTCAACTCACAGGAGCAATGCGCTTTCCTTCCACTGTTGGTTTCAGTACAAGGCTAGCCAAATGAAAAACAAACACAAATAATCGCACTTCGTCCTCCGCCCTTAAACTCCAACCCACCACCACCACACTTCATCCTCAGCTCAGAGCGCACACCTACCTACCTACGCAGCAAATTCCCTACGTGATGTGGGTGTGGGTGTGTGGATCTGGGTGTGGGTGTGTGTCCTGTTCATTTTCTCTATTCTGACTCGTATACGGCTTATTTTTGTCCGTGCACAAAGTTGTCAGCGATCGCGAGCGTGCCTAATATTAAATGGATTATTTTGGTAGTGAATTAGTTACCATAATGCATATATGATAATGTACTGCATATACATATCACGCAATAGATGGTCCTGAATTAGTGACAACCAGCCGCATATTGCATGTGATTACAGCCGCTGCATGTTGTTGGCGGTTGTGTTTGTGGGCAACAGCAGCCAGCCCGGGATGGCGGGAGGGCGCCGTGTCTGGCGGCAGGCCCTGCGCCAGGACGGTCTCCACCAGCCGGCCAACACCCGAGTACCCACCGTGGCTGATGGGAACAAACGGTCGACGGCTGGCAGTGATTGGTCGACGGAGCGGAAACCCGAAATTAGCGGTGGCGTGCTGTGGACGATTACCAACTTCCTTAGCCCGGTACAATTTCCTCGTGGGAACCGAGATAATTTGGTCGCCCGGATTTGAGGTAGAAAAGTTTGAGATTGGTTTTGCTAGAAGCCCCGTCAAAGCAGTAGCCGGGTTATGTTGATTGTTTTGGTCCACTACTGCCATACAATCCACAGATGCATCCCGTAGCGCTGCTTGCCAAAATTGTTAGTTGGTCTACTTGTTCGTTCAGCTCCATGAGCTCAAATCTGCTCGCAAAGCTCACACTTTATGAAACACAAGAAAAAGCTCACACTTAATGGCAATTGTTCTTCACATCGTTGTTTCTTTTCTTTTTCACATCATTCAGTGCCATGTTTGTTCTTGTTTTTGATACGAGATATGAGGGAGATTTCCGTTTTTAAATGCCAGTAATGCTGCCGACCGGTAAAGGCAGTAGATACACTACTCACATCATCATCATCAAGCAAACAACGAAAGTCATGGAAAGTCACTCATGAAACATACTTATCCGTGTACGTTTGCAAGTTTTTGTTCGTATCAGCCTGCTATTTTGACGTCGCCCTCCTCGACCCGCATTCTACAAAAAAAAGTAATTAGGACACTGCGTTTATTTATGATTGCGATACAACCATGGTGGAAGTGCCGTGGTGCTACGTGTAAAAAAAATACGTGGAGACGTCCATTACCATGCTGCGATGGTGGTCATATTTCGGTGTTGTGTGTCAGAAAGGCATATGGAGTGAGGTCCATTCTCCGCATCCTCACTGCCGTTGTTCTTCTTTTCCTCGGGATTCTTCCTCGGGTGTAAATGTGGCAACTCCTACAGTCGTCGCGTGTTCAAGTTGATTTTCGATTGGCGGCAGTGTAAAGTCCCAGTCGTGAATTGCGGCCCCAGGTAATTTGCTTCTTTGGATGTTTGCAATGCTTGCGTCCATATTCGCAGCATTGGCGTCTTATCGAGTTATTTGAAGACCCCAAGAAATGTGTGAAACCCTGAGTCGTGCTGTTCGATATCGACAGCTTTATTTGAACAATACATTCGTCCAGCGAGAGGTCGTGTATGGGTTACGGGAGGTTGTCAGCATGTCGTGCGCCGGATTGGCACAGTGGCCGTTCACGTTTAGGTGACTGATTCCGTGTGGATCGCGTGGGAATTCCCTCTTCGATCGAACGGCTTCATCCACGAGTGATACCTCTCGCCCCGAACGGCGTCGCACGGCCGTGAATAATACATGCTGACTAATCCGCGGCCGCTGCCGCCTCATCTTTATTCACGGTCCCCAGTGTATTATTCGCCCGGCCCGGCCACATCTGGGATTCGAATTGCGACGCTGCCCTGTATGGCGGACAAATTGGCGCCATTTTCTTGTCGAACGTTCCCGAACTGGCCCACCCGAGTCACTCCGTCGAGTTTAAGGCGTGAGGCTCTGCCTGCCGCAACGGGTGGTCACCGGCGGAAAACAGGTGGGGGAAGGGGGAGCGAGCTGTGGGCGCTTATTTGAGAGACAGTTTCAGCATTGTTCCCATGGAGCCGCACGAAGCCCGGTGATTTGGGACGGCTACGGCCAGCGAGTTTGCCGGCGACTCTTGTGGCGCCGCCGGCGGGTGGGACGCTGCGGCCGGGGACCTCGCCGACGACCGCGACGGTCCCTTCTCCTGGGATAAATCAGGGAGTGCCGACGGGCGGCGTCCACGATTTGGCGCCGGTCACCGCCGGGTGCCCCCAATTATTAGAAAGCGGAGGTGTTTCGGCTCGGGTGAAAAGTGTCGACTGGGTGGAGCGGCGTCGGGACGCCGCCGGGCTTCCCGGCCCCAGCTGTGCCGCCGACGACGGCGGCGTTCCGCGCTCTTGCGCCGCTTCGAACTGGCGCCGATTGTTTTCCCACGGGCGGCGGCCGCCGTTCGTGCGGTGGCTGGCCGGCCGGCCGGCCGCCAGTCGCCAGTCGCCAGTCGCGCGCTCCGTGTCCGGCCAGCCGCGCGGCGCCGTGCGCTGCGTTTCGCCACACACCACGGCTTGGCGTTGGTTGTGACGTGTGTGGCGCGCGGTCGGGCGCGAGCGCAACGCGTTCGCGCCCGACTGGCGGCGGCGGCGGCGAGTAGCGCATTCGTGCCGACCGGCTGCACCCGAGTGGTGTGCAACCCACGTGACGGGAGCTTGTCCGTTGGGAATTAGCTGGCGTGCCGCCGGTGCAGTTGACGTGCCTGCGCGAAGGGGCGGATCCAGGGATTGTCGTGTGGGCACACTCGTCTGGACGATTATCGCCGGTGGGGCGCCCTCGGCTGGAAATCCGTTGAACGGGAGGAAGGAGGGAGGAGGGGTGCACTTGAACCTCTCCTGATCGATAGGTGCCAAATCGAGGGACACGTGTCCCCAGTGCCCACTCGCCTGTACCCGTCCCTGTGGGCTCAAGTCTCCGAATGATTAGCTGGCAGGATGTGTTTCGATGATGATGCCTAGGCCCGGCCACGTGCCACGCCGCTCCCCGCACCGACGCACCTTAATCGTCGCGTCTGCACCTACATCGCCACTCCGGCCCTACGGCTTACGGCAGCTACCGCCAGCATCAGCACCATATTTCCATCCTGTCCCGTAGCCTGCCCATGACCCACCCCTGTCGTGGCGTCACCTCAGCTACCGCCAGCATCAGCACCATATTCCCATGCTATCTCGTAGTCTGCCCATGTCCCACGACCTTGCGAACCGACACCTGCAATCACCCGTGAATGGTGTTCTATCTCCAATGTGTGCTGTAATTCATGATGATGGATTTACGTGCACTGTGTGTCTGCGGTAATGTCATTAACATCAGGGAATAGCGAGCGGCAATAACCGCCACTGCAGTCGCCTGGTGTGCTTAACCCGTCCCGTCTCGGGGGGGTCTTCAACTGCCCCCCCCCCCCCAGGTCTTTCGCGGATAGTGGACGAACGGCGCGCGGTAGCGCGCCAAAATTTGGCGTACCTTTTCCCACATCAATTTGACATGCTGATTCAAAATTTTTAGGTCAGCTCATCTAGTGTCAACGAGTTAGTCAAGGTCAAGTGAGGTCACCTCCAAAAAGTCCAACCAGTCGTCACGTTTTAACGGATACAGATATTTTAATGAAACTTTCAGTGTTTCCTAATTTTTAGAGATGCAACAAAACGTACGAGTGGTTTTTAAAAAAAAATCCCCTTTTTGACTACATATAAATTTTGCGTATTTGCCAAATTGCAGTTCAAATAGAGGATTCTGGCTAATGTAAGCATTTTTTATTAGGGAAAGTTGTCTTCCAACAACGTTTCTCGGTCTGTTCTATCCATTGGAAAAGGAAAATTAAAGAACTTGAAAATGCAAAATTTTGAAATTGCAAAAAAAAAAGTTCTTTTTTTTTGGGGGGGGGGAAATAAATAACCCTGGTCGATTTCGCTGTCCTTTTCTCATTCCAAATAAATTTTGTTTTTTCATATCCCCAAAATGAACTCCCCAGAGGATAGTGAGATTGTTGAGGAGCTGAGCAAGCAGTTCAAATCAGTGTTTACATTGGAAGATATGACCAATCTGCCGACCGTACACCATAGTTCAGTTACATGGGATCTGACAAATGATGTTGATTTCATTGGTAGTGATGTTGTTTACAATCATATCAGGAAAATAAAGCCAAATAAGGTAGCAGGACCTGATGATATTTATGCTAGGGTGTTGCGGGAAACTGAAAAGGAACTGGCATTTCCACTTAGTATAATATTTTGTAGATCAGTTTCACATAATGAAATTCCAACCGATTGGAAAAGGGCAAATGTAGTTTCTATTTTCAAGAAAGGAGAAAGAGGGAAAGTTGAAAACTATAGGCCAATAAGTCTCACATCCCTAGTCTGCAAGGTACTCGAATCAATTATCAGGGATAGAATAGTTAGTTATCTGGAAGGTAGCAGATTGATTCAAGATACTCAACATGGATTTAGAAAAGGACGATCGTGTCTCACAAACCTCTTGGACTTTTTGAACTTCGCCACAGAACAATTTGATCAGGGAAATCAGGTTGATGTAGCATATCTTGACTTTAGTAAGGCCTTTGACAAGGTACCCCATAAACGGTTAATGATACAGCTTCAGTCCCATGGTATTGCAGGTAGCATCTTAAAATGGATAGAGTTGTGGCTTTCAGATAGACAGCAAAGAGTGATGCTAAATGGTACAAAGTCATCATGGCAAAATGTTCTTAGTGGAGTCCCCCAGGGGTCAGTACTAGGGCCATTACTGTTCATTATATTTGTAAATAACATTGAAAGTGGCCTAAGCAGTAAAGTTTTGAAATTTGCAGATGATTTGAAGGTCTTTAGGGCAATAACAGGTCAGGATGAGCATATCTCGCTGCAAAAAGACTTAGACGAACTTGTGAAGTGGTCCGAAGAATGGCAAATGAAATTTAACTTTGATAAGTGCAAAATCATGCATGTAGGTAAGCAGCATATGAAGGCTCCATACTTGATGGGTGGCCAAGTGCTATCAGTGACTCAACAGGAGAAGGATTTAGGTGTTATTCTAAACACAAAATTGGGGGCATCAGAACAGACCAAGGAAGCCAGGAAGAAGGCACTGTGAATGCTCGGGGCAATAAATAGGAATGTATCATACAGAAGTGAGGAAGTGATCAGGAAGCTTTACTGTGCATACGTCAGGCCACATTTGGAATACTGCATCCAAGCTTGGTCTCCTAGCTATGAAAAAGATTGTTGGCTTTTAGAGAGAGTACAAAAGAGGGCTACAAAAATGGTTAATGGCATAAGCAACCTGGCATATGAGGAAAGATTGAAGAAATTGAATATGTTTTCACTTAGATATAGAAGGCTGAGAGGAGATCTCATCGAGGTCTTTAAATTTGTCAATGGTCTGGAGAGGGGATACCTTGGGGAAATGTTTGAATTTAACAGAAATGATGCAATTAGAGGTCATAAATTCAAAATTGAAATTAACCACAGCAGAACAAGGTTAAGGCAAACTTTCTTCACCAACAGGGTAGTGGAACACTGGAACCAGCTGCCAGAAAACATCGTCAGTAGCAGCACATTGAACATCTTTAAAAACAGCATAGACAATCATTATAAGAATAGAGGGCTTGCTTTTCAGTATTACAGGGAAGGCTGATTGGCAGATTTGGTGGGCAACTGGTTCAGTGTACAGAGTGCAACCAAGAAGGGCCCTTGTGGCTCAGAGTTGCACTAATCTTTTATGTCTTTATGTCTTTATGTCTTTATGATAGTTCGTGGAAAACAGCGCCACGTGTTATATTTGAATGGCACCTCGACAAAAATAAATTTCATTTCTTACATTGCACGGTGATGACTCGTATTTTATCCACAGATATATTTTTCGTTCTTATGGGTGTCGGCGCCAGCCATATATGTGTAGTTTTTGTAGGCGCATGCGGTGGTGCGGCAGGTGTGCTGGACCTAGATTGTGCCAAGGACCCAGCTCCGCGGCACAGTCTAGACAAACTCGGCCGTCAACATGTGTTCGCTTCTGCACAGCCGAAACGTGCCGTGGTCCTCCCATTGTTCTGTGGCGCTGCGGCTGACTGCGAAACGCGTCAACTGTGTGAACTGCTCTGCGCGTTTCGTGCACATCGTGTCGCGCCTGCATTCCGCCACACCCGATCACATTGTACATTGTCTGATACTGTGGGGATTCCTTTATTGAATGTATTTAAAAATAAGGTGGACAACAATTTTAGAATGTACAAATCTTATTTTTGAGTTCCAAATGGTGATGGATGGCGTGATGTGTATGCTAAGTGGGTGTTCACTGTATGGGCCCCTTTAGGCGGGCGTGGACGGAGTCCGAAAATGATTGGTGGGGTACTCTGGTTACATTTGTTACATGACATAAAGTGAATACGGCTGGGCAGGTAAGGTAGAAAGACATTGATGAGTATGGGTGATGCTGGTCCCTGTGTTATTGTTGAAACTTGGACCCTTAAATTTGTGATCATGTTAATATATCGAGTTTTATACTAGCTATGTAGGGTATGTTATGCTGTATAGGGTGCATCTAGCAATGGATTCAGCACCTTCCTTCGCGATGTGGCACTGATTAAGTTGGTTATGGTAGCACGATGGGACATGATTGGAAGAGTTTTGAATCGTTCAGGAGGGGACGAGTAGCCTAGGGGTAAGTTGCTCGTCTCACAATCGAAAGGTTGTGGGTTCGAGTCTCACCTGTCGCTACTCTTCGCCCGCGACCAATCGGCGTGAGAGATTGGCGACGCCACATGACTCAACGGTCGATGTGTCGTAAAAACCAATAACCAACCAACCAACCATGAATCGTTCAGGAGTGTGTTATGCAATATCAGGTGAATGGTGCTAGATGAGCTGAAATATATAGTTCTCTTCGAACTTCAGATAATGGATTGATTTGGGTGTAAACATGTACTTTTCTAGTATTTTTTCCAGATAGGTTTAACCAAGATGTGCAACTGTGTCCCTTATAAATCCGTAAAACTTCATGAACTTTATCGTCTGGCGCTGAGATTCTACGCTCTCGGTTTCTGCTCTCCGCTGTTGGTCGTGTTCGGATCCGAGTTTCTCTGCTGTGGTCGTGTTCGGATCCGAGTTTCTCTGTTGTGGTCGTGTTCGGATCCGAGTTTCTCTGCTGTGGTCGTGTTCGGATCTGAGTTTCTCCGTTGTTGGTCGTGTTGGTCGTGTTCACCGGAGCCGCGATGTCGGTCGAGCCGCCGCCGTCACCCTGGCGGCGGAAGGTGGCACTAGGGGCCCCGGCAGATGACCGACGCTCTGCCCACGCGTCCTGCTGTACGCAAGATGACGAGACGTGATTGTTGGGGGTCGACGACCTGGCCGGCCGTGCCTGGAATGTGCACAGTCGCGACCCGATCTCAGTCTCTGACCATGTCGGCCTGCCGCCGGCTGATCTGGTCTCGGCTATCACCGGGAGGTGGCGAGCCGCCCGCCAATGACGCATGACTGGGTCCGCCGCTCATCTGACAGCTGTGTCTTGATCGGTGAACTGATGAACTGGTGAACTGGTGGCTGCTTACCTGTGTCGCACTGGACCTGCTCAAGTTATTTATTTGATTCGTCCGAAAGTTGTCCGAAAGATCAGTCCGGACGTTGATGATGTTGATGTTGGAGATGTATTTCTTTGAACCTGAAGTAAATCGCCATGAAGCGCCCCCGGGCCTGCCGGCGGCGTCGCCCGGCTGCGACTGGCAGTGTGCCAGCGAGCTCCAAGCAGATGTACCGTTTACGCGGCCCGGTGGCCCGTTCGTGGCACGACGCGGTGACTCCAGGTAGCAGGCGCTCATGTGAGCGGCATGGGCCCGTTTCCGCGGCACGACGCGGTGAGTCCAGGTATCAGGCGCTCACGTGAGCGTCTGTGCGAGTGGCTCGCACCAGTGTGTGGTGCCGCCGGGAGTGGCGGGTCTGTGCGAGTGGCTCGCACCAGTGTGTGGTGCCGCCGGGAGTGGCGGGTCTGTGTGAGTGGCTCGCACCAGTGTGTGTGCCGCTGGGAGTGGCGGGTCTGTGTGAGTGGACACGCGGGGGACAGCGGGCTGGGCGGCACAGGGCACAACATTGAAGACGTCAAGAATCGCTCGAGGCGAGGCGAGCCGGCGGTGACGCCCGTTCGCTCGAAATCGAAAGGTCGTCGGTTCTAAACTCGGTCGCCGCCGGGCTGTTTCGCCACCGCAACCAGTCGACCTCAGCGGGTCGAATGTTAGCCGCAATAGGTGAATGTAATGCCGACGAACTCTACGTCACCAGCAATCGAAAGTCTGAGACCGGTGGCTGGGGATGACGCCCAGGTCCTATTCGCAAAGCAGGCGTGGAACGATCAGGATTCCCGGCACGCCATCAGGATTCCCAGCCCTGGAGATGACGCCAGCCAACGCTCCCGCTGGAGCGTTGGCTGGCGGCTTGAGAGCCCGTGCGATCGAGTGACCGGTCGGGAGAGAGGGAGTGATCGGCGGCCGACATGGGGCAAGGCGAGGGTAAGGGAGACGGGGCGTTGGTCTGGCCGCACACTTTCTCCGGTGGCCCTCCGACCGGCGACGAGGCGACCTCTGATCCGTGACGAAGCCAACGCCAAAAGTGTGCCGCGATTTTCTGCTCCGCTGGTCGCCACTCCCCGACGCCGTGCAATGCGGCGAACGGGGCGCACGTGGACTGTGTGGCTCAGTCGGCCTCGCTGCTGTCAGTGGGTCGACTGGTCGGGGACGGTGGTGCTGCATGCACTGCACTGTCTCCTGATCGTAAGGTCGCCGGTTCTAAACTCGGTCGCTGCCGGACTTTTTCACCGCCGCAACCGATCGATCTCAGAACGTCAGATGCCAGTCGCGACTGACAAACGTCGCTCCAGGAAGCTCGGCGTGGCCGGCGACCGAAAGCCTTCCACCTGCGTGCGGTGGCGTGTGCTGGGTCCTGGTCGGCGGTGTGGCGGCGGTCTGTGTTGTGGTGTGTTGTGTGTGGGCGGCGGTCGGCAGCGGTGGCGACCAGCTGGAAGTGACTGGTAGCGGTAGGTCAGAGCCGCCGGCTGTGGGGCACCATCACCACCGAGTGACGCTCGCAGTCGGTGGTAGTCCAGACCAGCAACGGTCAGGTCCCACACAGGTCAGAGCCGCCGGCTGTGGGGCACCATCACCACCGAGTGACGCCCGCAGTCGGTGGTAGTCCAGACCAGCAACGATTGCTTACAGCGATGATTATCTTAATACGAGTACGATAATGATCAACTCTGGTAGAAGCAGCCTAAAGGCCCCCCCCTCAGCGCAACGAGTAACGAATACCCGTCACTGCGGCGTGACGACCGAAACGAAGCCACGGCACGGCCGCGCTACCTGCTGGCTCTCACACGTGTGCGTAATTTCCCGGTCACTCGGCCATCGGTTGTCTGGACTGTGCTTGGCGCGTGTGCGGCCATCGGTCGTATGGACTGCGATTGGCGCGTGTGCGGCCATCGGTCATCTGCACTGTGATTGGCGCGTGTGCGGCCATCGGTCATCTGCACTGTGATTGGCGCGTGTGCGGCCATCGGTCGTCTGGACTGTGATTGGCGCGTGTGCGGCCATCGGTCGTCTGCACTGTGATTGGCGCGTGTGCGGTCGTCGGTCATCTGGACTGCGATTGGCGCGTGTGCGGCCATCGGTCGTCTGGACTGTGATTGGCGCGTGTGCGGCCATCGGTCGTCTGGACTGTGATTGGCGCGTGTGCGGCCATCGGTCGTCTGGACTGTGATTGGCGCGTGTGCGGTCATCGGTCGTCTGGACTGTGATTGGCGCGTGTGCGGCCATCGGTCGTCTGGACTGTGATTGGCGCGTGTGCGGTCGTCGGTCGTCTGGACTGTGATTGGCGCGTGTGCGGTCGTCGGTCGTCTGGACTGTGATTGGCGCGTGTGCGGTCGTCGGTCGTCTGGACTGTGATTGGCGCGTGTGCGGTCGTCGGTCGTCTGGACTGCGATTGGCGCGTGTGCGGTCGTCGGTCGTCTGGACTGTGATTGGCGCGTGTGCGGCCATCGGTCGTCTGGACTGTGATTGGCGCGTGTGCGGTCGTCGGTCGTCTGGACTGTGATTGGCGCGTGTGCGGTCGTCGGTCGTCTGGACTGCGATTGGCGCGTGTGCGGTCGTCGGTCGTCTGGACTGTGATTGGCGCGTGTGCGGTCGTCGGTCGTTGGACTGTGATTGGCGCGTGTGCGGTCGTCGGTCGTCTGGACTGTGATTGGCGCTGTGCGGTCGTCGGTCGTCTGATGCGATTGGCGCGTGTGCGGTCGTCGGTCGTCTGGACTGTGATTGGCGCGTGTGCGGTCGTCGGTCGTATGGACTGCGATTGGCGCGTGTGCGGCCATCGGTCATCTGCACTGTGATTGGCGCGTGTGCGGTCGTCGGTCGTCTGGACTGTGATTGGCGCGTGTGCGGTCGTCAGTCGTCACAACCTGCCGGCGAACAGAGCCGGGCTTTCAGTGGGTGCTGCCGCGTCTGGCGTTCTTCGCCTGGTAGTGCGCGGCAGTGGGTGTCTGCACTGCTTGCGACTGCAGGTGACGTGACGGTGGTGCGACTGCAGGTGACGTGACGGTGTTTGGTGTTGGACGTTGACGCGACTGCTGGTGACTGCGCTCTGCCAGCTGGATCCGATCCACTTGTTCATCGGTGCCGGGCGCACTGCGGTGTCGCGACCCAGTGAGGCGCATGCTTGTTGACTTTTCATTGTGGTGCAGTTCAGTAGTTTGCAGCCGTTTTCGACTCTCCGCTCCCTGGTTGATTTGGTGGTAGATAATGCCTTTTTATACTTCAACCTCACAAAGCCGCAGCCAGCATTCATTAAGTGAGCGTCACCATTCCTCCACCGTACTGTCTTCGTACCGCACGAGAGTCCTAAGTTGTCCAATAGATCGGGGAGGGGTCCTAAGCTGAGAAGCACTCACGTGTGTGGTCGGCTAACGGTAACTGTCACAAGCGCATAGCCAACTCACGGTCACTGCATTCAAGGCAGCTGTATACTCTCACACCGCAACAGGGCAGCTGCTAGCTATCACACCACAACAAAGCACCTGTGGGATCCCACACAACATAGCAGCTGTATACCACCACATCGCAACAGAGCAGCCGCATACCCCCACACCGCAACAAAGCAGCTGTGTACCCCACACCGCAACAGAGCAGCTGTATACCATCACACCGCAACAGAGCAACTGTATATCCCTCACACCGCAACAGAGCAGCTGTATAACCCCACACTGCAACAGAGCAGCTGTAAGCGCCACACAACAGATCAGCTGTAGACTCCCACATCACAACAGAGATATCGCACCACAACAGAGCAGCTGTAAGCGCCACCACCACAGCCAAGCCGAGTGGTGGCTGCTCCGGCGGCGAGTCTACTACTCTGTGGCTCTGTTGCTCTGCTGTTATGCTGCTATGTGGCTTCGTTGCTCTGCTGCTATGCTGCTCTGTGGTTCTGCTGCTTTGTTGCTCTGTTGCTCTGCTGCTATGCTGCTCCGTGGCTCTGCTGTTGTGCTGCTATGTGGCTCCATCGCTCTGCTGCTCCGCTGCTCTATAACTGCTGCTCTGCGGTTCTGCGGTGCCGTCGGCACACGCTGGCGGTTCCGTGCCGCTTCGTTTATGGGTCAGCACGACGACGGCGGGTCGGCGGGAGAGGCGCGCTCAGTTGCGGCGCGGCAGCGGCGCGCGGCGTGTCTCCGTGTCGACCGTGCGGCGGGCCTTGGCGGGACATGCAACAGCGACACCTGGCGCGACGACAGCCGGCCCTGATGAAGATCGACCGACACGAGCGGCAGCGGCGGAGCGCCGCCTGCGACACGGCCCAGAACGCCTCGTTCCTGCACGAGTACGACTTCGCCGTGCACCCGGCACTCGGCGAGTACGCCGCGTTCTCTGCCGAGCTGGTGCCGCCGCCGGCGCGGCCGGCGCGCCAGCCGGCCGGCAATGCCGAGCGCTTCCTGCGCGAGAAGTTCGGCGAGCGGTACGGCGTGCACGGGCTGCCGGCGACCGACGTCAACCACAACCGGCAGCTGAGTCTGGTGCTGGTCGATCACGCGCTGGGCCGCGTCACGCCGCTGCGCGCCGTCTACTGCAACCCGCGCTTGTTGCGCGCCGAGCTCGACGAGCCGCCGCCGGCCGAGTCCGAGGCGGGCGAGACAGCGCGGCGCGGTGGGGTCGGGTCGGGGCACGCGGCCCAGCCGGCGGCCGGCGGACATGACAGCCACGACGGACTGGGCCGGACGGTGGCCGCCGCTCCTCCCGCGCCCCCCGCGTCTGCCGCTCCTCTCGCGCCTCCCGTGCCGCCGGCCAACACGTGCGGCCACGTGCGGGCACGTGGCGAGCCGCGAGCCGAGCGCCGAGCAGAGCCGCGGGTCGAGCCGGCGTCGGGTCGGGTAGAGGCTGTGTCGACGATGGGGCAGACTGGCCACTCGCCGGAGATGCGGGGCGGCGCTGGTGCGCTCACCTGCGACGACTTCGGCGCTTTCAGAAACGTAAGCCGGCCACCTCGTACCCCAACCCCCTCCACCAGCCCACTCGAGATGTGGCGTGTGAACGGGTTTCGTTCTCGTGGCTCACGACTAAGGCAAGCACTTGTTATGCGATTCGTCCGCCGTCTTTGCGTTCAGGGACGTGTCGCTGTGAAGAGCATTCCAGCTGAGCCGCGTTCGCCTACATCCATCTTGCTCTGGTGTTCAGTTCCGCAGATGAAGTAGTTCTGGCTGTCATAACTAGACAACGCAGTATTTTCTGTTGGCATTTCACCTCCAGTATCCGGTTCCGCAACAACTGCGGTATCTGCGACACCAGTTTTCATCAATTTGAATTTATATGATATTGCACAACATCGACTCCTTCTCAATTTGCATCTGGTTACGTTACATCATCTGCAACGTCATGTTCGCTTCTGGTCTGCAGACTGCGGTAGTTCCGTTGGATATCACGGAACTCACAACCGTGAATGCGGCACCATCAAGCCCATCGGTCACGGTTACTTCTTGTGATGTATGTTGGAAACGGTGGCGAACTTAGGTGACACCATTTGCGCTCTTAGCGGTTCTGAACGGTGTCGATATGCCGCGTGGGTTGTGCAGGATATATGCGGCGCGTCTGATTGGTGAACTATGTGACGACTACTCGCTGGTCTCCGTGATAACGAGCAGCTAGCTGACGACTATTCGAGCACCTAACAACTAGCTGCTCCAGTGGTTCGGGGCCGGGTGTTTTCCGTTGCAGACACATACCCGACCACTTAATCCCGGTCTGCTTCGGTCCGCAGTGACCTCGGCTCTCGTCAGCGCCACAGACAGTGCCGGTCTGGGGGCGGTCCGCAGTGACCCCGGCTCTCGTCAGCGCCACAGACAGTGCCGGTCTGGGGGCGGTCCGCAGTGACCTCGGCTCTCGTCAGTGCCACAGACAGTGCCGGTCTGGGGGCGGTCCGCAGTGACCCCGGCTCTCGTCAGTGCCACAGACAGTGCCGGTCTGGGGGCGGTCCGCAGTGACCTCGGCTCTCATCAGTGCCACATACAGTGCCGGTCTGGGGGCCGTCTGCAGTGACCTCGGCTCTCGTCAGTGCCACAGACAGTGCCGGTCTGGAGGCGGTCCGCAGTGACCCCGGCTCTCGTCAGTGCCACAGACAGTACCGGTCTTGGGATGGTCCGCAGTGACCCCGGCTCTCGTCAGTGCCACAGGCAGTGCAGGTCTTGGGGCGGTCCGCAGTGACCCCGGCTCTCGTCAGCGCCACAGACAGTGCAGGTCTGGGGGCGGTCCGCAGTGACCCCGGCTCTCGTCAGCGCCACAGACAGTGCCGGTCTGGGGGCGGTCCGCAGTGACCCCGGCTCTCGTCAGTGCCACAGGCAGTGCCGGTCTGGGGGCGGTCTGCAGTGACCTCGGCTCTCGTCAGTGCCACAGACAGTGACGGTCTGCAGCACGCCAGCTATATGCCGACCGCACATGTGCTGCCACCGCCGCCTATGCAGCCAGGGGGAGCGTGGAAATGGTCAAATGTTACCCTCCCTGGCAAGTATTTGTTTCCGCCATGTTGAAACTGCCGGCTGTGGCCTGGACCATGTTCACAACAGTATCATCGGCCTGTCCGTTGTGCGGGCGCGAATGATCAACACTGGTCGAAGCGTCCTAAAGCCCAAATAACTAGCCGCCCGTTGTCCTTTGGCTCCCCCCACTGCCCTGCTTGAAATGCAAGTGCTGGTCACCATTTCCGGTGTTGCCGTGACGCACGTGCGTGCGCCACGTATGTCACAACCACAACTGTGGCGCGGCAGCGACGTGATCAGTTCGTAACTGTCGACGTATTTATTGGAACACGGTCGGCGGCAAAATCGCCGCGCACGCTGCTGAGGAAACACGAGGCCAACGGCCCCGCACTGTCGGTCGTGCTGCCGCCTGGCCCGCTCGTGAGGCTCGGGAGGCCCGCGCCAGGGTCGTGAGGTTTGTGGCGTGAAGCGGAATGTGGTTAGAGAGAGAGAGAGTTGCGTTTCGAGCGACAGCTCACTATAGAAGAATACGGACTTACTTTAAATTAAAGCGTCGCCTAGAGAAGGCACACCATGTTTCCGGCTGACTGCTCTGCTCCGCTCATGGCTGACTGCGCTTCTTTTCGGCACTTAGACAACCTGTCCGGGAAGAATGCTGGTCTGTTCCCACTGGCATCCAACTTGTGTTTGCATGTTGGTATATCTTGACCGACCAACGGACCCACCGACAGTTGCATTTCAATGTTTCACTGACGATGTTATTGGCGCTGCATGACTAACGCAGTCGACGCGCCCATAAATTCCAATAACCAACCAACCAGACCCACCGACAGACTGTCGGACAGACAAACAGACAGACACGTATACAAACAGACACATTCAGACAGACATATATGCAGACACATACACATACAAACACACATACATACATGTACAGACACACATGCAGACAGACACATAGACCGACAAACACAGACCGACAAACACAGACCGACAAACACAGACCGACAAACACAGACCGACAAACACAGACCGACAAACACAGACCGGCAAACACATAGACAGACAGACCGGCCCGGGACCAGGTCGCTGTACGTCCGAGCGGCAGCGGCCGGTCGCCGGCGCGCGGCCTCCGTCCCCCACTGGCCCACATTCTGAGCACGTTAGACACGCTTGAGCGGCTCTCCGTCCGGCTCAGCCCGTGTCGGCCCGTGTCGGCCGCGATGTCGGGGTCGGGTCAGCCGCTCTGCCGGGGTCGTCTGGGTCACGCCTGCGTGGTGGACAGCGCCACCGCGTCCGAGTCATCGTGGGAGTGGGCGACCAGGACGCTGTCTGTCGTGATGGTGATCGTGACGACGGTATCTCTCGTGATGGTGACGGTGACGACGGTGTCTGTCAGGACAATGTTCATGAAGACGGCTTCCGTCTGGCGAGTGCCGGTCCGTTAGGAACGAGCCTCGAGATGCGCCTCTGGACTCAAATAACCAACCAACCAAGGTATTTAAGTGTAGCTGTTCGCACAACTAAGCTGGAAAACCTTGCTTCGTCTTCCGGGGTCTTTAGGGGCCCCTCGACCAGAATTGATTATTCGCGAGCTTCATGTCTTTAACGTGGCCAGTGTACTCTGCCTGTTCACGTAAATTGTGTCGACCCAAATTATGCGAACTAGCCCTACTTTTAAAGGAAATAATGCAGATCTTTTCAGCGCATGTCGTTCCCTTGACCCATATATGTCGTTGAAAGGGTGGGCGAAGCCTTGTTTTTATAGCTGCGAATCTAGCCAGGGCATCGTACCCAGAAGACTATGCGAATGGAAAGCTATCATTGCAATTCACCACGAACCGCTGCGTGTCGCAGAAGCTGTTGCTGCCGCTGCCAATCCAGTTTGGCTTCCACTCTCAGACAGCCGTTTGTAATGATGCGACGGACCGCCGATATAACGGATGGCCGACAGATCACGATGGGGGCATTGCCCGACCGGTCCAGGGCATCGGTCGCTTCGTGGTTAAACTGAGCGTCTGGGAAACCAGAGGCGCGAGGTTCGATCTCCGCGGCGCTCGTCCGCCTGTCGGGGCAGGCAACGTCATGCGGGGCAACGTCATGTGGACGTCATCAACGAGGCAGGCGACGTCATGTGGTCGTAGGTGCGTCGCAGACCACAAACAACAACCGACCGACACGAAAGGCCACGTGAAGGGTCGCGGTGTGGTTCAGCCGGCGGAAGTAATGACCGGCCGGCCCGTGAGGCCACGGCCAGAGTTGTATTGTGGTTCGGCCGGCGCTGGCCAGCTTTCGTGATTAGGTGCCCAGCTGGCTCTCCGGTCCCGCGGCCCGTCCGGCCGTCCACAGCACGTGCCGACCGGCACCTGCCCTGCTGGTCGTCCACAGCACGTGCCGACCGGCACCTGCCCCGCTGGTCGTCCACAGCACGTGCCGACCGGTACCTGCCCTGCTGGTCGTCCACAGCACGTGCCGACCGGCACCTGCCCCGCTGGTCGTCCACAGCACGTGCCGACCGGTACCTGCCCTGCTGGTCGTCCACAGCACGTGCCGACCGGCACCTGCCCCGCTGGTCGTCCACAGCACGTGCCGACCGGCACCTGCCCCGCCGGTCGTCTACAGCACGTGCCGACCGATACCTTCCCCGCTGACCACAAATTTAGGGCGTGTGGGGAGTGATTTTTGGGTTATTTTTGGGCGTGCCTGACCAAAGAGGTTATTTGCGCCGCTTTCCCAAATGGAATTCGCTCAACTAATTGAATAAATGATCAGTTCTGTCGTGCATAGCATCATGTGTGTGTTTGGTGGCCTATATGTATTTAGTGAAGCATATTGAGAGGAGGTGAAATCCGTGTATCAGGGGGTCTGAGACACGGATGGCTGCTCGCTATTACGAGGGTGGAAAGCGATTCACTCACGCACAGGAAGCCGATGTAAGTTCTGGGCGAGATGAGGAAGGCCGGAAGTCGCCGGCACTGTGGCTTGGATTTGTGTATGGTATTGTCCCTGAAAGAATGTGCCTATGGATCCTTAAAGGACGTCGGTAGCTCAGTGGTTAAGCTGAGCGTCTGACACGCCAGGGTTACGGGGTTCGATTCCCCGCGATGCCCGCCCTTCCTACCAGGGTGAGAGGCAGATGACGCCGTGTGGTCTCAGCTGCTGAGTGCGTCGTAAAGCCACAATCCAATCTAATCCAATTCAATCCTATGGATGCTATATGAATCGTGCCATTAACAGCGCTTGCAACTACCCAATTAATTAATTAATTATGTTCCATTGGAGGTCAAGGTCATCAAAATAACCCGTAAGAAAGAAAAACTGATGCGTATACACACACACACATATATATATATATATATATATATATATATATATATATATATATATATATATATATATATATATATATTCGACAAATTCCGAAAGCTCGTGCTTTTTTCATTCATTTCAGTTCATTCGTTCGTTTTGAAGATTTCCACGACTAAATGAAAGCCAGTGTCGAGGGTGGCTATCTAAGGCATAGTATGTACTAAATATCAGCTCTTTTGTTTGATGAAAGCTGACCGAACGTTTTTTGGCTTCATTGTTGTCTTCCTTACCCAGCCATGGTCTGCCTTAGCTTTCGCAGAAACTCCTAAGTGTCCTCACTTCCATCACCTGACAGCTACATTTTGCTTATCTGACCTCATGTGGCCTGTATCACAGGTGGTCTAAACGGCGCCTTCAGACCCCGGTGACCTGACTTGACCTGAGCTAACTTAACCTAACCTGCCCTGCCGTGTATCACAGGAGGTGCAAACGGGGCCGGCAGCTCCGACGACTGATCTGACCTGATCTGAGCTCCTTACCTGACCTGTGTTATAGACAGACAGTGTGGGCGACGCCGACAGACCCTGACGGCTGACCTGACCTGATCTGACCTGTTACAGACGGAAGGTGTGGGCGGCGCCGGCAGACCCAGGTTTATCCCGGTGACGTCGCTGGAAGACGTACAGGCGATCCGATGCGCCGAGTTCCACCCGTACGGCAAGCTGTACGCCGTCGGCTCCAACTCGAAAACGCTGCGCATCTGCTCTTACCCGAAGCTCACCGACCTTAGGTGAGCAGCGACCGCAGCGCATCTGCTCTTAACCGAAACTCACCGACCTCAGGTGAGCAGCGACAGCACCGCATCTGCTCTTGGAAAAAATTGCCGAACTCGGGTGCGCAAAGATAAGATTCGATGGGCATTCGAGCAACCTAACATTTTTATGGGCGCTATATGATCAACATGGTCGTGTGTGTGTGTGAGTTAATTTTGCCAGCCTGCCACCGTGTGGTGATATCGACTGGTTACGTACAGCATGGTCGATGCGCCCTAAAGCCAAAATAACTAAGTAGCAAAAGATAACATTCGGTGTATCGCTTCGTTCGTACACCGATTCGTCGGATAACACGGGAATCGACATCCCGCGTAACGATCGACGTCTCAAAAACGGCTAGAATTCCTGGCGTTCGCATCGTTAACACGTGGCGAACCCTTGGCGTTCCCATCGTGAACACGTGGCGAACCCTTGGCGTTCCCATCGTGAACACGTGGCGAACACTTCGCGTTCGCACCGTGAACACGTGGCGAACACTTGGCGTTCGCATCGTGAACACGCTAGACCTAAGTATCGTTAGCCCTCAGATAGCAAAATACTTCGACTGGTTCGCTGACGAAGATTTCCACGGTAGTGACCACTTCCCCGTTTGGCTGTAATTCCTAGAAGGAACGGTTCTGGGGTCCAGGCCACAGCGGTGGAATTTTCGAAAAGTTGAGTGGTCTGTTTTACAGATCGGGCTGCAAGTATGTTTTAGCGAATACGACACTCATTATGCAATGTCTGTGCAGACTTTTACCTCCATTCTTTTGGAGTGCGCGTTCGAGTGCATACCTCGCACTACTGGCTCTCCTCGACGTGCACCCGTCCCGTGGTGGACTGAGGAGCGCAGAGCAGCGATTAGGAAGCGACGTCGAGCCCTGGAACAATTTAGCCGAAATAACGCCAATGAAAACATATTAGCTTTTCGGAAAGCGAGGGCGGCTGCACGTCGCACAATCCGGGAGTCAAAGAAGGCATCGTGGAATGCATACGTCAGCAATCTGAATCGCTCTGTGCCATCGTCGCAAGTGTGGTCGCAAGCAAAGGGTATCTCTGGGAAATTCCGGTCGCCTCCACTGCCAACTCTACACGTTGATGGGCGCGTCGTTATTGAACACTTCCATGTCGCAAATGCAATCGCTGGCGCCCTTGCAAAACGAAGCATGAATCGCAATAGTAGCTCCAGTTTTAAGTGGCATCAAGCCTATTGCGAAGCTATACCTTTTGATTTTGAAACTATGGACCAGCACTCGTACAACGTACCCTTTACAATGACTGAGTTGATTTCAGCAACTGATTCCTTACGTTGTGTGTTTGAAGGACCAGACGATGTTCATAATGAGATGCTTCGTCACCTACCCCGAAACGCGCTTGAAATGATGCTTGGAATGGAGACGAGTTTCTTGCCGCTTGGAGAGAAGCTACCGTAGTCCCATTGTTGAAACCGGGCAAGAGCAGTTTTGAACCATTGCATTATCGACCGGTTTCGCCCACCTCATATCTATGTAAATTGATGGAGAGACTTGTGAACCTTCGTCTTACATGGCTCTTGGAGGATGAAGACTTTTTACGAATGCCCAGGGTGGTTTTCGAAAATACCGCTCTACAAATTGATCATACGTTAACCCGCGCCGTCTTTCCGGTCAAATCCTCCCACCCCGACTCGGGGGGGAGGGCGGTTGAAGACCCTCCTCTAAAATCCAAACTAAGCATCGCACGAAAACGAAAGCGGTGTCATCGGAAAGCGCTCGACGAGTAGGGTCCGGGTCCACCCTCCAAAACAATTTCCCGCCAAAAGGGACGTCACCAGGTGGGCTAGATTTTCAACGACTTTTCACGACTTACATTTTGTTTTTGACTCTGGGGAGTTCATTTTGAGGGATATATGAGAAGAAAAAATGTATTTGGAATGAGAAAAGGACAGCGAAATCGACCAGGGCTATATTTTGTTTGACACCCCAAGAATAAAAATTTTATTTTGGGGAAATTTCAAGATTTTGAGTTCAAGTTTTCTGAAATTTCCCTTTTCCAATGGGTAGAGCAGAACGAGAAACGTTGTTGGAAGTCAATTTGCCCTAATAAAAAATGTTTGCTTTAGCCAGAATCCTTAATTTGAACTACAATTTGGCAAATACGCAAAATTTATATGTAGTCAAAAACGAAAGAAAAGGGACAACTTCGACTTGTACGTTTTATTGCATCCGTAAAGATAAACAAACGTTGAAATTTTCATTAAAATATCTGTAGCCGTTAAAGCGTGACGACTGGTTTAACTTTTTTGGAGGTGACCTCACTTGACCGTGACTACTTCGTTGACCCTAGATGACCTGACCTAAAAATTTTGAATCAACATGTCAAATTGAAGTGGGAAAAGGTATGCCAAATTTGGGCGCGCTGCCGCGCGGCGTTCGTCCGCTATCCGCGAAAAAAAACCTGAGGGGGACGGTTGAAGACCCCCCGAGACGGGACGGGTTAAGACTGGATACGGAAATCCGTGCGGGCTTCAAGCAAAATCGACACGTAGGTGCGATCTTTTTTCGACATCGTGAACGCCTATGACACGACATGAAGGCACGGCATACTTTTGAAACTGTGGAATGCTGGAGTTCGCCGCCATATGGGCACCCTTTTGAATAATTTTTTGGCCGATGGTACATTTCGTGTATGGATTGGGAATGTTCTGTCCGATATTTTTGCTCAGGTGAACGGTGTTCCTCCGGGAAGTATCCTGAGCGTTGCGCTGTTCGTAGTCAATGACAAATGACATTGCAGACAATGTCATTTGTTCATGTTCATGTCAATTGCAATGGCAAATGACATTGCAGATGGTCTGCCACGTGGAATTGAGAAATCGCTGTTCATTGATGACGTTGGAATTTGGTCCTCAGCATCACGTAGATCATCCCTATTTAGACAGCTGCAGATTGCAGTTTCGCGTCTGGAAAGGTGGAGTGTTCTAAATGGTTTCCGTTTCTTCAAGAACAAGACGGTATGTATGCACTTGTGCCGTCGTCGAAACTGTTCCAATCGAAAAATCAAACTGTACGGACAAGAAATCCCCTTCTGACCGACAGCAAGATTCTTGGGTGTCCTCTTCGACACCCGCATTTCGTATAGACACCCTACAAGTTCTGCGGTAATCGTGCAGTAGTTCCATAAATCTCATGAAGTGTCTGCCTAGGACTACATACGGATCGGACAAAACTATCCTTCTACTGCTTTAGCGATCACTTATACGACCCAAACTTGACTACTGCTGCTTTGTCTACGACTCGGCCAGCACCTCGAACAAACGCAGTCTGGACACCATCCATCATGCAGCCTCGAGAATCGCAACGGGAGCATTCCGCACTTCGCCAATCGCCAGTCTCTTGGTGGAAGCCCATGAGCCGCCATTGCCCAAGAGCCAAACTCGGACTGCGCTACTCTTGCAGGTTGAAGCAATTTCCCACGCACCCTGTTTATGAGTCCGTGTTTCCTCCCGCATACAGGAGATATTCCAGCATCGACGAGGCACTAGTTCGAACCCACTTTGTCTCCGCGTACAGGAGTTGCTGCAGGAGAGCAGCATTCGCCTGCGCAACATCATGCGGGTGGAGTTAATGCCAACTCCCCCTTTGGAACTGAAATTCACCCCTTGATAGACATTCACTTGGCAGACACTCACAAAGGGAAGGTGATGCCAGAACTTTCGCATGAAAGCCCTAGAGCACCTGGAAACTTGTGTGTTTTTTTTTTTTAGCTTATACGGACGGTTCAAGGACAGCAAATAGTGTGGGCTGTGCCTTCGTGAATGGTCCCAACACAAGGACATTTACACTGCCTGCACACGCACCCGTGCATACCGCGGAATTGATAGCCATTCAAAAAGTGCTATGCTTCATTAACGTGGGGCATGAAAGTACTCATGTTATTGTCTCGGATTCATTAAGCAGTCTGTTGGCTCTGAAATCGTTTTATCCGCGCGATCCCCTTTTAGAGGACATCACAATTCGCCTTAATACCCTCAGCCAGTCTGGGAAAAACGTCACGTTGTGCTGGGTCCCCAGCCATGTGGGAATCATTGGAAATGACATAGCTGATCCAGAGGCAAAAGGGCAGCCGGTAAGCATTTTATCCATATACTTCCCCTTCCAGCCACAGATCTCAACCAGGCGATCAACGCATTCTTCGAACTTAAATGGTAGAAAGCATGGGACTGCATTGATAATAACAAGCTTAAAACATTGAAAAGCCCCTTAGTGGTATGGAAATGGTCAGTGAGAAAATCCCGCAAGCAAGAAATAGTACTGTCTAAGCTGAGGATAGGGCATACATACGCCACTCATATTCATTTGCTGATGAATGAGCCCAGGCCGACATGCGACTATTGTGATGTACCCCTCACAGTGCGTCATGTCCTGTTGTCATGTCCCCACTTTTTGAGTGCAGCGAAGGCGGCATTTTGGACGACTAGTAGACTAGCATACTCTTTCTGATATTTTAGGGGATGATTCGCGTTTCATCCACACGGAAAAATTATTTGAATATATCTCGGACATACAGCTATATGTCATCTGTTCATCACTGTAATGTACTTTTGTCGTTCATGTGTACTTAAAGATGTGACTTAAGCGTGTGAAACTGTGTACCTGTATACTTCGGAAGAAGGCTGGACTAGTTAGCAGGTAGCAAACTATTAGTTATGGGCGTAATATGACTGAACCTGGTCGATGCGCTCTAAAACTCAAAGAACCAACTAACTTCACGATAGGCTGCATAACCAGCACAGCCGAATGGACAGAGGCCCTTGTACAGTTAGACGTCCGACCCGCATTGGCGCCGGCACGCTCGTGACCAATGTCTACGACGTTGCTGCTGCAAACGTCTGCTCCGGGACGAGACACGCTCTCCGAACCGGACCTCAGGGCCGTACGTGGGTGTGACCCTAGCGTGCCCGACAGGCGGCCGATGATGTATGGGTCGAAGGTGACGATACATCGGCTCTGGCCGCGTGGGCCGACACATACGCTCTGGGCGTGAGGTGCGCTGCGGTGGTAGCCGGACGTTGACGCCGGTGATGGGTGGCTTTGGTCACGCAGTTTTGTCGTGGTGGACGCACGCGATGGGACGCGCTGACCATGGCTGTGTCCTATTTTGGATGTGCGGTGTCAGGGAAAGGTAGGTGTGATGTCTCAATGTTCGACGGAGCTTGTCTGCCGTGGGAGGTCAGCCTGAGCGGCGCGTGGCATCACCTGGCAACACCTGTCGCGCTGAGCAGGCCACACGCCCGCTAATATATCCTGTCCAAGTTCAAAATAGGTGGGGTGATATTTATACTGAGTAAGTGTGCATGGCACACACCACTTTAAGCAGACATGGATGCAGTTTGAAGATTATTGATCGGGCATTCAACCCACATATGTTAAGAGGTATCAGGGGAATAGGGGTGGATAGCTAAGGTAGATAGACATTGATAGGTGTGCAGGATGTTGGTGGATGGTTCCTTTAGAATGTGGTGGTGGTTGGGGTGGGTCCTTTTACCGGGTTTATGTGTTATCTTCCATTTACAGACTTAACTGGATGGGCCTTTTGGCCCTTATTAAGTTTAAACACTTCACGATTTATAAGTCCCCAGATCTGGCGACTTTTGACAAGGTAATGCGAGACGGTTTTTCTGGATAATTTGGCTCTATCGCTTCTCGGCCTTAGCCATATGGCTAAGATCAAGTGTAGTAATCAAGTAACTAAATAACTATAACTAGTAACTAATCAGCTGTAGTAACTCAGTAAGTAAGTATAAACTAATAACTTGCCTATGCAGACGTATCTTGATGAACAGAATATATGTGCCATGCTCGTCGAGAAACCCTTTCAAAATAGATATTAGGATGTGCACTACACCAAACCGGTAAGCAGACACAAATTATTGCATGAATTCAACTAGCCTGCTGTGAAATCCAGTTCAGATTCAGAAATCAGCTAAAGCCGATCGACTGTAGGTGTCATCCTGAAAGTGTCCCTTGAAACCTCGTGAATATAGCCATATGGTCTGCATAAGGACACCGGCCGAGGTATTATACCCGGGTTGTCCCGAAAGCCTCGTGAAAAAGTACTATTCGCGTAGGAACCTCCGTTGAAATATCGTACTAGGGTTGTCACGAAAATCTTATGGAAAATACATAATCCGCATAAGACCCCCGCCGAAGCTCGTAACCGTTGTGCTGAAGATGAATAGTTAAGGCCGCGGTGTCGTGAGCCGCCATGTAGGTGTCACCATGCCAACCAGCCGTGTGAAGCCCGGCGTCACTTACTTGGGCGGCGCCGGGCAGCCGGAGGGCCGCCTCTAGTGCGGCCTTCAGTTGCGTGAGACTCACATCCCGTGTCGGGCTTCGGCTGTCATGAGCTGAGACCACCGCCGCGCCACGGCGCGATAGCTCGAATATCATTGTAGAGATGCTAAAAGTTAGGTTGATCTTCAAGATCCAGAAACTGAATGTTTGAATAATTATAAGGCCTTGTTGTCATGTTTCGGCCATGAGCCATTGTCGAATATTTAATCTTCAAAATATATCCATATAATTTGTATGGCATTGACTCGTCCCTGGATCTTGAAGATCAACATAGCTTTTAATATCTACAATGATGCCCTTATTATCCCGTATATGAAGAAATGCGGGATATGCACGTATGAATGAACTATGCACGTAACTCGGCTATCGTCACATGGCGACGCCACAGGTGACGTCTTGTGACGCCGGTGTCACGCGAGACACAGCGAGACTGGTCCTGTCGTTGCCCGCGCCGCAACACGAGGCGAGGCGGCCTCTGCGGTCCGCCAGAGCGCGCCAGCTAGCGGCGTCGTTTGAAGCTGCGGCCGACTGTGACGCGGCGGCGGCGGCGTCTGATCAAGCCGTCGGGTCAGACGGGGTCACGCCCCGACGCCACGGCGGCGGACGCCGCGCGGAGCGGACCAGTTCGGCTGACCACGGAGGCGCAGACCATTTGTCAGCTCCGGCGGCGGAGGCGGTGGCGGCGCCATTATCATGTCTGCATGGTATTCGTTGACGGTGCCCCCCCGCAGTGGGAACAGCCTCTCGTTACTCTGCTGGCCAGGGAATTGGCACTCCCTCGGGGTAACACAGCCGCTCCGAAAAGGGGTGTTGGAAATGCGTAGGTGGTTCCGGGTACATACGTCGTCTCCATCGTCCATCCCTCTCTTCGAATTCCAGTATCCACCCCGTGCCAGCCACCCTTAGTATGTCTTTCATCCAACCCTGCAACACCAACCCCTCCCTTGTCTCGAGCAGGTAGGCCAACTTCCCCTGGTGTATCCGTCCGCTCAGTTTTATCTGGGTAGCCGCGCCCCCTCGGCCCGCCCCCGTCACAACCAGCGAGGATCGTTTCACACCCACATCACAGATCTGATCGAGAATACAGCGCATCGCAGGACAATACAATTCTACCCCTTTGCCAGCACTGCGGGTAGATAGCAGAGACGTCACGCCCCCGGTTGAGGTGGTGAACGAGATCGCCCGTACGATATCCAACCGATGCCGCTGTAACAATGGAGACGACTCATTCATACATAGGAAAGCCGGATGTAAGAAACACCCGTTGAACTTCCCCACCTCTGAGCACCCCTGTTATAACGAGCCATTCACCATAACTGAGCTTAGTGCCGCTGTTGGAGGCCTTCGAAGCGTATTAGAGGATCCAGACCATGTACACAACGACATGCTCAAGCATCTCCCAACACGTGCACTTGAAGCCATGTTAGAGACCATAAATGCACTTTGGGAGAAAGGCGACTTTCCATTCACATGGCGCGATGCTACAGTGATACCAATTTTGAAACCCGGCAAGGATGCTTCAGACCCGGAGAGCTACCGACCCATATCATTTAAGGACTGTTCACACCTACCGTAACCTTGACGCACTCTCGGAATCGACACAAACCTAACAAACAGTTAGCATGGGACCCGATGAGTCTGCCGATTCTGCCATTGTGCCGACCTTGCGTCAGCTGTCTACCGAGTCCTACAAAACGCGGCGATTTCCGAGCGGACAAAGTTGGGTTTTGTAAACATTTTCCGCTCGGTGCACCAGCGGCCTTGACGCAAGGTCGACAGACTGCTCTGGGTAAACTGCTGTCGCCATATTTGCTGATCTTCGGCGAATTGGGGCCACATGGGCTGCGGTTTTTTCATCTTGTAAGTTAAAACATGTGTCGACATGTGCGTCGGGATTACGCCTAGTCCGTCATTGCGCTGGCTTTTTTGCGTCGAGATTACACTAGGTGTGAACAATCCTTTACATCATCACTTTGTGAACTGGTGGAGAAGATGGCGAATTTTCGTTTAATCTGGTTTTTGGAACGGTATGACATTTTAACTTTCGCACAGTGTGGTTTTATGGAAAACCGCAGCACTATCGATCATCTTTTAACTCTTGACACTGTGGTACCAACAGCTTTCCACCAGAATCGCCATTTTGCTGCAGTTTTTTTCTTTTCTTCGATATTCAAGGAACTTATGACACAACTTGACACTACGGCATTCTGAAAAATGTCTTCAGATATCGTATTCGAGGTTCAATGGCTCACTTCCTTGAGAACTTTTTATCCACAAAGGGATGAAGTACCGCAAGGAAGTGTGCTCAGCGTGGCGCTGTTCGCCATCGCGATTAACGACATCTGCGACTCCCTTCCACGTAGCATTGGTAGATCGCTCTTTGTTGACGATGTAGCATTTCGGTGCTGTACATCCAGTGCACCTTCGATGACACGACAGCCGTCACTCCGCAAACTCATGGGTGACCACTCACGCGTTGTAACTTCAGGGCACCTGTTTCGTTTTTTTTTTCTCGGATGTCAAATTTAGAGCGATTTACACACCTCGCTGACATGGAGCACTATACGCTCGGAACCGTGACATCTCGCTCTAACTGATCTTTGCTTACTCTTACTGTCTAACTGTTTCACTGGTGTTACTCCCTTTTCACTGTTTCACTAATGCTACTTCCATTTAACTGTTTCCCTGATGATGCTCTTGCATTTCAATGTTTCACTGACGATGTTATGGTTGCTGCATGACCAACGGGGTCGACGCGCCCCTAACTTCCAACAACCGACCGACGGTGGCCCTCCTGGGGTGAGGTTGGTCTGAATAGACAACGTGGCGTGATGTCGGGCTTCTCTGGTGCGAAAAATGACCTGAGCAGTCGACGCGCCACTGAATTCCAATTCAGTATGATGCGCCCTAAACCCCTAATAACTAACTAACTAACTAACTGAATTCCAATTCACTCAGGTCAGGCTTGGGAAATTGATTATTTGGCAGGTACAGAGAAGCTGAGTGGCACTGGTTGAAAGTGCATATTAATTTCAGTGTGGATCTTCTTGCTGCTTGCTTGTGTCGCAAGACATGATGTCCGCACTAGTGGTTCGAGACAGAGTTTCGTAAATTTACGTGGAAAACTACACTTATCAGCATCTTGTTTCGACATCCTGCAGATAGCAAAATTTTGACTTCCTGAATTGATTTCCATGAAATTTAGCGTCGTGGTGCAGCCTCTTTTTGTCACCATGCTCAACTTTTAGCATCTGAGCCATGGCAATCTTGTCAGAAGATGCGTTGTCGATCTGTCCATGACAACATCTCGCTGACCCCAATTTTCCGATCAAGGTGCTAAATTGTTTCGAGTTCATCAGTGGTTTTCCCCGTCTGCGCCTGCTGTCCTCCACTCGACGAAACATAAACTCTAGCTCTAGTGAATCTCTAGCTCGCCACGCGAGGTGACGTCACAGCCGTGTCGTGACGCGACGTGTTGGTGCCGGCAGAGATGACCACGTCACGTACCAGCCGACGGTGCTGTTCAAGCGCACCAAACACCACAAGGGCTCCATCTACTGTCTGGCGTGGAGTCCGGTCGGCGACCTCATCGCCACCGGCAGCAACGACAAGACCATCAAGCTGATGCGCTTCAACGCCGAAACGTGCAACATCGAAGGTACGTGTAACATCGATAACATCGAAGAAAGCTAATGTTAGGTAGTGAGTAAGCATGATAGTAAGGTAAAGTGGGATAGTAAACAAGGCGCTCTAACATCTAAAGGTAACATCGAAGGCAGAGGAAACATCAACGTTAACAAAACGATCGGGAGGGGGTCCGTTCAGTTCTTTCCACCTGCCGCTCATGGATTGCACGTTAAAACTCAGGATGTAACAGTATGGCGCACACGGCCAAATCGTGTCTGTGGGGCGGCGGAGTAGCATTTCCGGTGGGGGTACACCCTCCCAGAGTATGGAAGGCTCCACCCGTGGTGAATGTGGCTTCTGAGTTGTCGCCCGCTGGCACCATGCTGTCCGCACCGCAATGCGTTCAGCACGTTCTTACTCGCTGCCCTGATCTCGGGCAGTACTTCGCACACGCGCAGCCTCCTTCGCCTCGTGGCACTTTGAGTGGCAGTTAGCGCGTTGACGTATCCGGCATCGGTTCCACTTCGTACCGGGACTTAGCTTCACGTCACACTTCTTATTGATCTTTAGATGTGAGTAATCCGCTTCCTTGGCCGATTGGCCCGCACGTGTGGTGCTGAGTTACCTTCAGTTGGCGCCCCCTTAGGCCCAAGTAATCAAATAATCAACAGACCCGCAGATCGAGCCACGTTGCCTGCTCCCACCGCACTAGAAAAGGCGCGCCGCAAAGCTAGTCCAGCCGGCGCGCTCGTAAATACAGCCGGCAGGCCGGCGGCGGGCAACAGGGGAGCTGGCGACGGGCAACAGGGGAGCTGGCGGCGGGCAACAGGGGAGCTGGCGGCGGGCAACAGGGGAGCTGGCGACGGGCAACAGGGGAGCTGGCGGCGGGCAACAGGGGAGCTGGCGGCGGGCAACAGGGGAGCTAGCGACGGCAACAGGGACTGGCGACGGGCAACAGGGAGCTAGACGGGCAACAGGGAGCTGGCGACGGGCAACAGGGAGCTAGCGACGGGCAACAGGGGAGCTGGCGACGGGCAACAGGGGAGCTGGCGGCGGGCAACAGGGGAGCTGGCGACGGGCAACAGGGGCTGGCGACGGGCAACAGGGGAGCTGGCGACGGGCAACAGGGGAGCTGGCGGCGGGCAACAGGGGAGCTGGCGGCGGGCAACAGGGAGCTGCGGCGGGCAACAGGGAGCTGGCGACGGGCAACAGGGGAGCTAGCGACGGGCAACAGGGGAGCTGGCGACGGGCAACGGGGGAGCTGGCGGCGGGCAACAGGGGAGCTGGCGACGGGCAACAGGGGAGCTGGCGACGGGCAACAGGGGAGCTGGCGGCGGGCAACAGGGGAGCTGGCGACGGGCAACAGGGGAGCTGGCGACGGGCAACAGGGGAGCTGGCGGCGGGCAACAGGGGAGCTGGCGGCGGGCAACAGGGGAGCTGGCGGCGGGCAACAGGGGAGCTGGCGGCGGGCAACAGGGAGCTGGCGGCGGGCAGCAGGGGAGCTGGCGACGGGCAGCAGGGGAGCTGCCGGCGTGCGGGCAGCAGTGGGCTGGCGGCTGGCGGGCAGCAGGGGGCTGGCGGCGGGCAACAGGGGAGCTGGTGGCGGGCAAGAGGGGAGCTGGCGGCGGGCAACAGGGGAGCTGGCGGCGGGCAACAGGGGAGCTGGCGGCGGGCAAGAGGAGAGCTGGCGGCGGGCAACAGGGGAGCTAGCGACGGATGGTTGGCTTCTTGTGCAGCGTGTGCGTTTACTGACGTCACAAATGACGCCAGTCGATGGCGGCGATTGGTTGCCAAGGCGGAGTTACCGGGGGCCGACCGAGTTTCCAACTGTCGTGATTTCTTAACATCCCCAACAATAAGTAAATCGGGATCGAATATGAGTCAACTCAGGCATGCACTTTTGGATGGCATGCGTTCTACGATCCCATGTAGCTGTTGCAAGATTCGTATGCCACGAGTGTGTTACGGTTAATATGGCTGCGGTCAATAGATCCAGTGTTTGGCTGGTGGCTTCACAGCCTGAACGACGGCCCATTATACCGCTAATGATGCGCTGCACCGCCTGTTGACGGCCAGTCGAGACGTCACATCACGTCGTCGCGTCATCACGTCATCGCGTCGAGGCATCACGTCCGGCATCCGACATTGCCTGATGATAGGTTGGCTGAATGGTATGGTGTGTCGAGTCGAGCCTGCGCCTCCATCATCCACGCGTGTAGAGTGTATGTCGAACACGTAAAGTCTGGCAATAATGGAACAGCAGTCGGCAGCATGAAAATTTCTCGAGCACGAAACCAAATAAGATACCAGGCGCAGGACAGACGACTGAGCCTGATTGGTGAACAGTGCTGGCTGTGCTTCGACGACAGGGAAGACATGGCGATCGGCACAGCACAATCAAAGGAGATGACGGAGCACATGACCGTCACATCAGAGCCGGGTGCGTACGTGGAGCACACGTCACGTCGGAGTCGGGACGTGGAGCACACGTGACGCTGAAGTCCGGACTTGGAGCACACGTGACGCAGCAGTCCAGACGTGGAGCACACGTGACGCCGCAGTCGGGACGTGGAGCACACGTGTCACATCACAGTCGGGACGTGGAGCACACGTGTCGCCGCAGTCGGGACGTGGAGCACACGTGACGCCGCAGTCGGGACGTGGAGCACACATGTCACATCACAGTCGGGACGTGGAGCACACGTGTCACATCACAGTCGGGACGTGGAGCACACGTGTCGCCACAGTCGGGACGTGGAGCACACGTGTCGCCGCAGTCGGGACGTGGAGCACACATGTCGCAGCAGTCGGGACGTGGAGCACACGTGACGCCGCAGTCGGGACGTGGAGCACACATGTCACATCACAGTCGGGACGTGGAGCACACGTGTCACATCACAGTCGGGACGTGGAGCACACGTGTCGCCGCAGTCGGGACGTGGAGCACACGTGTCGCCGCAGTCGGGACGTGGAGCACGTGTCGCCGCAGTCGGGACGTGGAGCACACGTGTCGCCGCAGTCGGGACGTGGAGCACACGTGACGCCGCAGTCTGGACGTGGAGCACACGTGTCGCCGCAGTCGGGACGTGGAGCACACGTGTCACATCACAGTCGGGACGTGGAGCACACGTGTCACATCACAGTCGGGACGTGGAGCACACGTGTCGCCGCAGTCGGGACGTGGAGCACACGTGTCACATCACAGTCGGGACGTGGAGCACACGTGTCACATCACAGTCGGGACGTGGAGTACACGTGTCGCCGCAGTCGGGACGTGGAGCACACGTGTCGCCGCAGTCGGGACGTGGAGCACACGTGTCACATCACAGTCGGGACGTGGAGCACACGTGTCGCCGCAGTCGGGACGTGGAGTACACGTGTCGCTGCAGTCGGGACGTGGAGTACACGTGTCGCCGCAGTCGGGACGTGGAGCACACGTGTCGCCGCAGTCGGGACGTGGAGCACACGTGTCACATCACAGTCGGGACGTGGAGCACACGTGTCGCCGCAGTCGGGACGTGGAGCACACGTGTCGCCGCAGTCGGGACGTGGAGCACACGTGTCGCCGCAGTCGGGACGTGGAGCACACGTGTCGCCGCAGTCGGGACGTGGAGCACACGTGTCGCCGCAGTCGGGACGTGGAGCACACGTGTCACATCACAGTCGGGACGTGGAGCACACGTGTCGCCGCAGTCGGGACGTGGAGCACGTGGAGCACACGTGTCGCCGCAGTCGGGACGTGGAGCACACGTGTCGCCGCAGTCGGGACGTGGAGCACACGTGTCGCTGCAGTCGGGACGTGGAGCACACGTGACGCCGCAGTCGGGGCGTGGAGTACACGTGTCGCCGCAGTCGGGACGTGGAGCACACGTGTCGCCGCAGTCGGGACGTGGAGCACACGTGTCGCCGCAGTCGGGACGTGGAGCACACGTGTCGCCGCAGTCGGGACGTGGAGCACACGTGTCGCCGCAGTCGGGACGCGCTGCAGACGCGCTCGCAGAATGTGGGCCTCGTCACGAGAGGTGAAGTCCGATATCCGTGTGCTGGGATGTGACAGCACCAGTGTCAACACTGCTGCATGGTGGAGTATGCCGCTGGTATGAACTGACCAGCAGGCGCCCAGAGCACTGGTCCGTCCGCCAGCTGAACGTGGACGAACGGGATCTACGTGAATTATTCGGTAAACTGGACGGAAGTACGTCAGAGCGAAAGGTATTATATGGTTGCATTGGAAACATTGTCCCAAGGCCTTGGAAACGGTGCCGGCGGTCAACTTTACACCGGTACCTGAGCAGGTAGAGACGATCAACAGTGACGCGTTGGCGTACCTTAGCCAAGAACAGGTTCTGCTGTGTCGCCTGGCGAGAGGCGTGCAGTCCGGCGATGTGTCGCCTGGCGAGAGGCGTGCAGTCCGGCGATGTGTCGCCTAGCGAGAGGCGTGCAGTCCGGCGATGTGTCGCCTAGCGAGAGGCGTGCAGTCCGGCGATGTGTCGCCTGGCGAGAGGCGTGCAGTCCGGCGATGTGTCGCCTAGCGAGAGGCGTGCAGTCCGGCAATGTGTCGCCTAGCGAGAGGCGTGCAGTCCGGCGATGTGTCGCCTAGCGAGAGGCGTGCAGTCCGGCGATGTGTCGCCTAGCGAGAGGCGTGCAGTCCGGCAATGTGTCGCCTGGCAAGAGGCGTGCAGTCCGGTGATGTGTCGCCTGGCGAGAGGCGTGCAGTCCGGCGATGTGTCGCCTGGCGAGAGGCGTGCAGTCCGGCGATGTGTCGCCTAGCGAGAGGCGTGCAGTCCGGCAATGGGTCGCCTGGCGAGAGGCGTACAGTCCGGCAATGTGTCGCCTGGCGAGAGGCGTGCAGTCCGGCAATGCGTCTCCGGATGCTGCCAGCCAAAGGTTAGATTCGCTGAGCTAAGAGCGCTGGATCACACTGGCCCGCAGAGCTCTGCGGTATTCAGTGTCACGCATGGAGCCGTCCGAGCCAGGGTGCCCTGGTCTAGTTCATCGTCGGACTCTATGTGGCGATGTGGTCTCTCATTAAATAGAACTGCACCTGTCAGCGTTTTGCCAAAAGCGTGTACAGCAACATTGTGCTGTCGTACAACCTGCAGCAGTGATTGGCAGAAAGAGTGAAGCATGTGCTACAGTGAAACAGCAGTACAGCTCTGCTGCTGGCAATGCTGACTTGTGGCATCGCGATAAACAGCTGTGTCTGCCATGCTGCAATTCAGGCTCCGGAACAGGACACCAGGCCAAGTCTGCCCTTCCGGCTCGCTACCGTTCAAATGGAGCCGGTGGATTACACAGAGATCGTAAACTGGTAACTTGAGGCGATCTGCGGGCCTACATTGACGCTGGACATGACATCCGACGATGTAGGAGACATTCAAACTCCACTCGGCGTCTAACCACGGCCGGCACACACGCAACTGGCCGTCAAGTGTCGTCCAGTTGGGTACTGAAGCAGCTCAACACGTGGGGCCGCCGTGGAAGGCGGGATGATTATGCAAGCTGCAGCACCGCTACTTCCCACGGCCGTTCCGCAACACGAACTACTAGCTGGCCCGGCAAGCTGAGGAATCAACAGGCGCTACTGGATGGTTCGGTGCGTGGCGCTATGTGCACTATAATCCAGCTTCGACGTCATGTTCGTTTGAGTACACTTACTAGTTCACAGTGGATTTTTGTACTCGGCAATAACGATGTTTTACATGGGCGCTGCATGACCAATGTAGTCGATGCGCCCTAAAGCCTTGATAACTAACTAACGATGTTTTACAGGTATATGCATCGTTTGTTCGCGTGTGCGAAATGAGTTGTAGGCATCGCAGAGAGATGAAATGTCTGTCAATATACCGCTGCTCCCCGCGGTGGTATGTTCACGTGTGATGCACCGCCTTTTTCTCGAAGACGAGCAGTCTAGTGCTGCCCGTCTCCCAGCCGAGAGATTGTGGGTTCGAGTCGCACCTGTTGCTGCTCTTCGTCCGACCAACCTGCGTGAGCTTCATGACCAATGCAGTCGATGCGCCCTAAAGCTCAAGGCCAATCTGCGTGAGAGATTGGCGACGCTCCGTGATTAAAATTGCATGACGCGTCGGAGATACGTAGGACCTATGGCCATCACCGCACCGCCGTTTTCATTCTTGATCCAGCTGATGTTATTGTTTCGATACCTTTGGTAGAAGCGCCCTTAAATTCCAATATCTAACTTATATTGCTCCGATACTATTCCATGTACCCCCAGGTTAGAACATTAACCTGCTGACGGCACCCATTTTCCAATGGCGATACGTTCTTCCGCAATGACCCGCTGTTCCTGAAGTCGAGGAGATGACCCGACACGACACTCTGTCCCGGGTCAGGACGTTGATCGGGTAGGACCCGCTGCGTCCTCAGACTTATGACACTGACCCGATGTGGATGGCTGTGTCCCAAGCCGAAATATTGACCCAACATGACCCGCTGTGTCGCCAGGTCAGGAGATTGACCTCACCATGCATGACGGGACGGTGCGTGACCTCTGCTTCATCGAGGACATGTCGAACAAGTCGAGTCTGCTCATCAGCGGCGGCGCCGGCGACTGCAAGATCTACGTCACCGACTGTGTCACTGGCACACCGTTCCAGGCACTCAGCGGGCACTCAGGTGAGACCACTCAGGTGCTTAGCGGACCCTCACGGTGAAAGTACTCAGGCGCTCAACCAGACGCGATATCGACGTCCATCCAGTCTGACACTCAAAACAAGCTACACCGGTTTACTGAGATACCCGGCGGGAACTCAGCCGAGTGGCCACGGAACCTCCAATCTGACGTTCAGCTGGATACGGATATTCGGGGCACTCAAGTCACCTGTATCACCCAGCCACTCGGTGGGCACTCGGTGGTCTATGGACACTCGGAGAAAACATTCTGACGCTCAGACAATTCCCCGCACCATTCCCGTTACTCCTCGGTGAACACTCACGGTTGTCGCTCATCTCGGCACATCCAGCACGTTTTCGGTCCAGCCAACTGAGCCGCCCGTCGGCGCCCGTCTGAGTGACTCACCTGCTGGGTAGCCGTCGCGAGGCACCGATGGCACATTTCCTGCCAAATGCCGCACCGTGACAGTACGGCCCGCTAAAGTCACCACGCGCCTTTCCTGGCCAACGGTGACTGGCCCAGTGTCGTACGGCTCGTTTCTTATGTGCTGCAGGGCACGATCAATCGCTCGACAGACCGTGGTAGGTGCACGGAATGGACACTTGACTGTGGCACTCAGGACCGACAGGGGGTGATGGGCACCCGTGAGCACTCTGGTCAGGCGAAGATCGTGGACGATTGGGCACTTCGGAGTGCGATATGGCTATCGCATTGAAGGTAGCAGTGTAACTTGGTGTAGTGTGTCGTGTTTTCTCTTGTTTTATGGAAAAGGCCGGATCGAGACATCCTACATGAGCGAAACGGCAACTAGACAACACAAATATGACCACGAATTGCCATGGCACATGTACCTAGCGGTACTTCGCCGCGTGTGTTGGTGTGTTCTGGTATGCGGGCCTTGTCTCTGGTATCACGTGCCCCCCACGCTCACCCACCCCACCCCCTACTGTATGGGTGGTGTGAATTGTCATCGACGGGTGGTGAAAATCGAGCACCGCTGGAGCTGCCAGGCTGCCGACGTGTCGCGACACGTCCGGTAGATGTCGCTCGCCGCCTGTCGACAGGTGGCGCTGCGGTGCCCGGCTGTGACGCGTGGGTGTCCCGCCGACAGGCCACATCCTGTCGCTGTACACATGGGGCGGCGCCATGTTCGTGTCGGGCAGCCAGGACCGCACCGTGCGCTTCTGGGACCTGCGCTCGCGCGGCTGCGTCAACATGTTCCAGCCGCCGTCTGTGCACGCGGCCAGCAAGGGCTCGGCGGTAGCGTCGGTGGCCGTCGACCCGTCCGGCCGGCTGATGGTCACCGGCCACGAGGACTCGAGGTGAGCGCGCCGCGGTTTGGTCCCGGCAGACGTGACGGCTGTCGTGCGGAGCGGTGTCCTCTCCAAAACACTAGCCCGCGGACGGAGATACCTGGCGGATCGGGAGTGGGCGAGATCCTTGGTCTGGCACCCTGCTGATGTTAAGTTGGCATTTGTCCTATTCGATCTGAAACTTTTCTGAAAATGAGGACTCTGACTCCATTGGCTTGGTGAGAGGTTTCCAGTCTTGGGCCCGCCCACTGTCACATGGCGCACCCCCAATAATTTACATACATC
The DNA here is from genome assembly GCA_034440575.1 of Imbricaverruca yamaguchii. Taxonomy (NCBI): domain Eukaryota; kingdom Metazoa; phylum Arthropoda; class Thecostraca; family Neoverrucidae; genus Imbricaverruca; species Imbricaverruca yamaguchii. The sequence continues at coordinate 247,674 of JAOTOL010001357.1, read as the reverse complement.
AACGCTCATGGTGCCGGTGCTGCTTAGCCTGCCGTGTTACCGGCACGCGGTCCGCTGACCTGACCTGACCTGACCTGGATGGTTTCAGCTGTAACCTGTACGATATCCGCGGCTCCCGCAACATCCAGAGCTTCAAGCCGCACGACTCGGACATCAGGAGTGTGAGATTCTCACCGAGCGCCTACTACCTGCTCACCGGAGGCTATGATAACCGCACTGTGCTCACCGACCTGCAGGGTAAGCATTCCACCGTGCGCATCAACCTGCACGGTAGGCAGCTCACCGTGCTCACCGACCTGCGGGGTAGGTAACCCACCGTGCTCACTGAACTGCAGGGTAAGCATTTTTACCGTTCTCACCGATGTGCAAGTCAGTAAGGGGCAGGGTAAGCAGCCGCACCGTGTTCACTGACCTGCAGGACAAGCAACCAAATCGTGCTCGCCGATCTTCATGGTAAGTACCTCACCGTACCCACCAATCTGCACTGTGGTTACCACACAAGTCTGTGATGTGAGTGCCTCGTCATACCGCCGCTGCCAGCAGCAGATGAATAGACAGGAAATCCATGCCAGGTGGACATCTGCTACACTTTCAGTTCCTGCACTGAAGGTAGTACTGAACATCATACGTGCTCTGTGCCCGGCATGCCTCTGTCGGGTATTGATCCAGCGACAACGATCTTGCTGAGACGGCCATGGGTCACGTCGAGTCTGACCTTACGACTGCATCTACGGCCAATCTTTGCATCCCTTGACTTGAACCGCGCTTCTCGCACACGCCGCTGGTAGCTAGTAGAAGCCGGTGGTTTTGGTGTGCTCTCGCGCCGTTGGAAGGACCCTGGGCAAGTTTGCAGGAACTTCGGCCTATAGGGCAACGACCAGTGAAGAATATCGACAGCAGGGAAGCAGGCTCCCCATCTGTTTTAAGCGCAATCCCGTCTGGGGATTCCAGTGCGTGATCAGCTCCCAATTGTGTCGGGACGCGGCACCTCCGATGTGGCGGTGTTTGTCCCAAATAACCTCACCGTGCCCTGGTTATACTGACCGGCAGTGTTTGTCCCAAATAACCTCACCGTGCCCTGGTTATACTGACCGGCGGTGTTTGTCCCCAAATAACCTCACCGTGCCCTGGTTATACTGACCGGCAGTGTTTGTCCCAAATAACCTCACCGTGCCCTGGTTATACTGACCGGCAGTGTTTGTCCCAAATAACCTCACCGTGCCCTGGTTATACTGACCGGCGGTGTTTGTCCCAAATAACCTCACCGTGCCCTGGTTATACTGACCGGCAGTGTTTGTCCCAAATAACCTCACCGTGCCCTGGTTATACTGACCGGCGGTGTTTGTCCCTCCCCCCTTTTTCCTCCCCCTTTTCTCCGTTTTTAAATAACCTCACCGTGCCCTGGTTATACTGACCGGCAGTGTTTGTCCCAAATAACCTCACCGTGCCCTGGTTATACTGACCGGCAGTGTTTGTCCCAAATAACCTCACCGTGCCCTGGTTATACTGACCGGCGGTGTTTATTTCAGGCGACTTCACCATGTCCTAGCTGTGCTAATCAGCAGTGTTTGTTTCAGGCGACCTCACCCTACTCGGGCTGTACTGACCGGCGGTGTTTGTTTCAGGCGACCTCACCATGCCGCTGCCGTCTGTGATCGTGGCCGAGCACCAGGACAAAGTCATCACCGGCCGCTGGCACCCCAATGAGTTCAGCTTCATCTCCACCGGCGCGGACAAGACGTGCACGCTCTGGGCGCTGCCGCCGCTCTGAGCTGAGGCCGCCGCTGTCGCACGAGGCTCTGATCTGCCGCTGCGTGACCCGATTACCGAGATCTGTGCTCTGGGCGCTGGCCAGCTCGGCGCCAAAGTCATCGCGTTAGTGGCCAACGCCCTGCGGTGGCCTGGTTTTTTGCGGATGCGTCGTTGCTGTGAGGTTGTGTGCGCTGGCTTCTCAGTTGCGCGGTTATTGACTGGTGCTCCGCCGTCGCTGCGCCGCTTGCTGCTGTAGCGCGGCCCGTTGGACGACGCGTCGTTGTTGAGCGCTCCGCCGGCGTCTTCGTGACGTCGTTGTCGGATGCACCGCCGACTGGCGGCCGACACTAACCACATCGAGTGAATATTAAACAGTCCGTACGTCGAGTCACACCCGCGCGTGATGTTGCGCGTGAGACGGCGTGAGGGTTTCCTCGCCCGTGCCGGCATGAGTGGAATAATACGTGAGAGCTTTACCCAGCGTGTGCGTTGTGTTTTTGTTTAGTCAGACCGTTAGTTCGGCATAATTACAGTCACAACACGCCGACCGCTGAGCATCACGAGCCTCGAGGTGAGCTCGTTTCCGGCCCAGTCGGTCGTGCCAGAATCTCCAGTATATTCCACGTTCTGGTGTGGCGGTGCGCGTGCAGTGACGGCGGACCGTGTTATTTTTCTATGCCCGCTTGCGTGCTGCGTCCGATCCACTGTCTGTCACGCCGCAATGCCGCCGACTCACTTTCTGTATTTCTGTAATTTAACTGTTTAATTGTGTCGCCGGGCTGGCGCCCCGCAAAATAAACTTCGTGTATATCAGCTGATTGTCTACCGTGCTGTTTCTGACCAGCCGGACGCGGCTGCGTTCGGTCAGATGGCATCACGAACCGGCAGGGAGCGTGAGCCGTGCGTCGATCTGTCCGCAATCCCAGTCGCGATGGCTTTGCGTGGTGGCAGTTTACTAAGACTTGTATTCGCGCTTGTATTCTTGTTTACGATGCGAGATATTTCCCTGCGATGCGAGCTTGTGCCCATAAGCGCCACTACGCAAACGGAGGCATGATGGGTCCTCTGTTTTTAGCGAAAAAAAATAACCAAATGTGCGTTGCGGTTACATTAGAGCTTCTATGAGCTCCAGGTATCACTGCCAGAAGACAAGATTGGCACTACGTTAGCGAGGAACAGGGCTAAATCTTGTCCGGGGAACAATAAAAAAGTACTACCCGCATCTGTTGCATACATGCAGAGGTAACGCCAGAAAGGTCGGTTGAGGGGGGAGTCGGTAAATGAAAAAGGAAAACTTCAAATTTGAACGCCTGGCGTTCGTCGTGTCTGCTAAAGATAATGTGCATCACACACAATGTTCCTAACACTTCCTATAAATAACACTTCGTGCAACTTTCCGCGAAAAATCGGCCTCTGGTGGTGGGCATGGTCGAAGATCAGGGTCAGTCGGGAGGTCTGGACCATCCTGGTTTGGTACCATGCTTAACACTCGCACGTCCGGCGGTTCGCGCCAGCTTCGCATGTCCGGGGGAGCAGATGTCTGCCCCCCCCATAAGATATCTGGAACTATGCTAGCTAGCGACAAACGGAGAGCGGCGTTGGATAGCTGGTGACGGGCTCTATCGAAAGTGTTTCGGTAATTTTTTAGCTCAGGTTAACATTCAGGTCACTGGGCCATCATAGGTCAAATTCGACCAGATCAGGTGGGACTCAGATATTGACACATATCTCAGGACCTGTAACACATAGAAACAAATGGCGAACGCTATTCGACATTCCTTGAAGTGCGCTACCGACAATAGGCGGTGTAATTTAAGGTCAGTTCAATCGAAACTCAAGTCAAGGTCATGAAGTCATGACTTCAGGTCAAGGCCTAGGGAGGTCATGTAATATATCAATGGATACGTCTTGACGGTACAAGCACAATGACTAATTTCAGCCTTCTAGCTCAATGCAGTGCGATGTAATGCGCATAAATGTGGAGCGATCTCAGGTGACCTCAGAGACCTTGGTGAGGTCACTGAGCAAAAATGTCAGCGGTAACATTGAGCAAAGCGTCCATTTACATGCCACAACCGCTGTGAGATCATTTCAAGCGCAAATATGTAACTAGGAAACATTTGTATATTTTACCATAGCCCTATAATGGGGGAAGCCATGGCAGTGACCTGACCTAAGGTCAATGCTGCGAGTAAAAAAACGATATGCATATTATGGTCCCTGATCAGATCATGACATGCTATAAGTTTGAAATAAATCACCCAATTATTCTGGAAATTATGCCACCTAGAACTCCGAGCGTAGTTGGGTCACTTCGCCTGACCCGGTGACCTGACCTGAGATGACCCAGGATTTAAAATGTATGAGGATATGCGGAAAAGACCAATGAACAGCTATGCGAGGCTTGGCCTTGCTAACCCTATTAGTTTGGCGGCAAATGAGGAAAAACCGGAGGTGGCAGATATCTGCCCCCCCCGGACGTGCGCGGGTTAATACATTCAAGAGGGCATTATGGGTCGTACAAGTGCCACGATACCACCACAATATTATTGGCTTGGTACGAAAGCAAGCAACACGCTGCATGCAAGGTTCAGGATGCGTCTCATTCAACTAAACGCAGACGCATGTGTCGTCACTCCTCTACATACATGACCCATCATGCTCATGCGGTTATTTCAAACAAGAGGCAATTCGCTTCATATTTCACTGTTCTCATTATGCTTACCATATAAATATTATATTCACCAAACTCAGAAATACCACGGATATGTTCACTAAATTAACTGAAGAGGATTTCATAAACGCTCCTTTTTGGAAATGGTCTCGGTAAGAACCTTGAGCAGTAAGAAGCCTTAGCATTTCAGACGTTACTTATCAACGCAAAACGCTTTAACACAACAAATTAACATACGGAACTAACCAGGTGCTGCCGGGTGCGGGCGCAGTATGAAGTGGCGTCGCCACGAAATTCTTCCAGGGGGGGGGGGGCGAGATCGAAAGGGGGCCTCCTGCTCCCCGAAAAGGGGCCTCCATTGTGTTAGGGCCTCCTATTGTTTTTAGGCCCTTAGTATGGTTCAGGAATGGGAAACTGAGGGCTGGATGGCCTCCTTTTCGTCCTGGAGGGCCTCCTTTTCGTCCTAGAGGGTACCATTTTCGTCCTGGGGGCCTCCTTTTCATCCTGACGTACCTTCTTTTTGTCCTGGGGGCCTCCTTTTTCGTTCTGAGGGCCCCCTTTTCGTCCTGGGGTTTTGTTTTCGTCCTGGGGGCCTCCTTTTAGTCCTGGAGGGCCTCCTTTTCGTCATGGGGGGCCTCCTTTTCGTCCTGAGGTACCTTCTTTTCGTCCTGGGGGCCTCTTTTTCGTCCCAAGGGCCTCCTTTTCGTCCTGGGGGTTACGTTTTCGTCCTGGGGGCCTCATTTTCGTTCTGAGGGCCTCCTTTTCGTCCCGGGGGCCTCCTCAAATTTCAGGGGGCCGGCGCCCCCCCCCCAGTCTCACGGCAGGGGGTGGGGGGCAATTGCCCCCTCTGCCCCCCCCCCCGGTGGCGACGCCCCTGGCAGTATGAGTACCACACATATGAGTGCATGCTTTGTGTCGATGGGGCGTGCTGGCGGGGTTGGTAGGCAGTTGTCGCACCGTGTCGGTGGTTAAGTTTTATTGGTTGGAATGGTTGTTGAGAGAGGCACCTCAACTTAAGACCACTTTGGTCTTTTGTGCCAATCGCAAAATTGCTCATCTTATATGTGTGCTATGAAGTGCTAAATAAATAAACAAACAAACAAACATACGTTTCAAGCATTATGTGGTTTGAGGAATTATAGGGTTTGAACATTATAGGAATTGAACATTCTCCTAAGACGACTATTTAGAGGCTCTGAAGCATTATGCGTTTTGAGTATTATAGCTTCTGGCGTATTATATGTTTGGAGTATGAGAGGTTCTGGTATGTCCCCGTTGATTACATTCAATATGAATTGTTTGCCTTCGTTTCACCGTTGTCACGATTGTCACAGCCTGGGATAGTGTTGTAATATTATTTTGTTTTTATGCTCCATTTTTTACACAACTTCCGCCTACAGTCTATGATGTGTTCCATCAACATGTCAACCATGACGATTTTGATGCAATATTTCCAGAAGAAAGCTCATTTGTTTACAGTATTGGGATATCAATCCAGTTTCGGCAGTTTCTGTACTATCCTGGCTTTTGTTTGTCAAAACTCGTCGACGAAAAAAGATATTCTGGTCACCTAAGCTTGAGCAGGTGTGAGATTATTAAGATTAATATCCAGGCAGTGAGCAGCTTCGAATTAAAGTGAGGATTATTTCGGAGTGATTATATTCTATGCTATATGGCACTTTAATTTATCCTATGCTATGTAGTAGCCGCGGAGTTGGTCCAGTTTCCAGTGCGTACTATGCTAAAGGCCTTGGTGCGATCTTGATAGCTATGGTGATACGCATTGGTAGATGTGTGGTATGTTGATGGATGGTTTCTTTAGCATGTGGTGATGGTTAGGGTGGCTCTTTTACCAGGTTTATGGTATCCTCTATTTACAGACTTAACTGGACAGCCCCGTGTGTCTCTTGTTCAGTATAATCATGTTGGGGTTTATGTTTAACCTTTGCTGTTAGCCATTCTGCTTAAGCCATTCATTTTTAAATGTAAAGTGTCCAGCAATTGTCTTAGATAAGTCAAGTCAAAGTAGTTCAAATTTTGTATTCATGAGCTAAGTGCCTAGATACCTAGGTACATGATGGAGTGTGAGATCCCAAATAAGTAGGTATGGTAAAATGCATAACTCCAGCCACTCAAGCTTTCCAACTTCCTTGTCCCATACCAAAACTCAGATGGCCTGATTGCTAAATGACCTTGTAGTTGGCACACCTTTAAGCCCAAATAATCAAAACCAAAAACTGATGGCCTGATTACATGAAACTATTAAGTCATTTGATCTTTCTTCTGTGGCCTTAAGTTGAGCCAATCACATGATTTGTAACAGACGACCAACCAGAGGACTAAGCACTGGACAGGTCCCTCTACTATGGGTTGGCCTGAACTCTGACTTGCTGGGACCTAAGATAACACTGTGCCTTGCAGTGCAGTTTTAGGCCATGTTTTTTAAATGATGGGCATTGATGGTGCATTCAAAGATACAAAATGCAGTGGAATATCAGTGGAATAGTTATGGGCACTATGTCATCAACATGGTTGATGCACCCTGAAGCCCAAATAGTGTGCACTGTATAGGCATTGGCATAGACATAAAGACAAAAAGACATAAAAGATTAGTGCAACTATGAGCCACAAGGGCCCTTCTTGGCTGCACTCTGTACACTCAACCAGTTGCCCACCAAATCCATTAATCAGCCCTCCCTGTAATACTGAAAAGCAAGCCCTCTATTCTTATAATGATTGTCTATGCTGTTTTTAAAGATGTTCAATGTTCTGCTACTGACAATGGTTTCTGGCAGCTGTTTCCAGTGTTCTAATACTCTGTTGGTGAGGAAAGTCTGCCTTAGCTTTGTTCTGCTGTGGTTAACTTTAATTTTGAATTTATGACCTCTAATTGCATCATTTCTTTTAAATTCAAACATTTCCCCAAGATATCCCCTCTCCAGACCATGGATAAATTTAAAGGCCTTGATGAGATCCCCTCTCAGCCTTCTATATCTAAGTGAAAACATTCAATTTCTTCAATCTACTCATATGCCAGGTTGCTTATATCATTAACCATTTGTGTAGCCCTCTTTTGTAAAGAGGGCTATGTAGCCTGACATATGCAAAAAGAAGCCAACAATCTTTTTCATTGCTAAGAGACCAAGCTTGGATGCAGTATTCCAAATGTAGCCTGACATATGCACAGTAAAGCTTCCTGATGACTTCCTCACTTCTGTATGATACATTCTTATTTATTGCTCCAAGCATTCTCAGTGCCTTCCTCCTGCCTTCCTTGATCTGTTCTGATGCCCCCAATTTTGTGTTTAGAATAACACATAAATCCTTCTCCTGTTGAGTTACTGATAGCACTTGGCCACCCATTAAGTATGGAGCCTTCATATGCTGCTTACCGACATACATGATTTTTTCACTTATCAAAATTAAATTTCATTTGCCATTCTTCAGACAACTTTACAAGTTTGTCTAAGTCTTTTTGCAGCAAGATATGCTCGTTTTGACCTGTTATTGCCCTAAAGACCTTCAAATCACCCACAAATGTCAAAACTTTGCTGCTTAGGCCACTTTCAATGTTATTTACAAATATAATGAACAGTAGTGGCCCCAGTACTGACCCCTGGGAGACTCCACTAAGAACATTTTGCCATGATGACTTTGTACCATTTAGCATCACTCTTTGCTGTCTATCCAAAAGCCACAACTCTATCCATTTTAAGATGCTACCTGGAATACCATGGGCCTGGAGCTGTATCATTAACAGTGTATGGGGAGCCTTGTCAAAGGCCTTATTAAAGTCAAGATATGCTACATCAACCTGATTTCACTGATCAAATTGTTCTGTGGTGAAGTTAAAAAAGTCCAAGAGATTTGTGAGACACAACCATCCTTTTCTAAACCCATGTTGAGTATCTTTAATCAATATGTTTCCCTTCAGATAACTAACTATTCTATCCTTGATAATTGATTTGAGTACCTTGCACACTAGGGATGTGAGACTTGCTGGCCTATAGTTTTTGACTTTTCCTCTTTCTCCTTTCTTGAAAATAGGAACTACATTTGCTCTTTTCCAATCTGTTGGAATTTCATTTGTGAAACTGATCTACAAAATATTATACTAAGTGTAAATGCCAGTTCCTTGTCACCCTCCCACAATACCCTAGCATAAATTTCATCAGGTCCTGCTGCCTTTTTTGGCTTCATCTTCTTGATATGATTGAAGACAGCATTACTATCAATGGAATCAACATCATCTATCTGATCACATGTCACTGAACTATGGTGTAGGGTCAGCAGATTGATCATATCTTCCAATGAAAACACTGATTTAAACTGCTTGCTCAGCTCCTCAACCATCTCACTATCCTCATCAAATGTAGTCCCATTTACTTCCAGTGGACCAATTGTGCTAGAAACTTTTCTCAGCTTGTAGAAACTAAAGAACTTTTTACTGTCCCAACTCCCAATTACAGTTCCTAGCTAAATCTAGTTCTTTTGCTTGCTTGGCTGCTCTGGTTTTTGCTTCAGTGTCTCTAGCTTTTCGGTATGCCTTTAGATTTACGATATTTGAAGCTTCTTTAAACACTAAATGCAGCTTTCTTAGCCTTAATTGCTTTTATCAAGTCTGGTGTAAGCCATGCTGGCTTTCCTACTCTTCTTTTGTGTCTGCTTTTGGGGACATGTCTAATTTGTATTTCCTTTGAGTAATATTTTTTTTCTTCATTTCACAGGCATTTAAATTGGAGGATTCTACTTCCCATCTTATGGCACTTAAAGCCACTCTCATGCAGTCAAAGTCTACTCTGTTTAAATTTGGAACCTTTACCAATTTATATTTAATAATTTCCCTTATATGTGCCTTGAATGTTATTGCCTATGTTATTGTCACTTCTTCCCAGAGTTTTTTTGTACAGTCAAGTCTTGAACCAAGTCACTTAAATCTGAAAATATAAGGTCCAAGAATGGTCCAGGTCCATGCCTGGTAGGTTCTGATACAAACTGGTGTAAGAACAGGTCCTCTTCAAGGCATTTCCTAAACATTTTGCATGATGGGGAGCCAACACCAACATTTTCATATCCTTTTAGATTAATGTCACCAAGAATAAGGCACTTCCTCTAAAAGCTTCTACTGATTTCCTCACAAATCACCTTATCAAGCTCCAGTTGCTGAGAATGTGGCAGGGTTCCTGATCAGTAGAAAGCTCCTATCCTCAGTGTATTGCTGTTGCCTTTTCCCACATTGACATAAAGCTAAATGGACTCCACAGACACATTTTTATTCCCATCTTCTACTTTTTGAGAACTGAATAAGCTATTCACATAGAGCATTACACCACCACCTTGCACTGCTGGACCTCTATTGCACAAAAACATATTGTATCCTTGGATCTCATAGTCCTGCAAGTTATCTCCAAAATACTCCTCACTCACCCATGCCTCCATAATGCAAACAAAATCTGGTTCCTCCTCTGCAACATAACACTTGAACTTATCAAATTTTGGATTGGATACTCTCAGCATTAAACATCATACACTTAACAAATGCATGTACATAGTGTGAAATTTATATTGATTCTGCCTATAAATTGAGCATTATACTGGCTATATAGGGTATATTATGCCACTAGTAATATATTATACTATATAGGATGTACCCAGCAGTGGATTCAGTACCAACCTTCAGGTGTGTGTGATTCGGATGAGATTAGCTATGGTAGCACAATGGGGCATGATTGGACAAGTTTGGAATTGTTCAGGAGTGTTAAATGCAACATCAGGTGAATGGTGGTAGGAAGGCTGGAATATATAGTTCCCTAAGAACTTGAGATAATGAACTGATTTAGGTGTGATCATGCACTTTTCTGGTTCCTTTCCAGATACATGTGACCCAGATTGGCCCCTGTAACTCTTGAAGCCTTAATGCTACGACTTTATAATACCAAAACCAACTGGTATTATTGCTGTTTAAAGTAACCATCATAAAAATTATGCTTTGCATGAAGCATATAACTGGGCTAGGTTTTGTTAAATTAAGCTAGGTTAGGCTTTCATTATAAGTTACAACAATGCTGAAGAGAGAAAAATCAAGTAAAATTTTGGAGTTTCTTTCTTCAAATAGTTGCTCTCTTGTATGGAAGGTTAGGCTTGGGTTGCATTGGGTTATGCTACATTTGTTCTATATTTTAAACACTACATTTATGCTATGTTACCTTACTTCAAGCCATTTGTTTGGTATTATTTTGCATCATAGCTAAAAAGTATGCATTTACAGATGAAATGAGTGGTTAGCATCATGCTTAGCACATTCATGAACATTTCATTTAAAAAATAAATTCCAAGAAATCTGAGATTACCTGAAACTGCAAATTTGCCAACCTACTGGAGTTGGATCACCAACAGCTATATGGATGTTATATTGCCTTAAATCTACAAATAGTGGATCTAATAAAACCATGGGTGTTGAATTACTTAGAACATAGAAGCATGTTGCATCACCTAAAACCTATGAATGTTTGCTTGTCTAAAATATATGGATGTTGGATCAAATGGAATCTACTGATGCCAGTTGGCCTAGAACCTTTGTATCTGAAATATTGGTTGCAGTTGATGTGCTCCTAAGCCCCTAAGCTAAACTAAACAGTGTAACCTGGTCTTACTTTACATGCAAGAATCAAGTTGTTTTAAATATGAAATTTCCAAATCATTGTTTTCTCAAAGTTGTATAGTAATAATACTACCTAGACATAAAGACATAAAGACATAAAGATCAGTGCAACTATGAGCCACAAGGGCCCCTCTCGGTTGCACCCGTACACTGAACCAGTTGCCCACCAAAACTGTCAATCAGCCCTCCCTGTAATACTGAAAAGCAAGCCCTATATTCTTATAATGATTGTCTATGCTGTTTTTAAAGATGTTCAATGTGCTGCTACTGATGATGTTTTCTGGCAGCTGGTTCCAGTGTTCCACTACCCTGTTGGTGAAGAAAGTTTGCCTTAACCTTGTTCTGCTGTGGTTAATTTTAATTTTGAATTTATGACCTCTAATTGCATCATTTCTGTTAAATTAAAACATTTCCCCAAGGTATCCCCTCTCCAGACCATTGACAAATCTAAAGACCTCGATGAGATCTCCTCTCAGCCTTCTATATCTAAGTGAGAACATATTCAATTTCTTCAATCTTTCCTCATATGCCAGGCTGCTTATGCCATTAACCATTTTGTAGCCCTCTTTTGTACTCTCTCCAAAAGCCAACAATCTTTTCATAGCTAGGAGACCAAGCTTGGATGCAGTATTCCAAATGTGGCCTGACGTATGCACAGTAAAGCTTCCCGATCACTTCCTCACTTCTGTATGATACATTCCTATTTATTGCCCCGAGCATTCTCAGTGCCTTCTTCCTGGCTTCCTTGGTCTGTTCTGATGCCCCCAAGTTTTGTGTTCAGAATAACACCTAAATCCTTCTCCTGTTGAGTCACTGATAGCACTTGGCCACCCATAAAGTATGGAGCCTTCAAATGCTGCTTACCTACATGCATGATTTTGCACTTATCAAAGTTAAATTTCATTTGCCATTCTTCGGACCACTTCACAAGTTTGTCTAAGTCTTTTTGCAGCGAGATATGCTCATCCTGACCTGTTATTGCCCTAAAGACCTTCAAATCATCCGCAAATTTCAAAACTTTACTGCTTAGGGCACTTTCAATGTTATTTACAAATATAATGAACAGTAATGGCCTTAGTACTGACCCCTGGGGGACTCCACTAAGAACATTTTGCCATGATGACTTCGTACCATTTAGCATCACTCTTTGCTGTGTATCTGAAAGCCACAACTCTATCCATTTTAAGATGCTACCTGCAATACCATGGGACTGAAGCTGTATCATTAACCGTTTATGGGGTACCTTGTCAAAGGCCTTACTAAAGTCAAGATATGCTACATCAACCTGATTTCCTGATCAAATTGTTCTGTGGCGAAGTTCAAAAAGTCCAAGAGGTTTGTGAGACACGATCGTCCTTTTCTAAACCCATGTTGAGTATTTTGAATCAATCTGCTACCTTCCAGATAACTAACTATTATATCCTTGATAATTGATTCAAGTACCTTGCATACTAGGGATGTGAGACTTATTGGCCTATAGTTTTCAACTTTCCCTCTTTCTCCTTTCTTGAAAATAGGAACTACATTTGCCCTTTTCCAATCGGTTGGAATTTCATTATGTGAAACTGATCTACAAAATATTATACTAAGTGGAAATGCCAGTTCCTTTTCAGTTTCCCGCAACACCCTAGCATAAATTTCATCAGGTCCTGCTGCCTTATTTTGCTTTATTTTCCTGATATGATTGTAAACAACATCACTATCAATGAAATCAACATCATTTGTCAGATCCCATGTCACTGAACTATGGTGTACGGTCGGCAGATTGGTCATATCTTCCAATGTAAACACTGATTTAAATTGCTTGCTCAGCTCCTCAACCATCTCACTATCCTCACCCAACATAGTCCCGTTTACTTCCAGTGGACCAATTGTGCTAGAACCTTTACTCAGCTTGTAGAAACTAAAGAACTTTTTACTGTCCCCATTACAGTTTCTAGCTAAATCCAGTTCTTTTGCTCGCTTTGCTGCTCTGGTTTTTTGCTTCACAGTGTCTCTAGCTTTTCCATACGCCTTTAGATTAACGACATTTGAGGCATCTTTAAAGACTCTAAATGCAGTTTTCTTAGCCTTAATTGCTTTTATCAAGTCTGGTGTAAGCCATGCTGGCTTTCCTACCCTTCTTTTGCGTCTTTGCTTTTGGGGGACATGTCTAATCTGAATTTCCTTCAAGTAAGATTTGAACTTTTCCCACATTTCACAGGCAATTTAATCACAGGCACTCTCATGCCATTAAGGTCTGCTCTGTTGAAATTTGGGACGTTTACCAAATTTTCCTTGATAATTTCCCCTACATGTGCCTTGAATCTAACTATGTTATGGTCACTTTTCCCAGAGTTTCGCCTACAGTCAAGTCTTGAACCAAGTCACTTAAATCCGAGAATACAAGGTCCAAGAATGAACCATGCCTGGTAGAACCTAACCTACCTAACCTAACCTAACCTATGCTAGTCTCAGCTCATTTTGAAGAAAAAAAATTAAGCATTTTTCATTCAGTAGTCCCCCCCCAAAGAAAACGGCTTAAGACAAAAGCCTAACCTAACATAACCTAACCAAACAAAACCAATTTGCATGCTCCATGGAGATGAAATATGTGTAAAGCCTGTCTTGTGGTCATGCTGAACTGCAATAATGCCCACATTCTGAAGATGTTTCATTCTGTGAGATGTTGAGTCAACAATACCAGACATAGTATGGTTTCTTAGGTATCAGTTGCCACCCAAAGTGTAGATTGTATTCAGAGTGTTGCACAAAATACGATCATTGCATAAATATAAAACGAAATTATAGGAAGCAATGCATGACTATTATGATTAAGCATGCACACCTTGCCCCACAGATTACTTCTTTTGCTGTGAACACACACTGCTATTGAGATGGATACTGAAATCGATGACAGGGTTGCTTTTGGTAAGCTGCAGACCATCAATGAAATCAGGTGAGTGCTATGTGATGATAACAATGTCATGTCCATCAGGGATATGGAAGCTGTGGAAATATGGAGTGTTTTTGATGATCCTGTGAAAATTAAATCCTCCGAAAAAGCGATATTTAACTGCATTGATTTGTGTTGCTCAGTCTCTACTGGGTGACCAGGATTGGATTATGTATTTATGCATTTACTTCTGACCTGTTCCCATACTGTCAGTATGGGAACAGGTCAGATCAGGTCAGTAGATGACCATCACATGCCTGCTTTTCCCTTCCCTTCCCATCTCTACCCTTATCCTTCATTCAATTCTGTTCCCATTCTATCTCCTCTATTCCTCCTTTCCCCTCTTTCCCCTCTGCTTCATTTCCTTACTCTATTCTCCATTTCTCTTCCCATCTCAACCTTTCCTGTTTCATACCATCTCATCTCACCCCACCCATTCCATTCCCCACCTTCTACCATACTGTCAGCTGACATATATGACCATACCAGCAGGCGTGGTATGGTCGGCTGACGTGTGTGACAGGTGTGGTATGGTCAGCTGACATGTGTATGTGTGGCAAGCACTGTGTGGTCAGCTGGCGTGTGTGTGTGTGTGACAGGCGTGGTATGGTCAGCTGACGTGGGTGACAGGTGTGTTATGGTCAGCTGACATGTGTATGTGTGGCAAGCACTGTGTGGTCAGCTGACGTGCGTATGTGTGGCAGGCGCGGTATGCAGCAGCTGGACCGGGTACGGCAGCGGCTGCTGACCGAGCTGGAGGTATCGGACGCTGAGAGCCGATCGCTGCTGGAATACCGGCGCGAGATGGACCTGCTGCTGCAGGAGAAGATGGCGCACGTCGAGGAGCTGAGACAGATACACGCCGACATCAATGCGGTAAGTCAACCTCCCGGTGACCAGACATCAATGCCGTGGTTCTGTCTCTCGATGGACAGACATCAATATCGTGAGTCTGTCTCTCGGTGGCCACACGAGATCAATCACACATATCAATGCCATGAGTCTACTGCGTGGAGCCGATGCTAATGCCTCGGGTCGGAATGCCAGTGGAAAGACGTCGACGTCTGATGGACGTCTCACGAGCAAAGTGGGTCGGAAATTGGTCTCCGGTTCTTCGACACAGGGAGTATGTTCTGTCTCATCGATATCAATGCTGAGTGTGCTCTGAGGCTGGGTTGGCCCCTTAGCCCAAGTAATTAATAAATGGACGGGGGCGGCACGGCAACAGGGTCAGCCGCCCACAATCTGAACGTCGCTCGTTGACCCCGGATCGAGTGAGCGGTGATGTGCTACGATGCCGCCCACGTCTCTGAGTGCGACTTGCGCACATGTCGCCAGATCGAGGAGGTGGTGAAGCAGTCTGAGGAGGCGCGCGGCCGCAGCCTGGAGACGGCGCGGCGGCTCAACACCGAGTACCGGCCGCTCAAGACCCAGCTGGATCGGCTGCGACAGCAGCTGGGGCTGGCTCCGCTCGTCGACCTGTCCGAGCTGGAGCCGGACCTGCCCGTCAGCGAGTTAGTATTCGACTTGACCTGACCTCTGTGAACTGGGGTCAGACCTTCCCATCACTGAGTTAGTGGCTAATGGCTGGTGCCAGACCTCCCTGAAATTGATTGGTGCCTGATTGATTGATACGTGTCCTAAAATTGGGTGCTAGATTATCTACTATGGTTGATGCACCCTGAAAGCCTAATCAAACATACACCTGTCCTGAAATTGATTTTTGTAGAGTGGAGGGTGATGGCAAAAGGCTAGCTGGTGTAAGAAGAAACAGTGAAATACATTTGGCTATTTCCTATTGACTACTTGCATTTTCTGACATTTGTTCATTGTTTGATGATGGTAGTGCTGTCAGTAGTATAGCTCGTGCCTTTACCACTGTCACTAGTATATATGGTGCCTTTACCACTGCCAGTAGTATACCTGGTGCTTTTGCCACTGTCACTAGTATAGCTGGTGCCTTTACTACTGTCAGTAGTATATCTGGTACATTTACTCTTCGACAGTGCTACTGCTAGAAGCCATAAGCGCTTTTAATGATGCAAGTCTCACTCATATGCTGTACCAAGATGGTGAATTTTTTTCTTCATAATACTGTCGTCAGCGAGTTTGTGACTGACCTGACCTGTCCGAACTTAACCTGCCTGTCAGCAAGATATTGACTGATTTGACCTGACCCGTCGGAGGCAGATCTGCCATCAGCCAGTTAGTGACAGTCCTGACCTGTCCATACCGGAACCAAACAACCAAACCTGCCCATCAGCAGGGTAGTGGCTTACCTGACCTCTACCTCCCAACCCACTAGCTGGTGAGCGACTGAGCTAAACTAGTCTTGATTTGGTCGCTCATTTGACTGCATCGCGAAGTAGGTATACCGTTTTCACATCCGGACATTTATTGCAACTGACCGGGGAGCATATCTTGAACAGATGCTCATTAAGAAAGAGCTGATGTGGCACAAGCACACATGCCCTGTCCTGCTATAGAGACCTGAGATGCCATAACGTAACCCGAGGTGGCTTAACCAAAGCTAACCTGACCTGATATTTCCTACTCCTGCTCCAGAATGGCTGACCTGACCCAAAAGAGTTTCCTTGGCCCGAAGGAACGACCTAGCATGGCCTGAGACGATCTGGGTCACTGAATGTATTTCCACCGAACCGAAATTGGTAAATCAGCCAGAAACTCGTCTGCTGAATGTGGCATCGAAGTACTGCCACGCTCATTGCGTTCCGCTACGCTCACTAACTCAGCAGCGTCTGCCGACACAGACTGCTGGAGCAGGGCTGCCAGCAGGCGGAGCAGCAGCAGCAGCGCGGCACCGACCGGGCCGAGCCGAGCCTGCACGGATTGGCCGGCAGTCCGGTGGGCGCCGCCCACTACCTGGCCACCGGCCAATCGCTGCCCGTGATGCGCGTCAGCAAGGCGGAGTCGCGGCCGCAGCTGGTGGCCACCGGGCCGTCGCCGACGCCGTTCAGGTCGGTGGAGCGGTGCGCCTCAGTGCTGAGCTGGCAAAGTAGTTCGGTCTTCAACACTGAGCGTCTGGCACGCCAGAGGTGCGTGGTTCGATTCCCCACAGTGCCCGCCCCTCCTGCTAGGCTGAGAGAAAGCGACGCCGTACGGTCTCAGCTACTGTCCGTCGTAGAGCAGCATTCCACTCAAATATAGTCAGGCTTGAGCAGTGGTGCAGAAAGAAATTTTCTAAGGGGTATCCAACCCACTAACAATTGTGCTGCAGCAGAGGTTTTTTTTTGACGCGAAGGTCGCCGAATATTTAAGTGTGCATTGTGGAAATCTCCATTTTTCCGTTTTCTTTAGTGCATTTTCGGTTGGAAGGTGTAGATGCGGCCCTCAGCCCAAACATCCTCGTCTGCGCCCCTGGTCCTCAATATTTATGAAGGTACTGAAAGTAATGCACGAGAAACGAGGAAATTCTTCAGTCATTTTTTAGCTCGGGTACGGCCCCACCTGTCCGACCTCCAGCTTTGCCCCTGCAAAGTTGATATGGCAGTAGCTGAAGTTCGTGTTGCATCTGGATTACCTGCGATACTATGCCCTCCACCCATGAGCATGGTGATTATTCAGAATCAATAAGTGCAAATTGAATGAGTTCATTCCTCTGCAGAAGCCTCGTATCGGGCTACTGCAGAGGAATAAGCGGGCCCCGTATGAAAACCTAAAACATCTTGTATTGATTAAGCTTCAATCTGACTGAAGTTATATGGGAGGCCATATAACTTCAGTACCCAGGTATAGCCCGTCTGTCACAGCACAGCGTGTCGTTTCCGTGGTGCAGTGGTTATCACGTTCGCATCACGCGCAGAGGGTCCCCTGTTCGAGGTCGGTGCGGGGCATTTTCTGCCAGCAAAGCGTGCAAGGCTACCGTGGCCTTGCAGTCGCACACCTGGTGCCTTTGCACGCAGGGAAAGCCAGTGATGTTCCCGAAAGCGCGCCTGCTTGGAGGATGGATGACAATATTTCGGCAATCTTCTTCGGCTCAGCCGAATGCAATAACACGATGTTTGTGGCATGGTTATAGTTGGTTTTCATTTCGATGTTTTGTGCCCTGTCATCCATCATTCACTTTCCCTTCCATGTTTTGTGGTCTCTTATATTATTGGCTTTCCCTTCGATGTTTTGTGGCATGTGATGGCATTGCCCTTCCCTTCGATATTTTGTGGCCTGTCGTATCATTGGCCTTCGTGCAAAAGCACCAGGTGGGCTGCTGTGAGACCATGGTAGATGTGCACGCTCTCCGAGCAGAAAACGTTCCTGTCGGGGCTCGAACCCGGGACCCTCCGCGTGTGAGGCGGACGTGATAACCGCCGCACTACGGAAACGGTGATGATAGGAAGGTGACAGATAATAGTATCAAAGACTTTTGTGACGAGAAAGTCGGGCCGACTGCTTTTGTATTCCAAGCGGCATCGTGCCTCCCGCGTGGTCTTGTGGTCAGGATACACGGCTCTCACCCGTGAGGCCCGGGTTTGGTTCGAACACTTCCTGGAATAAATCCGGGGTGTCACGGGATTTTGCGTCCAGGGATGACTGGCCACTGCAATCCACATCCCAAATGAAGTTTGACCATTGGGCCTATTGGCAAGTGCCACATGTGAATGGCACTTGGTGCACCTTTCGTCATAAAATGTCACTTGGTCCTCAAAAAAACCAACGTCATAAAGTGACACCGATGTCTTCATCTATTGGTTAGAAATTTCCAAGGAGGCATGGCACGTGCGAGGCGTTCAAGAAACTTTGCGGAATTCAACATTGTACCCATACATACTATGGATGGCCCTTCCCATGGCATTGCATGAAGACAAACGTCCACCTAAGAACCCTCTCGTCTTGTCTCGTCCCAAATTTGTGGTGATGTTCATGGGAACGGTGCTGGCTTATTGCGGGATTCTTTGCCATGGTGAACCTCACCACGGTCTCTAAGTGAGGTGATGTGATTAGACCAAAAGACCAAAAACGTTGCGCACTAAGCGTACCGAAGGCGGTCTCCGTTTCGTTATATTTTTGGTCGATCGGGCCCCCCGTAGGAAAAACTAAAACCACATCTATTGGTTAGCAGGCGCCCCGGAGGGGGGGGGGCTAAATCCGCCCACCCCTCCGATTTTTCGCACACGACTCCATATTGTACCGGCCGATATACGCCATTTTTTCCATACCTGCTTAGAAATGATCGGTGCATTGGGTAAAGGAAGAAAAATGAACATTGGCCGAAAAGCTTGTATGTTATGGTCCGTTAAAGTTTTTAAACAAAACAAATCGCAGCGCCAGATCACAGAAATCGGCGCTGATACGCTTCCCGTATATTGGCAAAAGGGAAGTGTTCTTGACAACACTAAGCGACTTGTTTGATGCACATTATTATGCTATATAACTTAAAAGTCATGTTAGGTCGCCGAAGTCACCATAACAGGCTAATCGAACCAAACCTGGTCAACTGGAATATTGTCACAAATGGAAATGACTGTCATACGATTTATGTCACTTTGCATGTTGCTCCCTGCACATCCGGAAATCTACTGTTTGTCATTGTGTGCCAAAGCGTTTCTATACTTCATTCATGTATTTCCCTCCTTTCTTTGCGAATCCGATTGAGAGCCGCCCAACGGAGCAGTCAGGTGGGTAGCCCGGTCCCGGTAACTGGAGCAGGTAATGACCTGATAAAGTGCTCCTATATAGGTGACCTGAGATCAAATGGGGGATCTGGCATATGTATTGCACCATTAGTAATGTCCAAAACATCATTAATGGCAGTTTTGGAGCATTTAAACACAATTCCAGCGAACCATAACAATGACAAGCCAAGCCACGCAAAGCCATAACATTTTGCTATTTTGACCTCATTTGACCGAAGATAATGACTTAAGGTCACGAAATTTGCACACAATAGAGTTCTCTATCGTGCCCATCCACCACGTGAATTTCGTTGCTCTAGCCTTAATGGGAACCGAGATCTTAGGGGGGGGGGGGAATCCGCCCCCCTCCAGTGTGTGTAAGTTTCAGAGGCCTTCCAGGGCGCGTGCTAACCCGCCCAGTCTTCTCAGATCCTCACACCCCATCTCGGGGAAGGGGGGGGGGTCGCTAGGGACCCTCTCTAATCTCCAAACTAAGCGTCGCACGAAAACGAAGTAGGTGACATCGGAAAGCGCTCGACGAGTAGGGCCAGACACCTCCCACCCAAAAAAAAAACTCAAAAAAAAGTAACGTCACGAGAGGGCCTAGGTTTTCACGATTTGCATCATATTTGTGGCTCGGAGGAGTTCGCTTTTAGGGAGATATGAAGAAAAAATGGAATCAGAAAAGGGGAGCGTTATCTACTAGGACCATGAAATGTTTGGCAAGCCCCAAATCACATTTTTAAATATAAAAATTTATAGTTTTCAAGTCTTCAATTTTCCTTGTATAATGGGTAGGGCGGAGCGAAAAGAACTTTGAGTTAAAACCCGGTTCCTTTCATCAGGAAACGTGGATGATATTGCCAACAGCCTCCTTAGTGCATGGATGATATTTTCGAATTTTCCTCAGTCTCGGATAACGCAATAACAAAAGTTTTGCGGTCAGTTAATCATTGGCTTCCCTTCGTGCAAAAACACCACGTAGCAAGAACATGAACATGAACGCATAAAGTGTTTCCGTCCGGGCTCGAACCGGGGACCTTCCGCGTGTGAGGCGGACGTGATAACCACTACACTACGGAAACCTGGTAGTTCGCGGGGTGACGGATAATAGCCTCGTACCCAGTCAGGCTGAATCTTAACCAATACAAGAGGTTTTAGGTTTTCCTGCGGGGGCCCGATCCACCAAAGGGTCTGTTCCCGTGGCTCCACCAGGAGGAACTCAGTGGAGGTTAGTTGCGGCTAGTTGAGACCTGCCCACGGGAACGACCGGTGGAGAAATCAGCTGACAGTGGTCTGAATTCCGCGACAAAAAGGAAGTGTTTGGCGCTGTATCTGGCGCTATTGGTCAAATTGCTCCTGGAATGTTTGTCCGGAGGATCGCACAATGTATATAATATGACTTATGATACAAAGTCCCAAAGTTGTCTTTATTTCTAGCAATATATGTGCCCTCAGGGACTGCGGGAGAACACATGTTCTTTTCGCCTGTAGGATGAATCAAGCAATCTCTCTTCCCTCTCGGTTGAGCACTAGGCATCGTCCGCCCAGTTTTGCGGTGTGACTGTAGCATAAGTTATTTGCTTTGCAGATCATATTTAGGAAGAGCTATATTCGGGCCAGGGAGACAATTACCTATGCTATAAACTAGTATGGTATGCCATATCACATGGTTAATCTATTTACCGCCGAAGTTGCGTTGCGAAATGTTCGTGCATAACCATTCATTATTAGGAGCATTAACATGATGCAAGCGAGATACTGTTAGAAAGGAGATAGAAAGTCTATAAGCATGCATCATGGAGCGGGATGTCGATACTTTTTGGAGAAGGATGTCGGTTGAGTGTTCAGAAAGTGGTATTTTCCACCCTACTTTACGAATAATTTAACACTGTGGTATTCAGTTGATGCATGCAGATGATATTCATATGACGGAGGACGTTGTTTACGCGCAAATATATGAAACAAGTGCGCCATGATTGAGCTCCACTGAAAAATCACAATTGGACCCTGCTCCTCGGCTGGTGGAGCTTTCGCTCCACTGGTGGAGGTTGGTGGAGGAAAAATCTCCACTGGGTTGGCCACGGGAACGACCAGTGGAGGTTTGTGGAGGTTAGTGGAACCACGGGAACAGACCCAAAATATCATGAAACAGAGACGGCATTCGGTGCGATTCGCACGTAACATTTTTGGCATTGCGTGGTGAAAATCGCAACATCGTTTGATGTATATTTTTAGTTACTGAGACCCCCTGTGCCGCGCCTCTGGGGGAGAGCTATATCGATGATTCAGGGGCCAAATCAATGATTGACGAACCAGTGAACCCACTTAGCACCAACGAAGTGACATCACTGCACGCAATCACATCACCTCACTTAGAGACTGTGGTGAAGATCACCATAGCAAAGAATCCCTCACTAAGCCAGCACCTCTCCCATCAACATCACCACAAATTTGGGTCGATACAAGACGAGAGGGTTCTTAGGTGGACGTTTGTCTTCATGCAATGCTATGTGAAGGGCCATCCATGGGCGCAATGCTGAATCCCGCGAAGTTTGCTGAACGCCTCGCACGTGCCGTGCCTCTTTGGAAGTTTCTAACCAATAGATGAAAGCATCGGTGTCACTTTATGAAGTTGGGGGTGGTGGGGGAGGACCAAGTGACCGTTTAAAGCCAAATATGTCCCGAAGACCATTTGCATCTGGTGCTTGTCAATTGACCCAATGGTTAAGCTTCATTTTGAATGTGAAAGTGGATTGATGATGAAAGGAAACCAAATCAATGATTGAGGGGGCTAGTCATTCCCATTAGCACAAAGTGACAACCCTGGATTGATACAGCGAAAAGCATTCCCGCACCGGGAATCGAACCCGGGCCTCACGGAACTGACGTCACTAGGGGGCCTAGGTTTTCACGACTTGCATCATGGCCCTGAGTTCGTTTTTAGGGAGATATGAAGAAGAAAAATTGGAATCATAAAAGGAGGGCAAAATCTACCGGGACCATAAAATGTTTGGCACCCCCAAAATCGAAATTTTTTACAACAAAATTTCGAGTTTTCAAGTTTTCTTGTTTTCTTTAATTTTCCTTGTCTAATGGTTAGGGCGGAGCGAAAAATGTTGTCCGAAGTCAACTTGCTCCAATAACAAATGCTTCAGTTTTACTTTAGCCAGAATCTTCGATTGAACTCTTATGGGCAAATATGCAAAACGAAGTCATAAACGAAAAAAAGAAAAGAATTCCTCTGTTGCGTCCCTCAAGATAGGCAAACGCTGAAAGTTCATTACAACATCTTTATCCGTTAATGCGTGACGACTGGTTGAACTTTTTTGGAGTTGACCTCACTTGACTTCACTAACTCGTGTTCTTGACTAACTTGTGTTGACCCTAGATGACTGACTTAAAAATTTTGACACATGCCAAATCGATGTGGGAAAATGTATGCCAAATTTCGGCGCGGTGGCCTGCGCCGTTCTTTACCTGACTGCGGAAAATCTTGGGGGGAGGGGGTCGTCGACGACCCTCCCCCGAGACGGCGCGGGTTAAGCTCCAGCCTAACTGGGTGGCAGGCTATTATTATCCCTCGCCGCACGGCCCGTAGCCGTTTCCGTAGTGCAGTGGTTATCACGTCTCCCTCACACGCGGAAGGCCCCCGGTTCGGGCCCGGGCGGAAACAATTATTTCAGCAAGGCGTACGAGGGCTGCCATTGCCTTGCAGACCACCCGGTACTTTAGCACGAAGGGAAACCCAACGATATGGCAGGCCACAAAGCATTGTGTTATTACAGTCACTGAGACTGAGAAGAATGCGACAACACTATTATCCACGCTCCGAGCAGGCTTGGTCTTGTCAACTGAATGCCATTGTTACCTATCATTCCTTTTTTTTTTTTTTAGATGCTCGAGATCATCCAATGTTCGGTCGACTCCTCGAGCACGAGTGGCATGTTGTATACTTTTGTTGGGAAAGTGGCTCCCAGATCTTAAACTGAACCTCTTCATTAAAGTCTACCGGTGACGGGAGAGGCGAAAGGAGCTGGGGGCGGGCGGGTGGTCGCCGTTTCCGTAGTGTAGTGGTTATCACGTCCGCCTGACACGCGGAAGGTCCCCGGTTCGAGCCCGGGCGGAAACATCTCCCAGCGAAGCCTGCGAAGGCTACCATGTCCTTGCAGTCGCCAATCCCTTTTACCAAGGAAACGTCATTGATATTGCAAGTAGTCTCCTTAGTGCATGGATGATAAAAGTTTCGCATCCTTCGCAGTCTCAGCTGGATTGCACTAACAAAATGTTTTGTGGCGTGTTATATTATTGACTCCCATCGTGCAAAAACACCAGATGGACGACCCCATAGCAATGGTAGCTTTTGCAAGCTTTGCTGGCAGAAATTATTCCAGTCTGTGCTCAAACGGGAACCTTCCGTGTGTGAAGCGGACGTGGTAACCAATACACTATGGAATGTCTGGCAGTCAGGCTGAAGCTTAACCAATGCAAATAGCTTTAGGGGTAGTTTGATCATTAAAAAGTATTTGTCCGCTTCCCATCACCTAGCCAACCAACTTCATAAAATTAAACCCGTGGTTATATGCCATATTAGTAAACACAGATGGCTTGTTTTCCCAGCTGGTCAGGTGCCTCCCGCATGGTCTAGTTGATAGGATGCACGGCTCTCACCCGTGAGGTCCGGGTTTGA
Source organism: Imbricaverruca yamaguchii (assembly GCA_034440575.1). Classification (NCBI taxonomy): domain Eukaryota; kingdom Metazoa; phylum Arthropoda; class Thecostraca; family Neoverrucidae; genus Imbricaverruca; species Imbricaverruca yamaguchii. The sequence continues at coordinate 223,332 of JAOTOL010001357.1, read as the reverse complement.
TTCCCGGTGCGAGAATGGTTTCCGTTGGGACTCGCCAGTGGTGACGTCTTTGAACTGTTTCACCCCTTCGTTTTCTTCGTGTTTTGCTCTGGACTTTTCTGTTATGATATCATCAACGGGTCCCGGTTTATTATGTCCATTTGCACTAGGTTCATTACCTATGTGCCTCGCCACCCATCAATGGGGTATCTAAGAGGAGGGAACGGATCCATGTCCACTTTTGGGGCCCAAGGGCTGTTGATAATGTGTTTTAAGATAGGCCGTGACGAAGCACACAATACTTTTGTCGCTCCGTGGGCATTCAGTTGACTAGAGACGGGCCCCAGTGTCGACAATTGAAGAGCCCGTGGCCGACGTTGAGGGCCTTTGGGCGGACGAAAGGGCCCCGGGGCCAGGGCCGATGAAGATGGCCCGGAGTCGACGGATAATTTTCACAGGCAGACGCTGAGGGTCCCGAGTCGTTGGGTGGGACTCCTGGTTGACGGCGAGGACCCGACCAGAAAAGAGGGCCCCTGGGCGGACGAAAATGGTCTGGGCCGACAGAGAGGGTCCCTAGTGGCCGGAGAGGGCCCGAGCTGATATGAAGGGTCCCTGGACCTAGAGCGCACACAATCATTTTTATAGTAGGGCGTACACATTTTTGAAGGGCCCCTGGTAGAATGGAATCGCTGAGTGATATTGACTATTCAACAGCCATTACCGTCGGCTCAGGAGTCCTGTTCACTTGCCGGGGCCCTATCCGTCAGGCTGACGTCGCTTCCAATGACTCGAGGCCCCTCCATTAGCCCAAGGCTCTTAATATCTGTTTCTGTTCCCCTGATGGTCTAGGGGCCTTTCATGTGGGCTCGGACCCTCGTCAATGGCCCTGTATCCTCTGGTGATCAGGAGCCATTTCCGTCGGTCCAGGTACCTCTTCGCTGTCTCGGGGTCCATATTTACTGACCGGGGCTTACCGACAGGTCGAGAGTCCTTCCAACGCCCCCGCCCCAGTCAGTACAGGGCCCTTCATATCGGCTCGGGTCCGTCAGCCGGTACAGCTGCCGGCCAGCCCAGGTTTGTCGGCTGGGACCCTCTCCGACGGCTCAGGTCTTTTCCGGTGACTAGGGCGCTGTCATCTTATGGTCAACGGCGCCTCTTCAGGCCTTTGGCCATCAGTTTCGGGGGAGGGGGAGGGTACCATTTGAAGGGGCGAGAGAGCTTTAAATGAGTGATGAGGTCAGATTAGATTTGGATTTAGTGTCCCTTCTCTCAGCGGGCTAGGGCGCACTAAAGTCCAGTGGGCACAGACATTATGGATGATGTCCCTCGGTTAGGTTGCCGCTTCGCCACTGGTAGCACGTTACTAACAAGATTATTCCTCCTCAGGCGGTTTGGATGGATTTTATAATTATGTTTTGGCGCTACATGACCAATGTATTCGATGCGCCCTAAAGCCCTAATAACTAACTGACTAAAAAGTATGCTCTGCCAACTGTCCTGGCGCTACGAAACCCACGCATACTAACGCGCGCGCGCGCACACACACACACGCACACTCACACACGCACACACACACACACACACACACACACACACACACACACACACACACACACACACACACACACACACACACACACACACACACACACACACACACACACACACACACACACACACACACACACACACACACACACACACACACACACACACACACACACACACACACACACACACACACATATATATATATATATATATATATATATATATATATATATATATATATATATATATATATCCTAAGCCCCAATTCATCATCATCATCTCACGCATATCCAGTGAGCAAAACACTTCATGATAGGGCCAAGCCCAGGGGCCACCAAAATTATGGATGCCCCTGATCTATTCCTGGATCCGCCACTGTCACTCATGGGTGGAGCTGTCTGTGCCCATTTGCGATATACTCGCGAGCTCCTTCAACGCTCACCTGGACGCCGCCCCGAAGTAATTGATCTCTGTCCGTGTCTCTGACCTATAATCTAACAAGTTTCGGCAACGAAGCCAGGTCGGGCATCTCGACATCAGCGGACATGTCATCCTGAAATGACGTGGGAGGAACCAGGTGGTTCGAATCAGATTTGAAGTTTAAAATGTTTTACGGCAAGGGGCAGGTCATGTTTTAGATTGATATCTCAGATATTCTGCCCATTTTACGCCCTTGTTTTAGACTCAACCCGGTAGACTATTATTGAAGGGGTTCAGTTCAGGATCTGGGAACCGCTTGCTGGAACAGCATTTTCCAAGGTGACACTGGTACTAGAGGGTCCGGCCGAATATTGGATAGTCTCGAGCATCTAAAAAATTGTTGATGGGTAGGTAACTATGACATTCAGTTGTCCAGGCATGCCTGCTTAGAGCAATAATGATATCTTCGCATTCTTCTCAGTTTCAGCTGAATGCAATAACACTGTTTTTGTGGCGCGTGCTATTATTGGGTTTCCCTCAATGCAAAAGCGCGGGCGGGCGGATATAAGGCCGTGGTAGCCCTTTCAACATTCGCTGGCAGATGTTCCCGCCCGGACTCGAACTAGGGACCTTCCGCGTGTGAGGCGGACGTGATAACCACCACACTGCGTAAATTATGAAGGAGGCCGCTCCCCCGGATGAACCGTCTGTGCTTAGGAGTAGAGCGAGCTTGGGCGTTCCAATTATGGTCTTCATAGTGAAGGGAACAACAACACGTATTCCGTGTCGACTTCAGGAGGTGACGCCCTGCAATCACGACCCTGGCACTCACGGTCACGGGGCCTTTCCATTGGTTTAGCATGACCGGCGGTTGGAAGTTGTTTCCTGGTTCCAGTCGACAGGAAACTTCGTTCATCTGGTATCACGGTGTTCCACCAGGCAACAGCCGCCGCCGATGAAGTCGTGCCTGTCGTGCCACCAGCAGATCCACCGCAACGCGCCCATCTGCCCGCTCTGCAAGGCCAAGTCGCGCAGCCGCAACCCGAAGAAACCCAAGAAGAAGGACTAGGCGACCAACGCGCGGCCTGGGAAAGGGGGAAATGCCGGCTTTGTCAATCCCTGGTATATAACGGTGGTTGTATGACGAAACGGTGGCCCTGGAAAGACGGGATGGTGGATTTGTTCACACCTGGTGTATAACAGTGGCTATGTGACGACTCGCGATAATCAGACCAGCTGGGCGATTTTTGTCGATCGTAGGAGCCTAGTCAGAAGGTACATACTGATGAAAACGCAGGCGTGAATTTAACGGAGTGGTGGATTTGCCGCCCCCGTCACTCTTGAAATATTGAAAAGCACGGGTGGGGTAAGACGAAACGAGCAGTGATTGTGTCCTCTTCCGTCGGAAATTCCAAAAAATGAGGGCTAGGCGACGGAAGCACAGCGTGCATACGACGAAGTGGTGCTGGTCACCCCCGGCTGGCGGCACCAGACCTGGACCAAAACGGTGGATCCTCACTGTAGCCAAAGTGGGCGTGTCCGTGAGTGACGTCACAGTGAGGGACCCGGGGGGTGCGTCCCCTCAATATCGTGAGGTTCAGCACTGCGTCTTTAGTTTTGCATTAACAAAAGTCGACCTAGAAGACATCTCGTCCCCACCCCCTCCAATCCAAAATCCCTGGGGACGCCTATGGATGGGGTTGCTGCACCTAGGCACCCTCCAATCCGCAGACCACATGCGTTCACCCGACTTGAGGTGGATATTTACCACCATCTTCTGTTCGAGTTCCTGTCGGTACTCACCACCTGTTGCTCCCTGCAGTGCAACACTGCAGCCCGTATCGAGCAGGAGTGGTGCGATATTTCAGCAGTATTATTATTGTTGTTCATACGTCTGTCTCGTCGCATCACCTACGATGCACTTGTAGTCCACCTCAGGTTTCTGTCGGACAGTATCGGCGTGCCGTTTTATCAGGCTAATTCTTTTGTGTTTGTGTACCCTTCTCGCCGCATTTTGTCGCCGGTGTGCTGGGTCCGCCGTGGATTCGAATCCTGTGTCGATCATGTGATTTAGTTGTGCTTTCCAAATGCTGTATGGGCGCTACATGACCAATGTAGTCGATGCGCCCTAAAGCCCTAATAACTAACTTACTCCAAATGCTGTATATTTATGTGCTGTAGCGCTTAAAATGACATTGAAACGAGACCCATGCAACTAATTAGACTCTAACAGAATTGAAATGGCCTTGCATTAAATGCAAATTTATATTGATAACTCAAGATTGAAAGAAGTAGTGTCTGTTTGGACTTCTTTTCATATTCCAGGTAATTTTAGATGCTGTATCGAAAGTTTTCACGTTTCTTGCTGACACACTCAAACCAATTGCATCTGTCATGGACGTGCCATGTTGTACAATGTGTGAGCCCCTCGAGTTGCTTATGCAGCGTGTGCCAGTTTATACTAATGTGCCAAGCGTCTGGCTGTTGTCGTGCCAAAGGCCTTGCCAAGGCCCGTGTCTTCGTATCTCCGTGGGCAGTGTTGTGTGCGCCTTGTATAGCGGAGATGTTCGATGTGCCCTTTAGTACAGATCGGCAACCCGTAGGCGATTGTGCTGTAAAGCGGCATTGCGTTTGCTCGTTGTCGCTCATGTCGTCTTTCGTGCATCTTTTGGTCTCTCTCTGTGTGCCTGCGTGTGTGCGTGTGCGTGTGCGTGTGCGTGCGTGCGTGCGTGCGTGCGTGCGTGCGTGCGTGCGTGCGTGCGTGCGTGCGTGCGTGCGTGCGTGCGTGCGTGCGTGCGTGTGTGTGTGTGTGTGTGTGTGTGTGTGTGTGTGTGTGTGTCGATTTCTCTGGTTCTTGTCGCTAATGCTGTCGTTTGTGCGTCCTTTGACCTGTGTGTATGTATGGCTTTCTCTCTCTCTCTCTCTCTCTGATTCTTATCGCTCATGCGGTCTTTCGCGTGTCCTTTGATCTGTTTTGGTTTGGGTTTATCTCTGGTTAGCTCAGGCCGCGTCATGTGGCAGTCTGTGCGATGTGCTCGGAGCCCTTGATCACAGTACATTCCCGACCGCCGTTGTTGGTATTATTTCCCGTTATATTTGTATCGCTTTGCATTCCTGCAGGGCCATTTTTGGCTGAGTGCGGGCTGGAGATCTCACAAAGCAACGAGGTCCAAGTCCTTATTTCCGAGAAAAAAATTCAGATTGCATATGGAAAATGGCAACTTAGTATTAGCAGGGTGCCAAACCAGGGGACGCCAGACCGCCTGACCCACCGAGATCTCCAACCATGGATGTGGGAATTTACGTAGTGTTTCTTTTTGTAGAATAGCCGCTCGCCTCACCAAGCGACATTCGATCATGGCGTTTATGAAACGTCAATGAAAATTCCCGTCAACACCTATTCTGCTGGTCAGGTTTGTTGGCACGTGTTTACTCCACCATTCCGGTTTCGTTGTTCAAATGTGTCGGCCACATCTATTCATTGCCGAGTTTTTTATCGTCGGGCGATGAAGAGTGGCCTGAGCGCGGTCCGGGGAAGTGGCTGGCGCGCTAACTGGGGTCCATTTCCGCCACTTGTCACCACCGTGTCTGCAAGGGGTTGCGTTGCTCTTGCTGGAGACTGTGCGGGGACTCTGTCGCTGTCGCCTCTGCTGTCGGAGGCTGTACTTGCCTGCCGAGGCTGTACTTGTCGCTCTGCCGCTGTCACCCGCTGCCTGTCGCCTTTGTTATTGGAGGCTGTACGGATCGCTGTCGCTGTCACCCGCCGTCTGTCGCCTCTGCTGTCGGACCACTCTGTCGCGGTCACCTGCTGTCCGTCGACTCTGTTGTTGGAGACTGTACTTACCACTTTGTCGCTGTCACCTGCCGTTTGTCCCATCCGTCGTCGGAGACTGTACGGCCCACTCTGTCGCTGTCATTTGCTGTCTGTCGCCTCCGTTGTTGGAGACTGTGCGGATCATTATGTCGCCGTCACCTGCTGTCTGTCGTTTATGTTGTCGGAGACTGTACTGACGCCTCTGCTGCTCTCCTGTGCTGTTCGACACCCGTGTTGTGCGAGACCGTCTGTCCGGATGTCCAGCCTCGTCCTTTGGCGAGCCTGTGCCGCATTCAGGCCGGCGCTGTTCCCAGCACAATGGACTGGATTGCGACCACCATCGCCGAAAAGCATTCGTGAACCGAACAGCTCTGGCCATTCGTGGCATGCTCCGCCATTGCGTGGGTCACGTGCCACGTGGACAATGCAACACGTGCCGGATTTTCCTACCGCCGCACGCCGCAGTGGGAGTCTGCGGTGTGCGGCAGCTTTTTCCACCTGTCTGTCGATTCGGCCTGCTGTGGGTGGCGTTCGGGTCGTGTGGTGCGTGTGGCAGAGTTGCTGTGCAGCTTGTTGGCCAATCGACTCACTCCGGCCCGGCCAGACGTCGATGGTTGTGTGCTCCTCGGTGCGCTTGGACATTGGCGAGTGTTCGTAGACTACGCGTGAATTTTTTTACAACACCTCGTGGAGTTCGCACGACGCACCACGAGCGGATAACTCTTGTGGTTTCAAACCACTCCATGTAGGTAGTGCACAGCGTATGAAAACACCACCAACTGATTTTCGAACTTTTCGCTGATGGATCATTCGCACGCCGTCAACGCGATGTTTGTTTCTGCGCGGTGTATCTGTGTCCATGGTGTCTTCGTGTCCGTGGCGCGTGTCCTTGTCTGTGTCCGCGGTGGCCGGACTCGGCCGAGAGCAGCCGTCGGCCAGCCGCAGCTGGCGATGGCGGCGGCGCCGCGCCTGCGGAGCTGTGCGGAGCTGCCTCGTGACGGTCTCGTGTTCGATGTTGTGAGGTTGGGTGTTGTGTTGCGACGCGGCTCGCGCCGATCGTGTGCGTCGCTTCAGTCAAGTGGCGTGGTGACAGTGCGTTTCTATGTGGATGCGTTCCTCTCAGACCCCTCACTGACCCCCCTATCCGGTTTCCTCCGCCCCTCCCCGCCCCAGTGGCCCAGTTGACCCTCCAAGTATGATTTTCCCGGTTATATGCACAGTAGTCGTGCCGAGGTGGATGCGTCTAGGATGTGTTTCGGCCGGTTCGCTGCGTCAGATGTTTTCGTGAGCTAGTTTTGGAGCAGTGGGGTGTGCGACATCGAAAGTTTTGTAGCATTATCAATTTTGTGACGTAGTGAATAAAAACGCTCACCTCTATCTCAAGATACCGCCAAAAAGTGGGTGACACGGGAGCGTCTTGGATATTAGCAGTTCAACTTTTCCACAGCAGGTGGCACGGTTTGCTGCAGTTTGACCTGGCCCACAAGCCAGTTAAAACTTGGCATAATTCCGTTACAACGCCGAGTGCTGCGTCCTACATCATCTGCACAGCTCTCCTGCGCTGGAAATTGCACATTGTTTTCTCATCAGACAGCCACCACGGTACTTTCCGCAAGCTCTCACCCTCTTGCATGTCGTGCAATAATGCTCTGCTGGGTAGTTTCCCATATCCAACACGCCCCGAAAGCGCGCAGACCCGCCCGCATCCCCCGCCGCTGCGATCGTGCGCACCGGTTCGGCGAATTCGACGCTTTCAACAGGTGCGTCGGCACCGGCCGGCCCCCGGCGTGACCTGTTGCGTCACGGGACGGGTCGATAGTTGCATTGTGCGGCCAATAGCGTATCCGACGCCCCGCCGGCGGGTGGGGGGGGGGGGTCCGTCCGGCCGGCGTGACCCAGATCCGCAACGGTTTGCACATGCGGACGGCAGGTCAAGGTCGACGAGTCGTCAACAGGATGCCGCCGCTGGACGGTGCGGGGGGGGGGGAAGAAGCGGGCTGGGTGGGTGGTATGAGGTGGCATGGTATTTCGTACACAGGGCAGACATGGGCTGCGGGGGGGGGTCAGCAGGTGGGTGGCATGAGGTTACATAGTATTTTGTATGTATCGGCGACATGGGTGTGGGTGGCATGAGGTGACAGTATTTGTTACACGGGCGTTCACGGGTGGCATCAGAAGAAGTGCTATTTGTTACGAAGGGGTGGTATGGGTGCGGGTAGTAGGTGGGTGGTGTTCCGTGGCCCGAATGACACTTCGTGAAATTGATTTCGGGGCTGTACAAATTGCCTTCATGGCCAAAGTAACCTCGAAAACCATTTCTATATGGTGTAGGCTCATGGGCAAAATGGTTGAGCTTGATTCTTATCCCCGACGAGGCACCACCTTTACGCGGTGGGGGATTGAGAGTCCTTTGGACCCTGATGCACAAAACATCGGTGAGCCGGTGAGGGGCCAGACTAGGAGTGCCTCACTCGCAGTGGCGTCGCCACGAAATTCTTCCAGGGGGCGAGATCCAAAGGGGGCCTCCTGCTCCCCGAAAAGGGGCCTCCATTGTGTTAGGGCCTCCTATTGTTTAGGCCCTTAGTATGGTTCGTGAATGGGAAACTGAGGGCTGGAGGGCCTCCTTTTCGTCCTAGAGGGCATCCATTTCGTCCTGGGAGCCTCATTTTCATCATGGAGACCTCCTTTTGTCCTGGGGCCTCTGTGTCAATATTTGGCACTCGCTTGATTTCTGGGGCCTCCTACCCTCTCCTACGTGACTTCTTTTTACAAATTAGGGCCTCCTCGGAGGCCCTAATTTGTATAATCTCTTTTCGTCTTGGGGGCCTCCTTTTCATCGTGGATGGCCTCCTTTCGTCCTGGAGGGCCTCCTTTTCGTCTTGGAGGACCTCCTTTCCATCCTGGGGGCCTCCTTTTAGTCTTGGAGGGCCTCCTTTTCGTCATGGGGGCCTCCTTTTGGTCCTGACGTACCTTCTTTTGTCCTGGGACCTCTTTTTCGTCCTGAGGGCCTCCTTTTCGTCCTGGGGGTTTCGTTTTCGTCCTGGGGGCCTCCTTTTAGTCCTGAGACACCTTTTCGCCCTGGGGGCCTCTTTTTCGTCCTGAGGGCCTCTTTTTCGTCCTGGGGGTTTCCTTTTCGTCCTGGGGGCCTCCTTTTCGTCCTGGGGCCTCCTCAAATTTCATGGGGGCGGCGCCCCCCCCCAGTCTCACGGCAGGTGGGGAAATTGTCTCCTCTGCCCCCCCGGTGGCGACGCCCCTGCTCACTCGTCCTTCCCTCCATACGCTCCCATTCCAATGCCCATCCAATCTCAACATCCATGTCTTTCACCTAGCCCTGCAACACCAACTATCCACACTATGAACAGGTAGGACAACTTCCCCGGTCCTACCCACCAGCTCAGTTTTGTCGGGGTAGCCGCGCGCTCTCGGCCCGTCCCCGCGGGGTTGACGGAGTCCTGGAGGTTGAGCTCCCCTGTCGCACGGTGCTAGTTGTGACGGGGGACCAACACACCTCTTCGGTCTCGATATCCCGGAGGGGCGGGCGGACCAGTGGGGCCTCACACGGGCCAGGTGGCCGGTCGCCACGGGCCGGAGACCTGGGAGTATTCCCAGTGTCTGCCGACCCGGCCGGCTGGTGTTAAGGGGTGGGCGGTGCTGGACCCCGGTCGGGGTGGCGAGTCTCTCTCCCGGTCGGGCGAAGGCGCCGCCTGCCCCGTATCGCTCCGCGTACGCCTGGCGTCCTGCTTACGGGGTACAGGCGTCCTCCCCAGTAGGGCCCCCAGTGGGGTACCTCTACGCCACGAATATCTACTCCGCGCATCTTCCTGTTCGAATCGACAGAACCAGGGAAAAACTCATCTCTCCCCCTTTCAACGCGAGCGAGGATGTGACCGCCTTGGAACTGTGACGGGATGTGACAAATTACGTGATGAAGGAATCGAGGTGGAATTTCGCTACGAAGAGGAAGTAAGGAGAGCCTTGGACACATATAAAGTCACTATGTACGCATCACCCTACCTCAGATGGGCCTGAAGATATCCGCGCATCTGAATAAAAGTCCAATCCCACAATACCAAGAACTACTGCAAATTGATTATCAATTGCTACGATCTGAGGGATGTCACGGAAGCAGAGATTGTTGACGGATTGGCGGAGTACGGTGTGAATGCAGGCGCGGAGAATGAAGATGCGAAGGGAGGGGAACTTCATGCCCCCCAAAAAAATTAACTCGCATTTAACATTTAACTTACTTTTAACTCCACCAACTTGCCATCCACTATGTCAGTAGGATATGCCCGAGTGAAGGTTAGTTTTTCACAACCCAATGAGGTGTTTCAGATGCCAGCGATATGGTCACACGACTCGGCATTGTCGCGGTCGCCCTGCATACGAACGGTGTGGATTGGCGGATCACACCCTCGACAGATGTGAATCGAACAGCCTATAGTGTGAACTGTGGGAGAGGACAAGTGCCTCACACAACATCTGACCGATCATGCCCAGCCTACCTCAAGGAGAAGGAGATTTTACCTCTGAAATCCGTGATATATTTATGTTTTAGGCAAGCCCGTGAGACATACGAGGATAGCCACCCGAATATTTCGTATGCACAGAAAACACGTAGTACTCCGACCAACAATGGACATCAGCAACCTACTAGCGCTGCGCAGCTGCTCGCCCAGCTTAGCGCCTTGTTACGGTCTTTCGGTATCTCCTGCGTACTCCCTTCCACTGTGGAGGAGATCGACGCGGCACCACTCACATATCCGTCGTATAGGCCTAACCAGACCATAGAGAAGCCGCAGTCAGCGCCTCTCCGGGCCTCCGCAGTCCCCTCGGAGGTGGCGGCGGTGCCATACGAGGAGGGCGGGAAGTGGACGGTAGTCCAACGATTAAAAAAAACGCCAAAGTCCTGAACCCATCTACCAAATCCACTACTCCCACTCCCACAACCCATTCTATCCAAGCATCCTCACAGTCCATGCCTCCTCCCCATCCCCTCCTCCCTCTCCAACGCTCACCAGTGCACCGTCACGACGCATCCCCGTAAGCGCCTCCGTTTGCGGACCGAACATCGACCGCCAGTTCCCGCCAAGGAGCCATAGCTCTGGGACACACAAGACGAGCATCTCCGAGCGCACGAGCGACAGCAATTTCACAGGTAACCGCTCCACCGTCACTGGCACCTGGAAACTCCGCACCTCCCCTCCTCCGACCACCTGAGACATCGCCCACCGTTCCACCCATTCCACCACGTGTAGGTGATACCCGTATATGTACATCTGTCGGAGGCAGAAAACAAGCCCCACCCTGGCAAGCTTCTCCGACCGATGGAGGATCCCCAGGGCGAGGTTGCAGGCCCAATCTGGACCATCCATGCAGTAGTGACTACGCAGTTAGTAACTCTTATCATCTTAACACATCTTAGCTGAGTCCTACAACGCTTTTACAATGGAACTGCCGAGGCCTAAAAACCTCCATTTCTGACCATTTTATGATATGATATGATATGATATGATATGGACCATATTATGACCATTTTAAATAGACGCAACCCGGTAGCCATTTGCCTCCAAGAAACAAAACTAGCACCAGACGACAACGTGAGGCCTTGCTCCGCCACGACGTACCATCTGGAAGCGTCCCCCACGGGGGCGTTCCACTCGCCGTCCACCATAGCGTAGCAGCACGAGCGCTCGCTCTCCGAACCACTCTGCAGGCAGTCGCAGCAGAGGCGACTTTCAACCACAGGCGTATAAGTGTGTGCTCCTTGTGTTTGCAAAACGAGCGGCACAGAAACCATGCACTCACACCTTCCCTCTCCCTATACGGGATTTTTACCAATCAATCTCAGAGTGCGTGCATGAAAAATGGCAAAGTAGCTGGGACGCACTGAGCACCAACAAGCCCGGAGAAATCAAACCACGAATAGGTTACTGGCCCTCGTCTTCCAGGAAAGGGCGGGCGGAGGAGGAGGTAGCGTTGGCAAGGCTCCGAATCGGACACACCTACACCACACGCTGCTACCTCCTCACAAATGAAGACAAGCCGACATGCCCACGATGCAATTCTCCACTAACGGTACGTCAAATTTTTACATGTCAGCACTACGCACAGGAGAGGGCCCAGTACCTTGGAACCAAAAGGCTGTTCCCCAGTCTCCTTCGAGACGACTCGAACTGATTAGGAAAAGGGTGTCGCTACCTTAGGAAAATTGGATTTTTGATAATATATTCAGGTTAGTAAAAACCAGTCACCCAATCACAGCACTAAGACTTGGCTCTGACTAAGTAGTTATCTGTTCTGTTATGGGCGCTAAATGATCTACAATGGTCAATGCGCCCTAAAACCCAAATCACACACACTTGATTCTTATCGGAGGGGATGACGAACAAGTCGATGATTTCCCGCCGCCGCCACCGCCACCGCCGCCTAACACAAACACATGGCCTCAGGCCCTGAGCGACCTAATGGTCCACGCGCCATAGACCACCACCACCACCACCACCACCCGACACAGATACACCGGCGTCAAATCCTTACCCGGCGATACTATCGATACCAGGTGCCAGTCGCTTGGACCGCAATACACCACGCTATTATTGAACGGTTGGGATCTGCGGCGAGTAGGCGGGGGAAGAAACCGAGTCATCGCGCAGTATATTGGTCGCCCACCGCCAGAAGCTGAAATCCGTCAGTCCCTCCCCGAATGTGTGCTAGTTGGCATGTCGTTGTCTCATCCCGTTCATTTCGAAGGCCAATGCCAATTCCAACCGCGGGAATTAGAAGAAAAATAAAATAAAATAACGGCACTCCGATTTGCTCGGTTGTGCCTACCAAGTTGTGAATCTCAGCTAAAGGTATGCTGCAAATGATTTCACTCTTGGCTGGTATCTGTGTAGAAAGCCCGTTTTTTTAAAATAAAAATCTTTAAATTAGTAGCAAAGAATGTTGGCGAAATAAAAATGTTGTATTCTTCCTATTATGTTGCCATATCTGATAAGTTAAGAATGCAGCAATGTGTGAACCAGCGTGAACAGGCAGATACCATTAGCGCAGCTGGGGGTTAGAGGGGTTAAATATCCCTCTGAGGAGAAACCAATGCTTCATTTCCCATAATAAATTTACAATCATTAAACTTTGATGACATATTTCCATGATGGAAATGTGTTTTGCTTCTACCTCCTGAGGTCATAGACCCCTTTCCTTCTGAAAATAATTTCCGCTCCATCACCGGATGTCGCCGTAGTGTTTTGATAGTTCGGTGATATGTCCTGTCTTGTCAACTCTGTCCTGTCAATTCGACTCAGTCATGGCGCGAGAAGTTGAATGCTCAAAGATGAATTGACCAGACTGAGTTTGAAGCACATTTGCCGTCCAGGATTCGCGCCGAGAGGCTGGCTGAGGCTGAGTGAGGAGTTTACCAAGTGGTTCGGGATTCCCAGGAGCAGAAGCACTATCACGCACACAGAACTGGCGTGTGGGCGGTCTTGAGCCCTGCAGGAAACATGCATATGCGGGCTGGGAATGACAGAAGAGCTAGACAGAGCGTGCTGTTCTTTCGTTTGTGTCTGCGCACGAGGCGCTGCAAATTAGATGCTCGAGGAGTTTCGTTAGGGAATCGAGAATACGCTCAGTGGAATAAGCTAGTTTGGCATCCACCGCCAAAGCGAGTCGTGCTCCATACGGGTCGCTGCGTATGCAAGATGTGTGTTGTTACCCACATTGCATAACGGACACTGGACAGCATTGCTAATCACCACGTGACAGCTCCGGCTGCCCCACCGTGGGAACCGGCCGCGACCCTGGGAGAGTATAGTCGAAGGAGAAAGGCGAGCACGAAGCGTGACCGGCAACTGAGCACAGTCTGAATAGGGCGCCGCGTGGATTCAAGACATGTCAGCAATGCTATCGCTGAGGTCGTGAGCTCATTTCGAGCGGCTGTGTCATGTGCTAATATTCGCATCTTTCATAGAGTACCATTGCAAAAGTAGCTACGAGAGCAAACTGCAGTTGCGAGTCAGGCTTTCCGTCCCAATCTTGTCTTCTCTTCTGTTTCTGTGCCCGTCTCTGTCTCCGTCGTCGATGAGTGTGCCCTGTACAAGAACGGACCGGGAGGGGAGAGGAATTCGGACTATGATCGCAAAAAGTCGCTGATTTTCGTCATAAATGATAATATATCAGCAAATTGTTCAAAACCTCAAACAACTTTTACAGAATTAATAGCAAAACCAACGGTACATAAAGTGGTCAGTGCATTTTTTTATTTCCGGTGGTTGCCAATTTGCTTATCACCGAAGTATTCTAAAAGAGAGTTTGTAAGATCCTTAGTACACCATTATCGGCGAAGTCTAATGATGCATTTGATCTATGTATTTGTAGACGTACTTGGTGTACTATAACTGTGCATGTTTGGAGGCCCAATAATTATGGAAGACGTGTTCATCCTAACTATGTTTTACGGATGCAGAAATAGAGAAAGAGAAAGCCAGGAGGCTGGCTGAAAAAAATATCATACGTAGTAAACAAATTCCCTTTGATCTGTTATAATAAAGATGACGGTATGGCTAGGTAACTAGTTAACTTAGGTGTTAGGCGACAAAACAACCATTTTAGCATCGTTAACCTTAGGAAAATAATAAAGCCGTAATACCCAGCAAAGAAGACTGCACGCCACAGTTTCTGTTAAATTTACGAGTACTAATAAAGCTCGACATGACTCCTGAGTTCTGTCCGAAATTTGCGATGAGTTTCCTCGGAACTTCAACGCGGATACCGTCTGCTATGCAAATAGCGATACCTTCTGCGATGCCATCCGATACCAGCGGGTACCACCTGCTCTGCAAATAGCGATACCATCTGCGATGCCATCCGATACCAGCGGGTACCACCTGCTCTGCAAATAGCGATACCATCTGCGATGCCATCCGATGCCAGCGGGTACCCCCTGCTCTGCAAATAGCGATACCATCTGCGATGCCATCCGATGCCAGCGGGTACCACCTGCTCTGCAAATAGCGATGTCATCTGCGATGTACTCCGATACCAGCGCACACCAACCACCTGTTATGCAAATAGCCGCAACGACTAGCGTGCCTTTTACGGCCGTATCCCCGGAGTGGGGGGACCTGTCGGAGAGACAGCCGGCAGATGGACGATCCACCGGTCTGTACACACTGGCTGGGGGGGAGGGACGGGCACTGGCGCCACGCTCGCCCAAAGGCGGCCAATTCTAACCAATATCTTCATAAACCAGCAGTTTTATCGCAAGATACTTGTGTGGCGAGTGTCTATGGTTTTGCTCCGACCCCTTACATTCAATGTTAATGCAATTTCGCACTCATACTTGAAGTTAATGAAGGTCGTGATGATAAGCCAAGTTTCTAGTCGATTGACTTTTGAAATGGGTGTTTGGACTGAACGTGCACCATTGCTAATATATGGGAAAGT
Organism: Imbricaverruca yamaguchii; assembly: GCA_034440575.1. NCBI lineage: Eukaryota > Metazoa > Arthropoda > Thecostraca > Neoverrucidae > Imbricaverruca > Imbricaverruca yamaguchii. The sequence continues at coordinate 208,121 of JAOTOL010001357.1, read as the reverse complement.
AAAACAAAGATGGAAGTATTTTGACAGATACAGGCAGCCAAGCGTTAATTGCAATGGTTTGTTTATTATTGGGTGGCTCACGACGCACTTTATGCACATTCACGGCTAATGGCGCCGCCCGCACTGTTTCGCTGGTGGGCTGCGGGATTGGGAAATGTCCCGAGGGGCGCTAGTGTCGAACCCGGAACCTTTGGTACCCAGAGCCCCACACCTTAGCCATTCGGCCATCCACGCCCCTTCATTGCAATGGTGATAGCCCGTCGACCACGGGTCGGAACGGCATGAAACACTGCTGCAGCAAATTCAACAGGAAATCGCGTCAGTTTCATTGTTTTCAGCGGAACGTGCCACGTGACCCTCACAGTCGGCTAAATGGTGTGTTTCGATGCTTTGGACCATTTTTCGTGATGAGACCCAGGTCTCGGCGATCAGACGGGACGATGGTTTGAAACAAATGTGCTTGGTTCACGTACAGACTACATCTCGCCTGCCAAACACAAAGCCGTGTTCATCGCAGCCGCGGAGATATTGTGGCCGCGAGGGCGCCGTCACGATTTTTGAAAATATGTTATTACGATTACACGCCGGGTGAGATCAAGCCAAACTGGCACTGGAAATAACATACACGGAGAGCTCATTTGATTGATCATTTGATCATCACTGTAGCCTTATATTGTCCCTTTGGGAAACACCTTGGGCACAATCTAGTATGCTCTCAAGCATTAAAAGAGTACTCTAGTCTCCATTATACAGTTTCCATCTAATTACATCAATGAGTGGCCGGTTTAATGAAGTAGTTCGAACAGTTTATAATTTGACACGAGCGCGCCAATACGCGTCACCAGACCTACCCCAGTAGGAATATGCTGATCTAAAATATCAATGACTAAAAAAACTGCGCACCACAAACTATGGAACTTGACGCATGAAAGACAGTTGATAACGTGACAGGGAGCAGAATTTGAGAGCCACGCAAAATGACAGAACCGCGGAATGCACTAGTGAACGAGCTCCGGGAACGGGGTCGTGGGATGGGACGAGGACGGGCAGGGTAGTGGGCCGGGCAACAGGACCAGGTTGGGCAAATTTGTTTGAATTATTTTGAGTTATTTCCAGAACAAGGCCACAGTGTAGTGTAATAGCATGCATGTCAATACGTGCTGCACATGATTACGTTACATTAAATGCTGTATATAATTACATTGCATTTAATTATGTACAGGACTACATCTCATTACATGTTGTACATGTACAACATGCAGGCACGTAAAAGAGACATGTGAGGTTGCAATTTATGTATGAAGAGGATAAGGTTAGAGGGAGTGGTGGCAGCGTTCGAGTAAATAAGGTGTAGTGACCGACGCGACCACGGCTTTGGCAACGGCCATTGACATGGCTATAGAGGAGAGATGCCGAAGTCCGACAAGACAGGACGGGCGTATTTTGGTCTCAACACGGGTAAACAGGGTGGTGTTTGAGATGTACAGATCTGCAAACTCGGAGTAGGCCAGATCAGTTTTTACGGTATGCTGCGTGAGTACAGGCCTGGGGTGGATCAGCACCGTTGTAATAGTGGAATGATATGTGAAATGTTGGATCAATTGTGTGTAAAATTATTAGTTTGAACTGAAATTAAGTATTATTCCAGAGGTTTCCACTGTGTGCCTTCATGAGAGTAAGAGGTATTGTCGTCATCAAGATATGCCATTAAAACGTCGGAAATTGTCTTGAAATATCAGTTCCAGTTAATAATTGTACACTCAACTGATCAGGATTTCACGTGTATGACTCCACTGCTTTAGCCAATCTGTCTCTCCTACAATTCAAAACCGTGGTAAGCTAAGCCGAAATTGGATCGAGAGGGTTTAAGGGTGTTTTGTGGCCAGGCGTGTCCCAAGCTATGTTTTATACCATGGATCAGCCCTCGCACCTGAAGTGCGGGATGGCCATGCTTATGGCCTTCGCACCTCGAAATAGCGATGATTAAGGAAACCAGGGAAACTAGGCAGTGGGGTGGGGAGGGATAAAGTGACATCGCCATCTGAGGGATATGCCAATAGTGACAGCCAAGGCAATAGAACCAAAAGTCAGCAAATAGGGATAGCAGTAGTTCAGGGAGGCGGAATGGTAGCTCATCCAATGATGAAAGAGCTCCTCAACATGAAAAATCCAACGGTGGTTATGGAACATATGTTAAGTGTATGATGCTTAATGCTCAGAGTATTCAATCCAAATTTCATGACTTGAAGTGTTATGTTGCTGAGGATGAACCAGAGTTTGTTCGCATTACTGAGGCACGGGTCAGTGAGGGGTATTTTGGGGATAACTTGCATGATTATGAGATCCAGGGATGCAATATGTTTTTGTGCAATATGGGTCTAGCAGTGAAAGGTGGTGGTGTAATGCTCTATGGGAAAAGCATGGCCGTTCAGCCTGCCACCAGATGGCAAGACAAAAATGTAAAGATGGCGGCTACATTAGAGATAAACAATTCGCGTACGGTGTTCAGTGATACTGTCTGAGCTTGCTGCAGAGATACACAGATGGAACCTACCGTACCGAAAGTATCAATTGTACAAATATCAGAGTATGTCGGCGACAAAAAGCGTTGTGCCATCGAGGGCGAAGCCGTATTAGATGCAGGACATATTATTTATTGTGGTACGAATGGGAAAGTACCGGGCAAAGCTACAGTGCAGGCACTGTGCGTAAAATCCAGCCACCTACGCGAGAAGCCCCATGAGCTACATGATGTGCTGGAGTGTGGAAGACTTTGGATTCAGTGCTCCTGCAAAGCTGGTCTCTCAGAAAGCTGCAAGCATTGCATTGCTCTGCTGCTATACCTAAACAGGTGAGGAAAGTGAAAGGTTGAATAATTGTTATGATTGACAGAACTATATACAGATGCAATATTGAAATAACAAATTAGTTTTAGCAAGACATAAAGCCAGTAGGTTCTGACCCCTGATGACATCAGAATTTCCATCTATGCTTGGCACCGTGCAAATGTGGAAGCCTTTTAGAATGATTGATGTTGAGAATATCTGATTCACCCACATTGTTTTCATGGATCTGTTTACTCTGAATGCTAAGTCATTTAATTATTGGTGCCAAATGCATGGCACAAAATATACAGGGAGCTGCAAATTCAAATGAACTGATTCTAGGAAACAGTCCATATGTTCAATGTCCAGAGTGCAACCAAGAAGGGCCTTTGTGGCTCATAGTTGCACTGATATTTTTATGTATAATGTCTTTATGTTCTCTGAAATACGTTGTTATGATGAAGACGGAAGCTCATGCACTTTGGTATTCCTAGCACAACACCAACCAAAAGAAGCAATGCTATGGAACAGCAACATTTTTATTGACCTCATAGTGGTCACACAACACTGGTATCCACCATGATAATTTGTATGCACTATCAAGCTCCTTTTAGGGTAAGATAGAAATGTGACGAAATATTTCAGATGCTTGTATTTTTATTCAGATAAGGCATTTCAAGAAAACAATTTGCCAGAGCTTACTTCTTAAAATGACTGATAATGTTCAGCTTAGATACAAAATAAATCCATCTCATGTTTTTCACCATAAAGCAAAGGAGATAATGCTATGCTTGGTTGCTTCTATTTTAATTTGCACTGTTTTATAATTGTTTGTGCATTGTTCGAAAATAATTCATTTCAATTCTTCTCCCAAATTGAACTATAAAGCGACGATAAATTTTAGGATGGTAACTTTGTGTTTAAGTTGTTTTCGTAATTTTGGGGAGCTTCTTTTTCAATGCAATCTTTTAGATTTGATCAACGTGATGTGACCACCCATTTCATGTGCAAATGCTTACTTTTAGTTTGCATGCAAAATAACACCAACAAAGGGACTTCGAAATAGGTAGCATAGATGCATGACCATTGCAGTCCATTCGCCCCAAATCCAAATAAACAAACAAGAATTAGGTAACATAGCTAAAAAAGTAAGCTAAGAAAATAATATAGTTAACCTAACCCAATTCCCATATACGGGACAGACAAATTTAAAAAAATGAAACAAGCTAAGCATCTTTTCACTATGTTTCAAACAAAAGACCAAATTAACATAATCTAGCCAAATCTGCTTTTGGTAAAGAAGCTGATAAAATAAAACAAATTTGTATATTTTTTGTTTTAACTGACCAAGCCTTACCTAACTAACACTACAACACCTGGAAACAACATGCTGGGAACACCAATAACTTTATGAAGCTTGGGGGGCTTAGGGGCGTATCGACTGCAGTGGTCATCCAGCCTATGAAGCCTTCATCCATATATACATACCAGGAAGGATGTAATCATCCTTCTTGAAGTGCTTGCTGCATATCTTCATGTGCCTTGATGCTTTCTTGCCCATTTTTAGAATGGTGTGCCACATTTTTAGAGAAACTTATCTCTCGGGAAGCGATGGAAGCTGAGTTTAGGTTCCCACCTGCGTAATTATTTGCATTGTGGAACACAACAATACGTATTGGACTTGTTCACCTTATCCACTTGATTCATCATGTTCACAACTTTGCAATAACCCTCACACTCTCAAATTTCAAGGACCCGAAATAGTATGTGTAACCCCAGTGCTAGACATTTCCATGTATGCCACTCCGAGTTGTTTCCATTTTTGTTTCTATTTTTTCTGGTAGCGCGCCAGATTTGTCACACTTATATCTGCCCAACTGTAGTTCAACGTGTCTCCCGTCAGGTGGCAACCCTTTCGCCTTGAACGGTCAATTCAGTTTTAAAAAGTAGCAGATGGGGTAGAATGGGTCTGTGGAGTCCATTTGGCTTGATGTCGCTGTGGGAAAAGGCAACAGCAATACACTGAGGATAGGAGCTTTGTATGTACCGATCAGGAACCCTGCTACATTCTCAGCAACTGGAGCTTGATAAGGTGATTTGCGAGGAAATCACTAGAAACTTTCAGAGGAAATGTCTTATTATTGGTGACTTTAATCTAAAAGGATATGAAAATTTTGGGGTTGGCTCCCATCATGCAAAATGTTTAGGAAATACCTTGAATAGGAACTGTTCTTACACCAGTTTGTAACGGAACCTACCAGGCAAGGCTCATTCTTGGACTTCCTGTTCCTTGATTTAGCACGCGCCCTGGAGGGCCTCGGAAAATTACGCGTACTGAAGGGGGCGGATTCCGACCGCTAAGATCTCGGTTCCTATTAATTAAGGCTAGAGCAACGAAATTCGCAGGGTGGATGGGCACGGTAGTGAATTTTTATTGTGTGCAAATTTCGTAACCTTAGGTCAATATCTTCAAGGTCAAATGAGGTCAAAATAACAAAAATTTCCAGTTTTCAGTATCTTGGGTTGTCATTCTTATCGATCGCTGTAATTGTGTTTAAATGCTCCGAAATTGGAATTAATGATGTTTTGGACATTACTAATGATGCAATGCAGATGCCAGATCAGCCGTTTGACCTCAGGTCACCTATAGGAGCACTTTATCAGGTCATTACCTGCTCCAGTGACCGGAACCGGGCTGCCCACCCAATTGGTCCGTTGTGCGGCTCGGCACAATCGGCTTCGCAAAGAAAGGAGTGAAATACATGAATAAAGTACGGAAACGCTTGGGCACACAATGACAAACAGTAGATTTCTCGATATGTAAGGAGTAACATGCAAAGTTACATCAATCGCATGAGAGTCATTTGCATTTACAACATTCCAGTTGACCAAGTTGGGTTCCATTAGCCTCTCATGAACTTGATCTGGCGCCGCTAATTTTTTATTTAAACGGCCCCCGACTTGAAAACATTTTCAGCCGATTTCAATTTTTCTTGCTTTACACAATGCGCCAGTCATTTCCAAGCAGGTACGCAAACCATGGCGGATATCTGTCGGTACAATACGGATATATATATATATATATATATATATATATATATATATATATATATATATATATATATATATATATATATATACATATATATATATGAAAAGTCGGAGGGGTGGACGGATTTCGCCCTCCCCGCTCCAGGGCGTGTGTTAACCTGTCATGAACTTGAACTGACTTGACCTCGGTGACCTGACATGACTTTGAAACAATATAGCAAAGCAATGTACATCAAACAAGTCGCCAGTGTTGCCAAGAACACTTCCTTTTTGCCAATATACGGGAAGCGCATCAGTGCCGATATTTGTGGTACGGCGCTGATAAATTCGTTTGATTTTAAATACCCCTAACTCGAAAAGTTTTCAAGTGATTTTCGTTTTTCGTACCTTAAGCAACGCATTTCGAAGTCGGTGCACAAACATTGGCGTATATCGGCCGGTAAAATCTGGAGTTATCTACGAAAAACCGGAGGGGTGGGCGGATTTCGCCCCCCCCCTCCTCCAGGGTGCGTGTTAAGTAACTTAGTTCAAGACTTGATTGCAGACTTGAGGAGAGTGTTACTAGTGAACGGAGGAGGGCTAGTTTTGGTAGATCACTGAAGGGACAGTGGCATGAGGTGGGTGTGTAGGATTTGGATGCGCGAGCCTAAGCAAGGGGCCAGCGAGTGGCAGGCGGCAGGTGGTAGGAACGGGAGCGAGCCTAGTCGAACAGCTCAGCAAGCAGGCATATTAACATCGAAAAGTTTCCAGGCATTGGAGGACTGCCTCAGGATAGTATTGGTAAGGAGACAGTGTTCATCGTATTGGAGGAGCTGCTGCATTGCTCATCGACAGTGCCTTCATGTACGGCATTTATATAGGGTAAGAGGAGGTTTTTGTAAAGGTAGGAGAGGCAAGAGGTGCATCACCAAGCCTGGTGCCAAGGTTAAAGACCTGGTGCCAGTGGTGGCACAGGCCACCAGTGATCACCAGATTAGTGCAGCTGTAGTCCAGGTATGGGTTAATAGTATAGGTCCTGCTAGGAGTGAGGAGCTGCTGCAGTACTACAAGGCCCTTCTGGTCACCCTGAAGCATAACAATAGCAGAGACATTGTGATTGTTAATTTGCTTAGGGCTGGAGTCTCCCCTGAGTGGAACTCTAGGGCACTGACAGCCAACGCCAGGGTATGGAAGCTCTGCCATGAGTTAGGTTTGACCTTTGTTGACGAGTGGTGCAGGTTTTATGGCTCATGGGACCTCTATCAGAGGGATGGCCTGCACTTTTTCGAGAAGGAGGTGCATGTGTTAAGCAAAGTATATGAGCATGTCCTTCAGGGAAATTATGCCATGGGGTGTGGAGGGAGGAAGTGGTAAAGCCATCTCAGGGATATGCCAATAATGACAGCCATGACAATAGAACCCCACAGCCAGAAAATATGGATAACAGTAGTTCAAGGTGACAGAGTGGTTGCTCATCCAGTGATGCAAGAGCTACTCAACACGAAAAAGCAGAAGCTGGTTATGCAACATATGTTAAGTGTATGATGCTTGATGCTCAGAAGTATTCGATCCAAATTTGATGAGTTCAAGTGTTATGCTGCTGAGGAGGAACCAGATTTTGGTTGCATCACTCAGGCATGGGTCAGTGAGGGGTATTTTGGGAATAACTTGCAGGACTATGAGATCCAGGGATACAATATGTTTTCGTGCAATAGGGGTCCAACAGTGAAAGGGGGGGTGGTGTAATGGTCTAAGTGAATAGGATATTCAGTTGTCAAAAAGTAGCAGATTGGGGTAAAAAGAATGTGTCTGTGGAATCTATTTGGTTCGGTGTCACTGTGGGAAAAGGCAACAACAATAAACTGAGGATACGAGTTTTATACCGATCAGGAACACTGCCACATTCTCGGCAACTGGAGCTCGATAAGGTAATTTGCGAGGGAATCAGTAGAAACTTTCGGAGGAAATGCCTTATTCTTGGTGCATTTAACTTAGAAGGATATGAAAATGTTGGTTTTGGCTCCCCATCCTGCAAAATGGGTAGGAACTTCCTCGAAGAGGACCTGTCCTTACACTAGTTTGTAACGGAACCAAATAGGCACAGCTCATTCTTGGACTTTGTCTTCTCGGATTTAAGTGATTTAGTTCAAGACTTGACTGTAGGAGAAACTCTGAGAAGAAGTGACCATAACATAGTTAGCTTCAAGGCACATGTAGTGGGAACCATCATGGGTAATTTGGTAAAGGTTCCTAATTTCAACAGAGCAGACTTTGACTGCATGAGAGCGGTTTGAAGTGCCAAAAGATGTGAACAAATTGTCAAATTTAAGTGCCTGTGAAATGTGGGAAAAGTTACAATCTTACTTGAAGTAAATTCAGATTAGACATATGCCCCAAAATGGAAGGCGCAAAAGAAGGGTAGGAAAGCCAGCATGGCTTACGCCAGATTTGATAAAAGCAATTAAAGCTAAGATATCTGCATTTAGGATGTTTTAGGAAGCTTCAAATGTCGTAAATCTAAGGTCGTACCAAAAAGCTAGACTTCTTGAAGCAGAAAACAGGAGCAGGAAAGTGAGCAAAATAGTTGGATTTGGCTAGGAACTGTAATGGGGACAGCAAAAAGTGATTTAGTTTCTTCAAGCTAAGTAAGGCGTCCAGCACAATTGTTTCACTGGAAGTAAATGGGATTATATTGGGTGAGGATGGTGCAATTGGGAAATTGAGAAGGATGGTGAAATTAGTTCAGGAGCTGAGCAAGCAGTTTAAATCAGTATTTACACTGGAAAATGTGACGAATCTGCGAACCGTACACCACAGTTCAGTGACATGTGATCGGATAGAATATGTTGACTTCATTGATCACATAAAGCCAATGAAGGCAGCAGGACCTGATGGAATTTACGCAGGGGCATTGCGGGAAGCTGAAAAGGAACTGGCATTTCTACTTAGTATATTATTTTGTAGTTCAGTTTCACAAAATGAAATTCCAACAGATTGGAAAAGGCCAAATGTAGTTCCTATTTTCAAGAAGGGAGAAAGAGGGAAAGTTGCAAACTATAGGCCAATAAGCCTCACATCCTTAGTCTGCAAGGTACTCGAATTAATTATGAAGGATAGAATAATTAGTTATCTGGAAGGAAACAAATTGATTCAAGATACTCAACATGGTTTAGAAAAGGGCGATCTTGTCTCACAAATCGCTTGGACTTTTTGAATTTCGCTACAGAACAATTTGATCAGGGAAATCAAGGTGATGTAGCATATCTTTACTTTAGTAAGGCCTTTGGCAAGGTACCGCATAGACGGTTAATGATGCAGCTTTAGATCCATGGTATTGCAGGTAGCATCCTAAAATGGATAGAGTTGTGGTATTCAGATACACAGCAGAGAGTGATGCTAGATGGCACAAAGTCATGGCAAAATGTTCTATGTGGAGTCCCCACAGTGGTCAGTAATGGGGCCACCACCAGTGTTGGATTTTCACTTCTCGGTCTTGGATTCGGAATGTATAATTTTTTGGCTTGCCAAAGTATGGAGTTGTATTGCACCTTGAGAAGCACTGTGTTATGGGGTGTATAATTTCCCAGTTTGCCAAATTATGGGGTGTATGTTGAAGCACCAAGTAATGGAGTATATACATTTTATAAATAACGAAGTGTATACATTTTGAAAAAATGCAGTGATGTTTCCTGAAATGAAGAATAAAAACCCGGGGGCTTCGGTAGCTTAGATGGTGGAGCGGTGGACTCGAATCTCGCGCCCGGCGGCATTTGCAAAGTCCACCCACGACCAATCGGTGCGATAGGTTGGCGACGCTATACAACCTTGCGGTTGAATGCGTCGTAAAGTAACCCCATAATTCTTCTTCTTCAAGAATAAAACGCCTTTAAGTCATTTGTTAGGTTCCTATCCTAGTGTCTCGCAGACAACCAGATGGGGTCCACCACACATCGTCGTCTGAAGTCATCCATGTTACTTGGATGACTTATAAGGCAACTTGCTGAGCAATGATAGAGAAAATGATCACAAAAGTATACTTAAGCGATGTCAACGAAGTTTATATATCAATACCTGTCACTCCTGACATACCAACACCGCACAACTAATACAAATTCACAACATACCTCAAGAGCAGAACGTTCATGCACCGACTGATATATGGGAGGGCCTAAAATGTTACTTCGGGATATGGGTTTCAGAATATATAATGGTGTAAGGAAAGTTATACTAAAAAACCCGTCTAGAATATTTTATTATCTCGACCATGTTTTTTTTCAAATGAGAAAGCTGAACTTCTTTATTGAAGTCAACTCTTATTAATATTTAATGTATTTCGATGCATTTTTTAGTTAATGTCTGGAATGCTTAGTTGAAGCAAGGAATAACTTGGAAGGATGAAAAGCGACTAGACGGACGGGCAAAGTGCCGCTGTAAAACCGACTATCGTCACGGACTATCGTCACGGAAATTAGCGTCTAATTTCGCACCATGATTGCTATGAAATACCTCAAAAAAATAAGTGAGAGGAAACTGCCAAGATGATTACAGAGAACTTTTTTTTCTCATTTAATAATAATCAGGATTATGGGAAGAAATTAATAATTGGATCAGAATGAGGCTTATAAGATTGTACAAGATTAGGTCAACACACGTAAGTCTGAATTTGTCCGGAGTGGGGAAACCTCGCGGTCGGAGTGGCATGAATACAACTATTCCCGCTTGTTGATGAAAGTCGAAAACAATATAAGTCATGAAATCGAAAAAATGTGAAATTTATGTTCTATGGATCTTCATTTTGGAGCAAATTGTTAGCAGGTTTTGGAAACGTCTTGGTACCATTTAGGCAATCTTCATGGGAAAAATTCTTCCGATATCTTTTATGTATATCGCTCCTGACTACTTAATAATATAAGTATGAACGGTTTTATCCATGCCATTTGATGCAGAACATATCATTCTCAAAGGAAGCAAACAGAAATTCATTATCCATGGCTTTTCGTGGTAATGGTTTAAATAGCTCCGGGTAGAGCGGTGAATCCATTGAATCCAAGAACGGACCTTCGTACGCGGTCGGGCTGGTAAAGGTGAATTCCTTTATTTGGTTAGCGGAGCGCAGTTATTTTTTTATTCAACGAAGGATTTTTTAAAGCTCTTCGCTGCTATCCGGATGGAATTGACTGCGTGTTTGGCTCGAGGTATGAGAGTTGGTATTACATGACTATGTAGGTGCCTACCTCCTTACCTATATCAAATGTCTTCACGGTTATTAGAGTTATTGATTTGGATAAGCCAAAGCTGTAAGCTTGTGTTGTGTGACGGGATATCTTCAGATAATACAAGGGGCAGGACATGATAATACTAATTGCTGCGATGTTTTGCCGACAAGCGTAGTAATGAACAAAACTGATTGATTTGCTTTTGTCTGGAAAATCCTGTTTTCACTTACCACATTTTGAAGCATGGGTGTTTTTCTTTCAAAATGGGTGCTGGGCCTCTTCAGTGCACATTGACTTTGCAGATATTATAGATATGCATGCATTCAACCATTATTTGTGCATTCATGAAATGTTCAGGAAATTGTTAAGTGCATCCTGTCCCGATTCTCCATTGAATACCATTGTACTTTTAACATTTCTGGGCTCTGACTTTCTGAATGGACAAATTTGAGTTTAAGGTGATTTGATATCTTGAAATTCATTTTTATGCAATGCTTATCAATGTGTTCATAATGTAGGTACTTACATGATGTGACCACATATTTTTTGGCCAGTGCAGTTGAGTAGCAAAATGACACCAAAAAAGTTGCTCGGGGTTGGTTGGGAAATATACCATGAATTGTAATGTTAAAAATTAAGAAGAAAGCTGCAGCTTAACTGAATGCAAGGAAGTCTTTTTTAATGGAAATTTTCTAAACAATTTTTTTTTCTTTAAAAATTAAAACTAAATGGCCTATTCTAACCCAACAGTCTATGCTAGCTTGAGTGCTTTATTTAATTCAAAAACTTTTTTTTAAAATAATCCTGAATGATCCCCAAAGGAATTTGATATATGGCTAACTCAAAAAAACTAATCTAGCATAACTTACCCAAACCTAATACATTTGTGTCCTTCATGGAGGTAAAATGTGTGTAAAACGTGTGTGGAAAACTAATATTGCCCATGAAAATTCCTATCCTGTGGAAAAACATGGCTTATATCCATTAGTATTTTGGGGATGGGGGAAGTGCTACACTTTGTGGCTTACCAGTTGTGTGGATGCCACTCTAGATCTTGGTATTCATCCATGCATTCTTCTGGGCATATCTGGACTCTGTTCTGAGGTTTTTCCACAAATGGAGAACATTCACAGGAATGCATTGGTGAAAGTTTATTAATTCACCTGCACTTCACCAGAAATCACACATGCACAAATAGAATGTTATGGAATGATATGGAAGATGGAATGTTATGGAATGATATGGAAGATGGAATGTTATGAAACATGGAAGGTTCAGTGGCATTGAGGCCATATTCAGACTGCAGTGGTCCAGATTTTGCTATCTGTTGACATCTGTTGTACTTGTGCATGCTAGCAAGCTTATATTCTTCCAATCTGGCTGGCATCTCATTTTCGGCTCCACTCCTGCCTCCTCTTGGAATGTGCCTACAGATAACCTGAAATAACAAATGTGTATTATCCTCAATCATACTGGGAAGTTTATGTGGTAGGGGACCCAGTATGACTGAATCTTTCTCTCCATCCAAGTTATCACTATTGTATAATGACATCTAGCGGTCTTGCTAGTTCAGCATGTCTTCATCCAGCAATGCAAGGAGTGTATTTTTTCTGGAGTGTATAATTTTTTGGATGACAAAAGTTACAAAAAGGGCCACTTTTCCAACGCTGGCCACCACTTTTCATTATATTTGTAAATAACATTGAAAGTGGCCGTAGCAGTAAGGTTGTGAAATTTCCGGATTATTTGAAGGTCTTTAGGGTAACAACATGTCGCAATGAGCATATCTCGCTGCAGAAAGACTTAGACGAACCTGTGAAGTGGTTCGAAGAATGGCAAATTGCATTTAATTTTGATAAGTGCAAAATCGTACATGTAGGTAGGCAGCATATGAAGGCTCCATACTTGATGGGTGCCCAAGTACTATCGGTGACTCAACAGGAGAAGGATTTAGGTGTTATCCTGAACCCAACATTGGGGGCATGAGAACAGACCAAGGAAGCCAGGAAGAAGCCACTGAGAATGTTTGGGGAAAAAATAGGAATTCATTATACGGAAGTGAGGAAGTCATCAGGTAGCTTTACTGTGCATATGGCAAGCGACATTTGAAATATTGTCTCCAAGCTTGGTCTCTTAGTTATGAAAATGATTGTTGGCTTTTAGAGAGAGTACAAAGGGGGGCTATAAAAATGGTTCATTGTCTAAGCAACCTGGCATATGAGGAACGATTGAAGAAAGTGAAGATGTTTTCACTTAGATATAGAAGACTCAGGAGAAAGAAGGCTCATCTAAGGAGATCTCATCGAGGTGTTTAAATTTGTCCATGGTCAGGAGAAGGGATATCTCAGGGAAATGTTTGAATTGAACAGAAATGATGCAATAAGAGGTTATCAATTCAAAATTAAAGTTAACCACAGCAGAACAAGGTTAAGACAGTCTTTCTGCAACCACAGGGTAGTAGAACACTGGAACCAGCTGCCAGAAACCATGGTCAGTAACAGCACATTGAACATCTTTAAAAACAGCGTAGACAATCATTATAAGAATAGAGGGCTTGCTTTTCAGTATTCCAGGGAGGGCTGATGGACGGATTTGGTGGGCAACTGGTTGAGTGTCAAGTGTGCAGCAAAGAAGGGCCCTTGTGGCTCATAATTGCACTGATCTTTTATGTATTTATGTTCTTATGACAATGACAGCCTTCGCACCTCAGGTGCGGGATGGCCATACCGATGACCGCGCTAGCACCTCAGGTACGGGATGGTCATGTCGATGACGGCCCTAGCACTTCAGATACGGGATGGCCATGTCGATGACGGCCCTAGCACCTCAGGTGCGAGATAGTCATGCCGATGACGGCCCTACACAGGAGCAAGCTACTTGGGGCGTGGAGTGACCCTGTTAAGCTTACTGAAATTACATCGAAAAAGCAATGTTCTAACAGGGCCTTAATGCGCGTAGCTATCCCAATATGAGTGAATTATCTTTAGACTTTCAACTACATCCAAAGAAATCAAACCAAATTTATGAATCCGTCGTCGTACTCTGTAGGCGAGCATATGAGCGATAGTTGGTTTTAATCTGAGTCAATATTCGGTGAACGACAGTCGTGACGCCAACACAGTCGAGCCACGTGACACATACCGGCCCTGCCGCAAAGACACGTGACCGGGGGGCCGACTCCATGCCTCGTCACCAGTCAGCCTTCACCGAGGCGCCGGCCGCCGGCGACCTGTCTCGACAACAGCTCCTACCCGCCGGAGCTGAGGCGCCCGGCATCGCGAGCTGGGGCCCCCCGTTGCAGGGACGCAGCTGCGGACAAAGGCGCCGACCGCCTGCCAATCGCAGCAGGTATCTGTCTCGACTGCGGAACCGGCACCCGTTAGTTTACAGGGGACATCTGGACGGTGTTTTATCATGGCAACTCGGGATGCGTGGCTGGGCTCACCTAGGTCGGCGTTGACAGGGTTGTTGGGAAATTCGATGTGTAGCCTCTGTGCGCGTTGGTTATGCTGTGCGCGTGCCATGTGAAATTAATCCGTCTTTGGGAATGGACACTTGAACACGCAGACAGAAACCCGGCTTTAAAGGATACAATCATCCTGTGTTGTCTGGATCTTTGCATGTGATCCTCCTCTTGCACAGCATATCCTTCCTCCAGTCAGAGGGGCGCCGCCCCCATGCCCTCTATGCCCCCTCGGATGCACCTCTGTCTCGACGGCAGGTAAGTCTGGGAAGATTATCGGCTTCGGGATGCCTCCTTCAGCTGCCGCTGGACACACATGTTCGAAGCACATTTGTCTTCCCGACAGTAATGTATCAGGACAGAGATTACCCGGTCCGCTGTACACCGGCGTTCCGGACTAACGCACATCAATGGACTAACGCACATCAATGGACCCACAATGTCCACTGGTAATCCACTCCGTTCACCCGGTAACCGGCGGCAATCATTAAGCTAGCACCTTACGTCCGCAACAATTAGCTTGCGTCGGTTTTACCGTGCACGCGAAGTGTTCTGCTTCTGCTCTGATGGAGAAGATCGGCAGTGCCAAAGCTTTTAAAGAGGGATCATTCGTGCTCTGGGACTGGCCGACAAAAACAGAATGACGACTGACGCTTACTGAAAGTGGGGTGGTGTGCCCATAAACAGAGCGTTTTTGCCGGCGTTTTTACTCGACCCCATCGGTAACGAGAGAAGTGGCCATTCCGCTGGCGATAGGGTGAATAATGTACACGTGAATCGGTATGGTTACCGGGTAATGCGCGTGCCTGCAGTGTGATTCACGACAGCTTGACGCGCGACCCAGGTGACTGTCGGTGACTGGCGATGGTAACGTGCTAACAATACGCCTGAAAATTACATGCTGGCAACATCAGTGACTACCGAGCCTCCGCCTTTGGATAGATACATTCCCGATATTGTCCGGAGGCCAGATAGTTTGCACGCTGCAAACAATCATAGTCGTTTGTCTCTGCCACCAACGCGACAGAGGCGGATGCAAGGGGCGCATCTCGATTGAGAGTACCAAGCGTTGATTTTTCAGCCGAAGGAGCTCCTCTGAGTAGAAAAGTCTTCCTTCCAGGGACACCGGAGCGTACCACTTTGAAAGTGTTTCAATCGGTGGTGCCCATCCGGGAAAATGGTATCAGACGAGTGCTCTCAAATGAGAGAATGATCCGCTTCTGTCTTGTGACTCGTCCTGCCCACCGTGGGGCGCATTTCTTCTTGATCCTTGGAACACCATAACTAATTAAAAATTGGCATGTAACACGCCAATATTGAGAGAGGAAGCTCAGTCGAGACCAACACAATTTATACCACTACCATTCAGGTCACTGAAACCAATCAGGTATATGTCAATCCCAATAATTCAATATTTGTCGTTAGCGCTACAGCCACTAAACTATGTAAGTGGTCGTCTGAGAGCTACTGTGCTACGTGGTTTGTGTGTGTGCGGATTCGCCCCGATGACGGGGCACGATATTGATCTAAAAGCGATCCTAAGTATAGATACGGGTCCCGTATCTGATCGAGTAGGACGCTGATCAGTATTCGCTGCTACTGTTTCCATCTTGACGTTCTTCCAACACACAAGCGCGCTGTTGTACATCGAATAGGTATTAAAGTCTTAAGCATCAAATTTTCGGTCTGCTTTCGGAGGTCTTATTTCGATTTCCAAGGGCACCGTAATCAAGTGATGGGTATGATTGTAACTGTGATTAAGAGATAATAATCAATCACAATTATGTCATCGGTTGTTTGTCAAAGAATACTAAAAACACACACATTATTCCGGTACGCTGCGTCGGCTAGTCAAAGCCCGCGTCATTCGCAGTTTCGACAAGCTCCGATCCACAACGGCGCAAGCACCCAGGGAAACGACGATGGCTGAGGTTTACCCCAGGCTCAAACAACACACAGCCGGCACACACACACCACCCCCCCCCCCCACACCCCCACACACACACACACACACCACACCACCACCCCACCCCCCCCACACACACACACGCGTGCGCCTGAACACACAGTCGGACAAGTCACCGGTCGGCTGTGACTGTCGGCCGTCGGGCGGCACCGTGACGAACTCGGCGCAGACATCAAACTGAGGCGTGTGCGCCAGCCGCCCCGTCGGCGGCAGTGGCGCGCGACGACAGGTGTAGCGCACCTGCGACAAATCTGGACGGTAATTGCTGGAAGCACGCAGAGCCGGGCGGGCGACAGAATTTGGAGCTGACAGCGCCAGCACCGTGGAACTGCTGAGGCCGTCGCGCAGCTGGACGCGGCGTCAGCGCCCTTCCGTGTTCAGTTGCTGTTTGTTGGGCTGTTCTCGACACACTTTACGCATATCCACGGCTAATGGCGCCGCCCACACTGTTTCGCCTGTGGGCCGCGAGATCGGGAAATGGACCGAGTGTTGAACCCGGGACCTTTGGTACCCAGAGTTGAACACCTTAATCACTCGGCCATCCGCATTCCCCTCGTCCAGTTGCCTATCTTATACCACGCGACCTTGCCCTTTCGTGTGTCCATGCATATTAGCTCCCATCAATCAAGCTGGGCTTGTACACTAACATAGCTGTCAAATCAAAATGTTGATCAAAATTGGCAATATATGCCACATTAATTTAGATATAAACATATTTGAAGAGATATTGATATGCCAATGATATATACACGCGTACAGATATACGTACGCGTATTATATACATATATATATATATATATATATATATATATATATATATATATATATATATATATATATCATATTAAAATATGCATTTGCTATGTAAGTAACTGAATGCATGTTCAGCCTCGTTCCCGGTGTGTGTTGCAAAGGAATAATTGACCGAAGAGCTCACATCCCTCAATCGGTCTGTCCAATGTCGGCCCCCTGCACGCTCTCCAACCGGTGTCGGCAGCGACCGTCGAGCTGTCGACGTGACGCTCGAGTGATCGTGAGCAGGCCAGGAAGCGAAGGCTACCCCCCCCCCCAAACACACACACACACTCGGGCTGACCGAACGGACGACGCCGAACAGCCCGCGCAGTGTCGGCGGGTTGGGCGGGTTTGTTTGAGGGGTTGCCGGCTGTGCGGACGGCGGACGACACAGCGCGGAATTTTTCTGTTGACGAGGTGAGTCACGCAGACACCGTACGATCGACGGAGAGCCATTCAAAGCTCGTGAACCGCCGCCCCCTGAGAGCTTGGGTCGCAGAGGAAGCGTCCATCAATTGGCCGCACTTCCCACGCCCTGATCACGGGTGTGTGAAAGTAAAGGCCACGCCGCCTAATGAGCTGGACCGCGGGATGATCGATGGTTGGTTGGTGCGGGATTGTAACGGGCCATGTTATATTTTATCCCACGGACCGACAGCTGCGTGATAACCTACTTTGCTCGATGACATGTCACGTGAGTGGATAGTATATCACGTGATTGAATGGCACATCACGTGAGTGGATGACATGTCACGTGATTGAAGGGCACACTACGTAAGTGGATAACATGTCACGAGAGTGGATAACATGCTACGTGATTGAATGACATGTCACGTGATCGAACGGCATGTCACGGGAGTGGATGACGCGTCACGTGAGTGGATAGCATGTCATGTGAATGGATGATATATCACGTGAGTGGACGGCATGTCACGTGGGTGGATGGCATATCACGTGATTGAATGACATTTCACCCGAGAGGATAACAAAACATCACGCAGCCATTGCACATGCTACCGGCACGCTGTCGGAAGCCCCCAGTTGTTCTCGCTGTTCCCCAGCTGTTCAGTTCTCTCTATCTATCTCTCCCTCCTTCTTTCTTTCTCTCTCTCTCTCTCTCTCTCTCTCTCTCTCTCTCTCTCTCTCTCTCTCTCTCTCTCTCTCTCTCTCTCTCTCTCTCTCTCTCTCTCTCTCTCTCTCTCTCTCTCTCTCTCTCTCTCTCTCTCTCTCTCTCTCTCTCTCTCTCTCTCTCTCTCTCTCTCTCTCTCTCTCTCTCTCTCTCTCTCTCTCTCTCTCTCTCTCTCTCTCTCTCTCTCTCTCTCTCTCTCTCTCTCTCTCTCTCTCTCTCTCTCTCTCTCTCTCTCTCTCTCTATATATATATATATATATATATATATATATATATATATATATATATATATATATATATATATATATATATATATATATATATATATATATATATATATATATATATATATATATATATATATATATATATATATATATATATATATATATATATATATATATATATATATATATATATATATATATATATATATATATATATATATATATATATATATATATATATATATATATATATATATATATATATATATATATATATATATATATATATATATATATATACTCTCTCTCTCTCTCTCTCTCTCTCTCTCTCTCTCTCTCTCTCTCTCTCTCTCTCTCTCTCTCTCTCTCTCTCTCTCTCTCTCTCTCTCTCTCTCTCTCTCTCTCTCTCTATATATATATATATATATATATATATATATATATATCTCTATATATATATATATATGTATATATATATATATCTTCTTACAAATAAGTATGCTTGGCATATTCCCTGATGCTAAGGTGAAGGTCCGCGATGATATAAAGGTACTAAGGCCAGGCAGGCCTACCATCCTAGTAGAGTCGCTATCGCAGGCGGATTACCACATCTATCCCACCTCTGCATCCCTGAATGCTGAACCGCGTATCAAAGTCGGTGTTCTGCGTGTTACAACACGCATCAGCCGGCGCCTGGTTTTCTACATACGGACATCGACATACCTGCATACCTACGGACATCGATATACATCCCACACAGTTAGCATGGTTCGGTGTGGTGATTTACCTCGATCTCCGAGCTGTGGTGTGGGCACTCACTGGCGGATCCAAGGGGCGGAGGATTGTTCGACGGGTTGTTGCACATCCTCCAGCAGGCGGATTTTGTAGCCGAAATTTGGCGCTAAAATGATATTCTCTCGAAATCTATGAATATCTCACGACATATATTTTGTCCTGAACCGACCCGACGACTCTTAGCTGCATAAATCCGAGAAGTGTTTCGAAATCGGACATTTTGGGGAAGTTTTACCCTTAAGCGAGGTTTTTGGATCCGCACCGGTAGCCACTGACCAATTTCAAAGCTCTTGAGCGATAGCCAGATCATTCACCATACCGGGTATCGTGCATAACGTGCCACGAAATGGCGGTAATGATGAAGTTGCTTTTGGTAAAGTTGCAGAGCCTTGGTCCTCAGCGTTGCTTTCCGTGACGCGGTGAGGTGGTGATTGGGTGTGGTTTATCACACAGTGATGGTGTGGCTTATCACAGCGTAGACGGAAGCCTGTGTTAAGCACCCCCCCAGTGTGAGCAGCAACACCGTAACATAGGAGGATTGGCCAAGATGGCGAAGCATATGGGCCGGAACAGTTCATCGCGGCCTGGAAATATAAATATAATTCAGATGGTGTGATGGGGGAGACTGTCCAGCTGCTGTGCGCTTTCCATGGGATTATTATTTCTTAGAAGCAGCCTATGACCACCGCTGACTTCGGGTAGCGATGTCAGCTCCAGCCAGCAATGTTCCTCCATGCTAATGTATACGCCGTCCACGGCTGGTTCTCTGGAATGCTGCGGAAATGACCTCTGGATTCGAGGTCGGAAGACAGATGCTTCCTCCCTCCACATTATACGCCTATGTATGCGGGGCATAGCCTGATATCGCGGTCCACAGTTGCGACACATGCAATGCTGACTAGCATTGTACATCAGAGATATTTTAAAGTCGATAGAGTGAAGATTGACATTGAGCACATGCTCAATGTCTGTCTTCACTCTACCCACACAGTTCCCAACTCTACCAACTCTCATGCCACTATCTGCGGCAATTTGTAAGGATGTTCTAGGATTGCTTCACCTTTATATATATATAAATATATATATATACGTGTGTGTGTGTATGTGCGTCTGTGTGTGTGTGCATAAGCATATATGTTATAGATATAGACATAAACACATAATATGAACAGGTGGTTTTAACCAAGGCGCTTTGGCCAATGCTCTGCCTTCACCCATGCTGACTGGTGACTGAAGAGGCTGGACAGGGCTCACATGTACAGCCGGCGCCTCAACTTCGCGCCATCTTCACCGGATCTGTGCACCCGGTAAAGACCGCCATAAGACTGTGAGGAGCTGTCCGAAGTGTGTGTGTGTGTGCTCACTGCTGGAGATGGGAGTGGTGTGCACATTTAATCGCGCACCTGTTCGTTGTTGCCAGCGCCATCTGCTCCCAGTTATGGCGGCCCTGGAAGTCTTCTTCCGTTGGTGTCGTGCGCCTCAGAAGCAGGAGCCGACCACAGCACGATGCCGTGTGGGTCTTGGGGGAGGGGGTAGAAGTGGGGGATAGAGACAGAAATGAGAAAGAAACAGGAAAGTGGGACAATGGAATTCGGAAGAAGAGAGGGAAGGGGAGAAACATCATGAAGCTGAATGGAAATAAATATGCTAATTGAATGATTGTACTTAGTAGCAGCCACTTGTACTTATTATGCGCAGCCACCCTACTTGTATTAAAATGACCAGCTCTGACTGCCACATTGGCCACCGGCGTCTGTGACTCCGCCCCCGGCCAATGACCGCTCAGGGACCGGCTGGATCCTATCGAGACGACCATTTTCAGTTATGGTTTTGGCTTCTGTGAGTTTTCACTTTCAATTTAAGCCATCCGCCTACGTCGAGCGACTAACGTCCGTGTGGCCGGCCATGCTTGAGAGCGTTCTCGCTTCGCACCAGAAGTCACGTGACCGGCACTTAGTCGTGCCTCCGCGCTCACTTGTCTCTGCCGCACGTGCCAGTGCAGCATATCCTGGGAGATCTTTCCCACCAATAGGTAATGAGTGTATCTGGTGCATTTATGGCGATAAGCGTGGATTCGGCTGGCGGCGCCAGTTTCAGTGTTGTTTTCTACGCCCGATGTGCTTCACTTTGCCGATGCAATGTACGCGGGCCGGCCCGACTATGTACACGGGAAGCACATCCACCGCTGCCACCACATCTCGCCAATGCTGCTGCCGCGCTACGCTGCCGCTGTCGGTAAAGACGGCCACAGTTGACCTTTGATTTACCGACCCATCCTCACGTCGGCACACGTGTGCACCCAATTCACCGGCGCATCGTCCATCATCAGAGACGAGTAAATGTGGTTGGTCATTGGCAGTGGCGTATCCAGGTTGGGTAGGGTGGAGACACCCTCCCAAAAAAGGTACTGAAACAGAGAATGTAGAATTGAAAACAGAGAATTGAAGGTTTTTCCGTGGTGAAAATCTCGAAGTTTATCTTTTGATCTTGTGTCAAATATGGGTGTCCAGCTGGGGCGGGGTGGGGGGCATCGGGCCCACTTGGCTGCGCTTCTGGTCACTGGCTCCGTGCAGCTACGTTTAGGTAGCTTCGACGAAGCAGTTCCACTTGTTTGTGATGTTGATAATTATATCACTGGTGATGTCACGCAGTTTCATGATGACAGGCGGTAAAACACGCAAGCATCGCTTTGAATGTTCGCGACGAATTTTTCGTTTTAAATATGGTTCCGAAGTGTGCTTGATGGCCATAGCACCTCAAATTGGATTTACTATGATGCTTCCTTCATGCCTATTTTCTTCATGTCGCGTCCCATAGTAGCCTGCAATGTTGATATATCAACAAGCAACTGTTACCAGGGGTGTCTGCGCATGCATGAGCGAGGAAAAAATGCTTGGCGCAGATAATGGGGTCTCGTCCTAGGCAAGTTCTAAAGTTAGAAATTATAAATAAGTACAACGAAACATTATTCTTACTCGAATTGTGATATATATATATATATATATATATATATATATATATATATATATATATATATATATAGCGTAAATACAGAGCATTTGCCACTCAAGATCAATATATACTCGCATTGCACTGCATGTCAACGTTCAGCACGCAACTATGTCCGCGGTACCACCAATGGTTTTCTTTCAGCGCAAGGCAGAGTAACAAATCTAGCTTTCGATTATTTTCGATCGCACGTGCGCCGAGTTTGCACGCATATGCGACTACTGGCGTGTCGCGCGCACCTGTGCACACGAGCCGCGGGGGCGCGCTCTTCCCATAGCGCTGCGGCGCTCTCGGTGCTGGCTGCGCGGCAAGGGCGGCACCGCCGTGCACCGACCAGAACAAAGGTGACGACCTTGAATCGGCCAAATACAGCCGGGCCATGTCTCGGTCGAAGCCGATCGCGCGCCGCCTGCACGGCGCTGGGCCGGTCGGCCATGAGGCTGCGAGTTTTGGCGGGCGCGCGCGATTGGCGCGCCACGTCGCTCGGCACGCCGAGCCGTAGCTCAGCATGCCGAGCCGATCGGCACGACTGCCGGCTGACATGACAGGCGAGCGGCCGCCAGGCTGATCCGCTGCCCCGGCCGGGGCCGCTGGCGGATGCCGGGCGCCCGGCGAACGCTGCACGCACGCACGCTGGAATGCGTTTGGGATTGTGCACCATGGACGGCGGCGGTGTCTTCCCCGCGCGGAGAATGCCGGCTCTGAGAAATCGTGGCCGTGGGTCGGCGTAGGCGTCGGCGGTGGGTCGACGTCAGCGGGGTCGGCGTCTGCGTCGTCGTCAGTATCGGCGTCGGCGTCGGCGGTGGCTCGGCATCAGCGGGGACGAAACGATGATACTTGTGTTGGGCCGGCAATGATAGAGGGTCGCAACGTGTGATGTTGTTAATGTGCGGACCGCTCTTCTCGTCAAGTTGTTCGATAGAGCACCTCTCGACCAGCTGCTTCTCCGAGGTCGTCGTGAGGTGTTTTGTTGTTGGATGAGCATGGATTGGTCCACATTCCTGCCAAGCTTCATATGCCCGAGCCTTTAGCAGTGGCGGGATTTGAAGCCGAGTCTCCTGATCGGCAAAACTCGATGTTTGATCAACTGTGCAACTCAGAGCACATTGTGAGCAGTGCAGTTGGCAAGCCATCGGATTCGTTACCCGGATACCGGGTTCGAATCCCACCAACACCAAAAACCTCCGACATGCGAGGATCAGCACAAATGTTGGCCGACCCGTGCAATTCTAAGTGTAAAATACCCGACCACGACTGGGGAAGTAGCCGGTCATAACGTGCTCTAGCTAACTCACTTGACAAGGATGATTATGAGAATAGCGAGCGTGCCACGTGGGAACAACACGTCGACACTGTCCGTTTAGGCAAACCGTCATGCCAGTTGTTGGAATAATACTTCGGGCGCTGCACTAGCTTTAGGCACTGACGAATCCAAGTGCCACCCGAAAGGCTGGTGCTTGGCTGAAATGTTGTACTAGAATGACGCTTGCTCGAAGTCTAAGAACATTTTATGATATAGATATTGTCGCAAATAGACCCAACGCATGAGTTCAAATGCGATGAGTTTTTCGAAATTTGAGTCTTATTTTCCCCGAAGCTAGGAATTTTGTCCGCACCTGGCTTACCTGCCGTTTTACCGCCCGCCCTCGACTGCCATCACCGCTAATGACGTCAGCAAAGGATGCTAAAGCATGATGATTATTAACCGAGACGCTGGGCTATCCATCCTGCGAGATGGGTTAGGTTATGTGAGGCACGACACAGACATGTCAGAGATGTTGGACGTACCATACCATTGCCACCAAACTGCCCATCTACCTGGCGGATGAATGTGATTAGCCTAGAATTTGCCGAGGGAACCCGTCGTCCAGCATCGTCAATTTGTAATGGGACGGCGACGTCGGATGGTACAACTCCTCATATCTCAGAACTATCGGACTATAGCGAGGGGTCAAGCACAGACATCTACACACCTGATGAGATGACCTCGAGACGTTCGTGACGTCACTAGTGCAACTTGTGTCACTTGTCACTCGTGTCACTCGTGCCACTTGCGGTGGCCTATGTCACTTGTGTCACTTGTGTCACTCGTCGTCCAAAACAGCATCAGACGAAGTGATTAGCCGATTTGAATGATTCCTTTTCGAGTGAAGTAGGTTAGGTTAGGTTAGGTCAGAGCATTGCGAGGGTGAAAACTAAGTAAATGAATATTCTGATCACGCACGTTTGTGTAGAGCCACACTCAAGCGCCACAGGTCAAAGGGCCATCGCAAAGCCAAGCCTTGTGCTCTGTCTAGTACATGATGCATGGCATTTCGAGACAAAAATTTGGTGTGAAATTAAAGAAGCACTGTGGTAACCAAACACGTCCGGGAATGGAAAGCTATGTCTGATCCGAAATGAACCAGAGCGTAGGAAACTTCACTCAGCTAATAGTGGTGGCCACATAATTACTTTAAGAGACATATTAAGTGTTATATCAGACTGATAACAGTAACATGGAAGACTCTTTAAAAGCATTATCGTGAGCTTTCGGGACTCGTAGCGGCTCGTAGCTGCGTAAAGGATGAATGCACTATGGGACGACGGAATCGTTACGGGTACCGAAAGCTCATCCGATTGTTTCATTAGACTGGTATATGGATCTCAGATAACTTTTATCAACTGAAAGTCTGAATGCAAAACAAACAATTGTGTGACGTCACGAAAATAGGCGTGTCCTCTTCCTCCATGGATGGATGGTATATGATGGGTGGTCGACTGTGTGCATGCAGTTTAATCAAAAGTAATTCATTCGGTGATTCATCAGATCACACAGTGCATGGAAGGAATGTACCCTGAAAATGAGCGGCACGCGCCATTCCCTTGTCGTTGTCTTACGGGTAGGTAACCTCCACTTCATATTCACATGTCGCAACGACAGCGTACAAGCGCAAGAAGTACTGGTAATTTCAGGTCTACGCTGGCGCAGTCGTTCATCAGCTACAGCTCGCAGAACTTGTGGAACGTTTGTCAGCCACTCCTCGTCGGCGAGTGTATGATCTGTCTCTGGATGTCTGATCTGCGACAGTGCCAGGTGTATGATCTTTTCCGTGGATGTCTGATCTGCGACAGTGCCAGGTGTATGATCTGTCCCTGGATGTCTGATCTGCGACACTGCCAGGTGTATGATCTGGCCCTGTATATCTGATCTGTGACAGTGGCGGATGTCCCTGTTGTCCCTGGATGTCTGATCTGCAACAGTGTCGGGTGTTAAGTCATAAAGTCATAAAGTGTTAAGGCTTAATAAGGGCCACAAGGGCCCATCTGGGTCAAGCCTGTCTAGAAGATATTAGAAAGTACATGTTCACACCTATCAATTCCAAACCCATGCAATCCCTCCACCTGTGCCACCACAGCCAATCTCATCAGTATGACATCGCAAAGGAAGTTGCCAAATCCACTGCTAGGTACACCCCATATAGTACAACATAATACTAGCATAATGTTATACCCTATATAGCTAGTGAAAATACTCAATATCCCATGCATCACAAGTTAGAATTCAAAAACAACATTTTCCTGTCTAAAAAAATTATCCACCCTACTTTTAAAGACATTCAATGAGGGACTCCCCACTGCATCAGCAGGCAGCCTATTCCATTGGTCAACAACCCTTTGACTGAAGACCTGTTGTCGTTTAACTGTCCTGCACCTCATTTTGTCTAACCTGAATTGATGACCCCTATGGGATACTCTAAACTGCAGAGCATCATTCAAATTGACCTGATCTAGCCCTCTAACAATTTTGTACATTTCAATCATGTCTCCCCTTAATCTCCTATACTTGAGTGAGTACATATCTAATGCATTAAGCCTTTCTCCATATTCTAAGTTACTTAATCCACTGACGAGTCTAGTGGCTTTGCGCTGGACTCTTTCTAACATATCTATATCCTTTTCTAGGTAGGGGCTCCATGCTTGTACAGAGTACTCAAGTGGGGCCGCACATATGCTAAGTACAGCTTTTTCATGACTTCCCTGCTCTTATATTTCACACTTCTATTAATGAGTCCCAGCATTCTGAGTGCCCTATTTCTAGCTGAGATACATTGTTTTTCTGCTTTAAGGTCTTTTTGAGACCAACACACCTAAGTCCCTTTCCTCTTCAATAACATCCAGTTCCCTCCCTCCCATTTTATAACTGAATGTCTCGCCTGCAGACCCTATATGCATAACCTTACACTTATCATAGTTGAAAGTCATCTGCCATTGATCAGCCCACTCTTTTAGGTCGTCCAAATCTAGTTGAATATTACTAGATTGATCTCTGCTGTTAGCCACTCCTACCAGCTTGATGTCATCAGCAAATTTGAACACTCTATTCCTCAGCCCTACTTCAATGTTGTTCACAAAGATGATAAAGAGGAGGGGCCCTAGAACAGAGCCCTGTGGCACTCCACTCAGAACATCTTTCCAACCAGATTTACATCCATTCAATACTACCCTTTGTTTCCTTCCCTGCAACCATGCTTCAATCCAATGTAGAACTTTTCCTACAATCCCATGTTGTTGTAATTGATGAATTAACCTTCCATGTGGAACTTTATCAAAAGCTTTGCTAAAGTCCAAGTACACAACATCCATCCTGCTTTCATTGTCTACTTCTTTGGTAACATACTCAATGAACTCCAATAGGTTAGTTAAACAAGACCTTTGAGATCGAAATCCATGTTGAGTATCCCTTAAAAGGTTGTGCCTATCAAGATGAATCTGAACATTCTGTTTAACCAGCTTTTCTAGTACTTTGCAAACTAATGAGGTCAAACTGACTGGCCTGTAGTTTCCTACACTCTTCCTATTTCCCTTTTGAAAATTGGTACTACACTTGCATTTCTCCAATCTTCAGGTACTTCTGAATACTCCATAGATCGCCTGAAAATGATACCTAGGGGAGTTGCTAAAGCTTTAGCACACTCTACTAAGATCCTAGCATATATTTCATCTGGTCCGGAAGCTTTATTAGGTTTTATATTCTGCAACTGCTTCTCTACGGCTTCTGTAGTTATTGTAAGATCCTCCAGCATATCACCTGCCATGGCATGGCCTACAGATGTTCCTATTGTACCAGAATTATCTTTAGTGAAGACTGATGAGAATTGCTTGCTTAGGGATTCCACAATGTCGCAATCATCAACCACTATTTCCCCATCTACCTCCAGTGGTCCTACACTACACTTTTTAGCCTTAAATTTATAGAAGCTAAAGAATCTCTTAGCATTACCTGCTGAACATTCTCGAGCAAAGTTGATTTCAGCAAGTCTTTTAGATGCTCTAACACACCTCCTAACTTTATTTCTAGCTATTCTATATGATTCTAGGTTTAACCCAGAGTTAGTATCTTTTAGTTTCTTGAATGCTTGTTTCTTTGAGTCCAGTAATTGCTTAACTTCCCTAGTCAGCCACGAAGGGTGCTTAACCCTGTTTGATCTAATTTGCCTACTGGGAATGAACCTATCCTGACCCTGAAATAGCTTATCTTTTATCATTGTCCACATTTCATAAGCATCTAAGCCATTCAATATGACTTCCCAATTAATTTCACTTAGGAAGCTCCTGAACTCACTGTAATTCCCTTTTGTAAAATTCGGAATCAATGTTCTGTTGGTTGCTACCCTTCCAACATATAATGAGAAGCGTATAATGTTGTGATCACTATTACCAAAGGTCTCTCCTACGTTAACATTTTGCACAAAATTTTCCTCATTAGTAAGCACTAGATCTAATATTTTATTTTCCCTTGTAGGCTCGTGTATCATTTGAAAGAAGAAATTGTCCTCAAAACAAGCCATGAAACATCTTTCTGATTTGCTTACACCTATTGTTTTGTTTCCCAATCCTGCTATGTTGAAATCCCCCAACAAAATAGTTCTCTCCTGTACTCTCCTACTTATCTCTTCCTGCATCAGCCTGTCAGTGTTTTCATTCTGGTCTGGAGGTCTATAGAATGCCCCAATCCTAAATTTTGTTCCATTCTTCAGAATTATATCTAACCACAAAGATTCTACTCCTGCACTATGTACTCCATCCTCTATGGAATGACATTTCATTACTTGCCTAACATACAAGAGAATGCCACCTCCTATCCTTGCCTCTCTTTGATAGGCATGCATGTTGTAGCCTGTCAATTCAAATTCTTGCAAGTTGTCTCCAAACATGCTTTCGTTAACCCATGCTTCTGTTATGCACACCAAATCTAGCTGTTCAGACAACATATATGCATGCAGTTCCCCAATTTTGTTCCTAACACTTCTGGCATTGACATAAAAACATGATAAATTATTCCTTCCATTGCTTGCTATGCTTCTCTTTATCAGCTACATCCCCCATGTCCTGCCTAGTTTCCTGTTTCCTGTTGAGAGCCTCCTCATACCTATTGCTGAGCAATTCCACTCCTCTCTTGCTCAGATGTAATCCATCTAAAGCAAACATCTCCGTCCTCCCCCAAAACTCCCCCACAAATCCAAGAACTGCACCCCAAGCTCCTTACAAATGTTGGCCACCCTGGTATTGAGCCCAATGGCCCTCGAATACCACTCCATGCTTGCATGGACCATAGGAGGATGGATGTCACCACTCCTCTTTTCCTACTTCCTGCTAAACTACCTATCAAAGCCCTATAGGCTTTCATTGTTTCCTCTGTATTATTTTTCCTACATCGTTAACTCCAACCTGCACAATTACCGTTGCACCCTCTCCACTTCCCCTCATTACTCCCCTCCAGCCTATCCCTAACATCTTTCACCTGCGCTCCCGGGTAGCAAACACGCATCCGTCTGCTGGGGTTCTTGCTACAAAATGTTCGATCCAGGTACCGAACCCTGGAATCCCCTATGACTAAAACCTCTCTCCCCATCTCTATCTTCAGCCATCTGGTCATCCCCACCTCCGTCCCTCTCATCATTACCTTCCCTCTCCTCCAGTGCATCAAACCTATTTTTAATTGGGACGCCCATGTCCACCTTCCTTAGCGCCAGTCGGGTGCTATGGCGCCTTGCCACCTTCCAACTGCCACCATCCCGGGCCAAGCCATCCGAACTCCCATCAGTCCTCCGCTCGGGCACCCGAGTTGCCTGGCTGGCACCTCCCATGATGGGTCCCGCCACCAAACACTTCAAGCGCTCCACCTCCCCCGTTAACATATCTAACCTCTTACTCAAGTCCCCAATGATTCCCACACACTTACAATTCCCACAGTCTCCTTCCATTTTTGTTGTTGTTGTTTTTTTTGTTAAATTTGTCCCTGGATGTCTGATCTGTGACAGTGGCGGGTGTGTCTGTTGTCCCTGGATGTTTGCTCTGCCACGGTGGCGGGTATCCCTGTTGTCCCTGGATGTCTGATCTGTGGCAGTGGCTTGTGTATTTCCTGTCACGGTGTCAGGTGTATGATATGTGACGGTGGCAGATGTCTGACCTGTCACGATCTCGGGTGTTTCATCTGTCACAGTGACAAGTGTTTAATCTGTCAAGCAATGGGTGTCCGACCTGCCACAACAGCGGACGATCTACCTAGCGGCGGGTGTCGGACCTGCCATAGTGACGGGTGCTGGACGAATGATTGCTATAATCATAGGTTTCGGGTGTCATCTCAGGGGCGTCGATTTGCATCCTTTTGTGGGGGCCAAGGCCCCACCAATGTTGATCTTGGCCACACCAATGTTGATTTGCCCTCCCCCCAATAAGCCATGCTGTTTTTATGTTCATAAGAAAGCTAAAGGAATATGGGAAAAAGGAAGAAAAAAAGAAAACATCATGCAGTGTAGAAAACTTAGTTGATGTTAACCAGAGTATTTTGCACTGTAAAGAAACAGATTAGGTTTAGATAGCGGACTGACTCTCCACCTTTTGCTGCAAAATTGAAAATTGTGCAAAAAACAACAACAAAATAACTGGATTTCCCTCCACTGTGGAAGTACAACTTGAATCATAAAATGCTGAGATTAGCAGATGCTGATGGGTTCAGGGGCGTCAATTTGTATCCTTTCTTGGGGGCCATGGCCCCACCAATGTTGATTTTGGCCCCCTCAATGTTGATTTTGGCCCCCCAGTAACCACTCCTATATTTATGCTGATAAGAAAGCTAAAGGAAAATGAATAGCACCATGCTACTTAGAATACCTAGTTGATGCCGACCATCACACTTTGCAATGAAATGGAACAGATTTGGATTGGATAGTGGATTGACTATCCACTTCATTGATGACTATCAGTCATTGAGATAGAGGATGTACAGACTATATTTATCTTCAGAGCCAACCCATCACACCATAAGCTTGATATTTACCTAAGTAGGTACCCACCCACCTGTATGCCCAATGACATGTGCATATATTCAATAATAAGATGGGCATCACAGCCAATAATACCCAATGTATCTGACAGCTCATGATACCATGAAAGAAAAAGTGAGCAAGAAACTGCATGCACACTATTATAATTTCTATTCTTCAAGAATGCAAGCAAGCAGGTAGGTACTAAGCCATAGCTTACAAGAGTAGTTATGCAAGGTCAGACTTTATCACCAAATAAATGAGATGGCCGTTCTTCAGAAGATCCAAATTTGCAGCATCAAAGGATGTTCAGTGACATAAATCACAGAGTCTAAAGTTCAATTTGCGGTTGCGACCGACAAATATGGCAGAGGTAGGATAGTTGTGGTGCAATTGCGCGCAGTGTTAAACCCGGTGGCCAAACTCATGTAACGTCGATCTGATTCGTTTTTTTGTACTTCATACTTTATGATATTTATGCAGATTGATATGGTTATCAAACAACTTGCTGATATTTAATGTGGTTTTAAAACGATTTGCTGATATTTAATTCCCAAAGGAAATGTAAATGAAGAAGTTGGTAGTTCGCTTCAACAAGTCTAGTCTATGTTTTTTTTCTGATTTATGATCAGGGTTTCCATGTTAAAACCACATAACTACCATATTTGTCTTCAAGAAGAGTTCGTTTAGTTTGCATTTATTTATATTTGTATTCTACTGCTCTTTGCTTTCTCTGCCCAGGATTGGGGCAACCAATGTTGCATTTATGTCAGGGGTTGACATACTTTTCGGTAAATTTACAGCTTAGGGTAATTTCTGATTTCTCCTATTTCTTTAATGCAATGTTTCGAAGTGTGATGAACTTGCTGCGAGCACTTATTTTGGGAAATTTGCATTTTAAGGCATTTTATGAATTCTTGGAATTTATCATTTCAGTTTATGAATGTGACAAAGATGACCTACCTCAAACGACTGCTTACATCCACAGCTATTCAAATCACAAGCTTCTTAGATGTTAAAGCCATTGCTTGAAAATTTACTCACAAGCGAATTAAAGGCTACGTGACTGCCGACGATCACGTGACCGCTAGTGGTCACGTGACCACCGCCGTCACGTGACTGCCGACGATCACATGACTGCCGACAATCACGTGACTGCCGACGATCACGTGGCCGCTAGTGGTCACGTGACCGCCGCCGTCACGTGACTGCCAACGATCACATGACTGCCGACGATCACGTGATTGCCGACGATCACGTGCCCGCTAGTGGTCACGTGACCGCCGCCGTCACGTGACCTTGGCGATGACGGCGTCTGAACCAGTCTACGTTGACATGTCCAATGTCTGTGTGCTGAGCTAATGCTCTCTGCATTAATGGCAAAGGTCCGCCTTAGTTACGAGGAGAACGACGTGGAGGAGAACGATGGGGAAGAGAACGACGTGGAGGAGAACGATGGGGAGGAGAACGATGGGAAGGAGAACGATGGGGAGGAGAACGATGGGGAGGAGAACGATTTGGAGGAGAACGATGTGGAGGAGAACGATGCGGAAGAGAACGATGGGAAGAGAACGATGGGAAGGGAAACGATGGGGAGGAGAACGATGGAGAGGAGAACGATAGAGAGGAGGATGATGGAGTGGAGAACGATGTTTCCAGACGTCACGATCTCAGAGTCGTTCTCTATTTGCGTATGCAAAGAAGTGTACTTGCGCCAAGGAGAATGATGGAGGGGGCCCTGCATGACCAACACATCAGTTGCTAGGTGCTACTCCGCTCTTGTGAGCTCCTTCATTAAGGCTGGAGGGGAAGATGCCTCACTATTTGCGACATTTGGCTATGCAACCTGTGGAGACTGAATGGGAACGGATCGATCTAGGATCCATACGAGACCCGTGAAGTATCTTTTCATCTCGGGGCCCATCCTTGCTATCCTCTTTCCTGTTTTTCTTATGTTCGCTTATCTTGCACATTGGAAAATATCAAGCCGACCTTCAACACTATGCTACGAAACCTGCAGAAGCTAATGGGCAACATCTGCAGGAAGAAACGAGCTGCGGTACGGTAAGGACGACAGTGGGCTAACTGATCGAAATGAAAATCAACGTAAAATGCATTTGGACACTCATGCAACTGATAAAAAGTACACTGGCGTTACCCCAACCTGTATATTAAATGCGTAATTCTGCACCGTTTCTGCTCCATACTTCCACATTCAGCTTACTGTGACTATGTTTGCGATGGAACGCAGGCGGTCCCAGAATGCAGTTTTTACCGCATATCAGTGCCCAGTATGCCAATGGTGCTACGGTGTAGGAGCGGATACAGGTGGGGGCACTGGTGGTCTGTGCTTCCCCCATACAAAGGTGTTGCCCCCTGACCGGGGAAAGGCGCCCCTTCCGGTATAATTGAGTGTCCTACCCTCGCTCAATGGATGTCAAATGTTCCCCTGAGAGGAAAAGGCAAATGCTCCTCATGCTTGAATGTAGTCTCCCACTCCCCGCTCAACAGAGCTTTTAGCCGAAGACGTCCTTCTCCACTTCCAGAGACATCCACACTGACGCCTCTCCGAGGGAATGGAGCCCCTGCAGACGGGTGCACCCTTTCCCCCGTCAAGATTCCTGGATACGCCCCTGCTTTGTTGTATACAGATAGGCTCGATGAATGCGACATAAATCGTAGGAGGTGAAGCTTGAACGGCCAGCTGTGCTAGCCAGCTCCCGCCCTCGCTGCGACCTGTGGGAAAGTCAGCTCAGACTTCGCCGATACCCGGCAAAACGACTTGATCACGTGCCTGTCTGGCTCGGCGCCCTGTGATTGGCCAGACCGGGTCGCCAGCTCGCTGCTGATTGGCCACAGTCGGTCGATGCACCGACAACAAAGGCGCCGCCGGATTGTAACTCACATCCCTGCCACCAACCCTTTAGCCCTAATGACGTGCCGCCTCGCTTTTTGTCGACCCCTCATTTCGACGAACCCGAACGTGGCGCACCGGGCGGAATGCGTGTCGCCGGCGCAGCGGCGTACCGCACGGCTCAAGTTCAAGTTCAAGTCCTGGCACCGTCGGGAGCCCACAAGGCGCGTGGACCACTCTTCTTCTTTGCACGCTCTTTAGTACGTGGTTGCGCATGGTGAACACGCATCTCTTCTCACTCAGCGCCCGTGCCTACTTGAAGGATGACACACCAGAGATAAAAACAGCTCGATGGAGTAAGACGGTAGTAAGATGTACACGGTTACATAACATGTGGTCTCCCTGTATAATCGCCGTCCCGATTCTGTTCATGCTGCGGCAGACCTCGGGTGGCTTTCATCCGCTGCAGTGGCATTGCTAACGCGGGACTTATGAGGCGGTAGCCATTCGCTGAAGATCATAAAGTGAAGTGCGCTGGTTCTTCTAGAGTATGTATTCCTCAAACTGGAGCAGCATCGCTCCATTTAGCTCCGTCCCAGTTCGTTTCTGATCTGTCGGCATACGCCTTGTGTGGCTGGGGAGGGATATGGCTTCTAATCTGCCGGCAGACGCCTTGTGTGGCTGGAGAGGGATATGGCTTCTAATCTGCCGGCAGACGCCTTGTGTGGCTGGAGAGGGATATGGCTTCTAATCTGCCGGCAGACGCCTTGTGTGGCTGGGGAGGGATATGGCTTCTGATCTGTCGGCAGACGCCTTGTGTGGCTGGAGAGGGATATGGCTTCTAATCTGCCGGCAGACGCCTTGTGTGGCTTGGGAGGGATATGGCTTCTGATCTGCCGGCAGACGCCTTGTGTGGCTGGAGAGGGATATGGCTTCTAATCTGCCGGCAGACGCCTTGTGTGGCTGGGGAGGGATATGGCTTCGATCGTCGGCAGACGCCTTGTTGGCTGGAGGGATATGGCTTCTAATCTGCCGGCAGACGCCTTGTGTGGCTTGGGAGGGATATGGCTTCTGATCTGCCGGCAGACGCCTTGTGTGGCTGGAGAGGGATATGGCTTCTAATCTGCCGGCAGACGCCTTGTGTGGCTGGGGAGGGATATGGCTTCTGATCTGCCGGCAGACGCCTTGTGTGGCTGGGGAGGGATGTAGTTTCTTCGTGGCATGGACCAGAGACGGATGCAGGGATTTTCATGGGGGAGGGGAGGGGTGGGGCATATCTCATCGGAGGGACTCCCGGAGTACATGGGCAGATAGTTACATACCGTGGGCAAGTCGCGGAAGAGATGGGCAGACAGTTACATACCGTGGGCAAGTCGCGGAAGAAATGGGCAGAGGGTTGCATACCGTGGGCAAGTCGCGGAGGAGATAGACAGAGGGTTGCACACAGTGGGCAAGTCGCGGAGGAGATGGGCAGAGGGTTGCACACAGTGGGCAAGTTCCAGAGGAGATGGGCAGAGGGTTGCACACAGTGGGCAAGTCGAGCGCTAAATTGTCCTGCCCGATAAATTGCGTGAGATTCACTGTCAACATAAGCACATCGCTTGCATTGGACCGCTTTGCGGTACAAGTATCGCACAACTGGGTTGATTACGGCGTACTTGGTACTGAGGTTAAACATCCCCATGAATTTTTAAACGTCCAGACCGCCAAGTTTGCTGCGCCAAGAATACTTCACGAATGCTCGCCATTGCATTGTTTGGCTTGAGCAAGGCCATCAGGTAGTAGCACGAAGTCTGTAGCAGATAGGAGTTGGCCAAGCAATTAAAAGAACTTATCTCCTGTCCTATGTTCTACATATTAACATCGGAGTTAAGTTCTTTTAATTGCTTGAATGCATGGATAACTGTCTGTAACGGACTCCGCTCTCCTAGCCGTGTTTGGTGGTACCCCTGTCTCCTGTAGCCATGGTCTGGCTCCAGCCAAACAATGGCGATCATTTGGCAGGTTTTGGCGTGGCAAACATGGCGGTTTTGGCGTTTTGGACTTGCCCATGGCAATGCTTAGCGTCAGCCCACAGGTGGGAGGTGGCGCCATGCTGCCAACTCCCGCACGAGTCTCATCAGCGAGCCAGCGTCGACAGCCGTAAAACATCGCGCGCCGCCTGAGCAGCTCGACGTGGTGTTCGACCCGCAGGTCAAGGGCCGCGTTACGTCGGTGAGTTACTCGGCGGTTATGGACCCGCCGAGGCGGGTCGCCTGGGCGCGCCGACGTCGTCACATCAATCACGTGATGGGCACGTGGTTTGTGCTCGACGGCGCTCTGTGACTCGGCTCCACAGTTCATTTCTACTACGATTCATTCGATCAAATACAATCATTCTTCCCACGTTTGGTACAGTCAGCTGGCCACCAAAGCGCTGAGTTTGAGGATTCTGCCGGAGGCTAACGATGCCAACGAGATGATTCAGCCGGGCGGGGCTAGATTACCTCAGGAATATTGAACACAGGAAGGAACGACGTTTGATCCGAATGAGCTTTGGCAGAAGTAAACTCAGGATCCATTGATGCAGGTTGTCTGTGACGGCTCGCCTGCGGCGAATGGCCATTGAAGGCAGGTGTTGCACACAGTGGCCAGCAGGTGTTGAAACATTTGGCAGGCTGATCCTGCTGAGGGCATGGCGTATTTTTTCTGACCATAGCCGTAAAGCTGGCGACAAAAAGACCCAGTCGCGTCTGAGACAGTAGTCTATTGGGGAACAAATTGAACTAAAAATAAAGAAGAGGAACCATTTGGAAGCAATAACATCAGTGTTAGACAGGCGTGATTTAATTGCATTCGAGAAAAAGCATTCGATGTGCACCGCCCTGAATGTTTCAGCCGAAGGCAGCCCCCTGAGTAGAAAAGTCACCCCTCCAGAGACACTCGAGTGTACCTCCTTGGATGTTTCATTTGAAGCTACTGGCATGACGGGGGAGGTTAATGCTTTCTTTGTTCGGCTACTAACTCCAGAACCAACGGACGAATCGAAACGAAGCCATGTGTAATAGTGAGCTCAGCAAAACTCATCGTGGCTAAGTTGGGTGTGTTGACCTTGATGTCATCGGTAGTGTCACACGCCCGGTCAGGTCAAATGAATTCGAATATTCTGGAACGTTGCTTTGATTCAAGAAAATGTGTCTGAAGAGCGTTTGTGTTGGCGAATGCTCATCAAAGAGGAACAGATGTCATCTGGGCATGTCGCATGCATGAGGCCAAATGTGGTCATACGACGTCGCTGCGGGTTTGTATATGTCATGCGAGATCATTGCGGTTTTGTATATGTCATGCGAGATCATTGCGGGTTTGTATTTGTCATGCGAGATCATTGCGTGTTTGTTTATGTCATACGAGATCATTGCGGGTTTGTGTATGTCATACGAGATCATTGCGGGTTTGTTTAGGCCTTCTGCGCGTGATGCATGCTATTCCACATACGCTCCAGAGAAGAAAATCGATGTCATATATGCATGCATATATCGATGTGTGTGCAGCCAACAAGAGCTCAAACCATCTTCGGCACCGCGCCACGCTATATTTCCAGCTACGCCACGCTATATGTGATATCTTGTATGCAATGGGAAAATAATGTTCCGATATGATGCCCTTAATTGTATTATTATCTCAGCATGGTGGTCGATAATCATCCCAGGTTAACTTTTCCTGTTGCTGAATTATAATTCAACGTTCGTTTGTACCCTGGAGAAGTGAGAGCGAAATATTTTCAACAAACTGAAAAAATTGGTAATGATCAGATGGTTTAATTTCATGACAAGATTCGATGAGATGGACCAGACTCAGAAGTTCAGATGGAACAAGTCGACCCAAACCCTTTTATCCTCATCCCTGTCCAAAATCCGTGGTAACGTCCGTGGTGGAGGCTAATAGATTGGATATTGCGGTGAGGAACTCCGAGCTTCCCACTGCCCCCGGCGTCTCTCTCCCTCCCCAATGTCAGACAGACACCGGCTCAACTGACCTAGTCAGGCGTTATATTCAGGTGAAATCAGGACGAATCTAACGCCTCGTCAGGACATCCAAAACACTTGTGCATCTTCATTCTGACAAAAGGGGCCATTCAGTCTAACGGCGGAAACACGTGCTAAATAGTTTTGGCATGCCCATGCTTCTAACGTTACAATCACAATACAGCTTTCGGCTTCCTCATTGCACCAAAGAAATCCCGTCATGCATACGGGTCGGCAGATGACACAAATAATCCGCATTAGCCTCTTCGTTTGACACCATCATTCCGCCGTGGTTCTTCTCCCTGTTCCTTCCCCCCCCTCTCTCTCTCTATTTCTCTTCCTTTTATGGGCCCCAAATGATCCGGTAGTCGGCGAGCCCTAAGACTCAAATAATCGATCAACTTCTTCCGTTCCTACTCACTTTCGTTCTCTCTCTTTATCTCACTCTCCCCCCCCCCCCTCTCTCTCTCTCTCTCTCTCTCTCTCTCTCTCTCTCTCTCTCTCTGTCGTTCTTATCTTTTCCTCTTACACATACACACACGCACACTAACTGGATAACCTTTCTGAATGTAGAGCTGAATGTGATGCCGAATAATTCGATGCAAAGCACTATCGAAAGCAAGCACTGCCGCATAACACCATTGGTATAGCACTATCACAATCACGACAGCGAATCGATTATGAGGACGAGGCGCCGATCCGGAATCTGGAATAAGAGGAGCTCGCAAGATGTGTCTTCTGAACCATTTCACAGCCAGCCGATGACAAGGAAGTGTAAAGAGTCCTCGAGTGAGTCGGTCGCACGTCCTATGCCATTTCTCCTGATTATGATCCCACACATGTCTGAAAATAGATATTCAACCAAGAACAATCCATGTTATACCAAATAGTTCGTGGT
This sequence comes from Imbricaverruca yamaguchii, assembly GCA_034440575.1. Taxonomy (NCBI): domain Eukaryota; kingdom Metazoa; phylum Arthropoda; class Thecostraca; family Neoverrucidae; genus Imbricaverruca; species Imbricaverruca yamaguchii. The sequence continues at coordinate 169,601 of JAOTOL010001357.1, read as the reverse complement.
TATTTAGGTTCATGGTCGCATCGACCGCGTCCACTGACGCACATAGCGTTCAACTTGCTATGCCAAATAGCCCGATGCTCCTGTGCATCTCGCCGACTGTTTTACACCCTCCCCCACCCGGCCCCAGCATCCAACCGCCTGTCGTTCTGCGGGCAGCCAGAGCGGTGCGGCGAATCGGACGCTCTGCACCGGACCGGTCGGCGGCCACCGACCGCCGCCGGCCGACGTGGGTCAACGACCGTCGGCGCTGCCGCCTCGACCGGGCGGCGGACGACGCCGTGCGCGCATCGTGTGCACACGCGGCGTGCACACGGCGTGCACACGGCGTGCACATGGCGTGCACAGACACGGCGGCCCGACGTCCCGCAGGGCGACCGCGGCCGACGGGACAGGACAAGCCGACAGCGGTGACTTAAGGCCGTCGGCGCGAGTGCTGGCGCTGACTGGGCTCGACGATTGTGATCTTCTCACCGTAATAACCGAAAAAGCGACATAAACCGATAGTTATCGGTGGCGCCTGCTGTCGGCGGACGGGCCGCAGCCCCGGGCGCAGATCTGCGGTCGATAGTGTTGGCCGCGTTGCAGACAGCGCCGGCGGTCAGCCGGCGGTGGAGCCGGCTCCAGACATCGTCCAGCGGTGGGGCCGGCTCCGGACATCGTCCAGCGGTGGGGCCGGCTCCAGACGTCGTCCAGCGGTGGGGCTGGCTCCGGACATCGTCCAGCGGTGGAGTCGGCTCCGGGCATCGGTCAGCGGTGGGGCCGGCTCCGGACATCGTCCAGCGGTGGGGCCGGCTCCGGACATCGTCCGGCGGTGGGGCCGGCTCCGGACATCTCCGGCTCCGGACATCGTCCAGCGGTGGGGCCGGCTCCGGACATCGTCCAACGGTGGGGTCGGCTCTGGACATCGTCCAGCTGTGGGGCCGGCTCCGAGCATCGTCCAGCGGTGGGGCCGGCTCCGGACATCGTCCAGCGGTGGGGTCGGCTCCGGACATCGTCCAGCGGTGGGGCCTGCTCCGGACATCGTCCAGCGGTGGGGCCGGCTCCGGACATCGTCCAGCGGTGGGGTCGGCTCCGGACATCGTCCAGCGGTGGGGTCGGCTCCGAACATCTCCAGACATCGTCCAGCGGTGGGACCGGCTCCGGGCATCGGCCAGCGGTGGGACCGGCTCCGGGCATCGTCCAGCGGTGGGGCCGGCTCCGGACATCGTCCAGCGGTGGGGCCGGCTCCGGACATCGTCCAGCGGTGGGGCCGGCTCCGGACATCTCCAGCAGTGGGGTGGGCTCCAGACATCGGTCAGCGGTGGGGCCGGCTCCGGACATCGTCCAGCGGTGGGGCCGGCTCCGGACATCTCCAGCGGTGGGGCCGGCTCCGGGCATCGTCCAGCGGTGGGGCCGGCTCCGGACATCGTCCAGCGGTGGGGCCTGCTCCGGACATCGTCCAGCGGTGGGGCCGGCTCCGGACATCGTCCAGCGGTGGGGTCGGCTCCGGACATCGTCCAGCGGTGGGGTCGGCTCCGAACATCTCCAGACATCGTCCAGCGGTGGGACCGGCTCCGGGCATCGTCCAGCGGTGGGACCGGCTCCGGGCATCGTCCAGCGGTGGGGCCGGCTCCGGACATCGTCCAGCGGTGGGGCCGGCTCCGGACATCGTCCAGCGGTGGGGCCGGCTCCGGACATCTCCGGACATCGTCCAGCGGTGGGGCCGGCTCCGGACATCTCCAGCAGTGGGGTCGGCTCCAGACATCGGTCAGCGGTGGGGCCGGCTCCGGACATCGTCCAGCGGTGGGGCCGGCTCCGGACATCGTCCAGCGGTGGGGCCGGCTCCGGACATCGTCCAGCGGTGGGGCCGGCTCCGGACATCGTCCAGCGGTGGGGCCGGCTCCGGACATCGTCCAGCGGTGGGGCCGGCTCCGGACATCGTCCAGCGGTGGGGCCGGCTCCGGACATCGTCCAGCGGTGGGGCCGGCTCCGGACATCGTCCAGCGGTGGGGTCGGCTCCGGACATCGTCCAGCGAGGGTGGGCTCGGGCTCCGGACATCGTCCAGCGGTGGGGTCGGCTCCGGACATCGTCCAGACATCGTCCAGCGGTGGGGCTGGCTCCGGACATCGTCCAACGGTGGGGTCGGCTCCGGACATCTCCAGCGGTGAGGGCTGGCTCCGGACATCGTCCAGCGGTGGGGTCGGCTCCAGACATCTCCGGGCGTCGTCCAGCGGTGGGGTCGGCCCCGGACATCGTCCAGCGGTGGGGCTGGCTCCGGACATCGTCCAGCGGTGGGGCCGGCTCCGGACATCGTCCAGCGGTGGGGCCGGCTCCGGACATCTCCGGACATCGTCCAGCGGTGGGGCCGGCTCCGGACATCTCCAGCAGTGGGGTCGGCTCCAGACATCGGTCAGCGGTGGGGCCGGCTCCGGACATCGTCCAGCGGTGGGGCCGGCTCCAGACATCGGTCCAGCGGTGGGGCCGGCTCCGGACATCGTCCAGCGGTGGGGCCGGCTCCGGACATCGTCCAGCGGTGGGGCCGGCTCCGGACATTGCCCAGCGGTGGGGCCGGCTCCGGACATCTCCGGACATCGTCCAGCGGTGGGGCCGGCTCCGGACATCGTCCAGCGGTGGGGTCGGCTCCGGACATCTCCAGGACATCGTCCAGCGGTGGGGCCGGCTCCGGACATCGTCCAGCGGTGGGGCCGGCTCCGGACATCGTCCAGCGGTGGGGCCCCCGACATCGTCCAGCGGTGGGGTCGGCTCCCACGACATCGTCCAGCGGTGGGGCTCCGGCCTGGCCGGACATCGTCCAGCGGTGGGGTCGGCTCCGGACATCGTCCAGCGGTGGGGCTGGCTCCGGACATCGTCCAGCGGTGGGGCCGGCTCCGGACATCGTCCAGCGGTGGGGCCGGCTCCGGACATCGTCCAGCGGTGGGGTCGGCTCCGAACATCGTCCAGCGGTGGGGCCGGCTCCGGACATCGTCCAGCGGTGGGGTCGGCTCCAGACATCGGTCAGCGGTGGGGCTGGCTCCGGACATCGTCCAGCGGTGGGGTCGGCTCCAGACATCGGTCAGCGGTGGGGTCGGCTCCGGACATCGTCCAGCGGTGGGGTCGGCTCCAGACATCGGTCAGCGGTGGGGCCGGCTCCGGACATCGTCCAGCGGTGGGGTCGGCTCCGGACATCTCCAGCGGTGGGGTCGGCCCAGACATCGGTCAGCGGTGGGGCCGGCTCCGGACATCGTCCAGCGGTGGGGTCGGCTCCGGACATCTCCAGCGGTGGGGTCGGCTCCGGACATCGGTCAGCGCCGGCAGTCCCTCGCGACCCGGACCGGCCCCACTGGTGCCAGAGATCGAGCTCGGCCCTCTGTCCTTGGACGTCGCATTGTGCTGTTGAATTCGGTTGGTGCTGGTTGAGCATCTGCTTCTGTTGCCAGATGAGCTCGGCTATCGGAGGTCGGGGCTGTAGGCCTCGCGATCGATTCATCTAGTCGGTGGGTTCGGTACATGCGGTGTAAACTCGCAAGACCGCATAAATTTACGACGTACCCATTGGAGACATAGTGGGGTCTGCACACATTCATGCTGAACAGGGTATATATATATATATATATATATATATATATATATATATATATATATATATATATATATATATATATGCATGTATATTCACATCAGCTTGTCCGGACGTTTCTCTTTATTTGAAAGCTTCGTCAGTTTGCTTTATGTGAGCACGACACATCGCGCTTACGTCCCATAATTATTTGGATTTTCAAGCATCATCGGACAAAACTTGAACACCTCTTTCCTCTGGACACCTGAATTTCACACTCGATGAGGCATTAGCGCTGTACGTCACCTCAAGAAGACGTGCCTTTCGAACATAACAAATAAGGAGGAGGAAGCGCTGGACGAGCTCGTTCAAGATAATTCGCTAGTCATCCGTCATGTAGATAATGGCTCAGACATAAGTTATTCAGTCACTGAAGATCACCGTAAAAGCTTGAAGGATGAGGTAGCCAATCCGTCAACCCATCAGCAAACCGTGAAGGACCAAACCCTAGATATACAGAGGAGGGTTTGAATACTGGTATCTTCACTTTTTCTGAGGGATACATTGGCAAGCATCAACGTCGTTATGTGGTACCTAATATTGCACGAGCGGGAGACCTCGGAGGAAACCCGAAGCTGCACAAGGAAGGCTACCACATAGGGGCCATAATTAGTTGGCAGGGCCATGCCACAGAACGATCAGCTGAAGTTGCCGAGCGGGAGCTGCGAGCACACGTGGAGGCCCAGCCTACCTATATGCGGGACCCCATACTTTTTAGCTATGCTTGCAAAGGTGGAGGAGCCCCTTCTGGAAAAGAATGGCTTTAACCAGTAATGTTTTGTATGGATGTGATAAAATTATATACCAGTGTGCCTCGTGTCGAGGGGATTGAGACATGTCGGTAAAACCTAGAAGCCAGACCATGCTCAGGAATTCCAACAGACAAGGTGATGGAAATGATAAGCATGGTTTTGGACATCAATAAATTTAGGATATGGAATTGTGATAACTACGTGCAAATAGAAGGTACGACGATAGAAACTAAATTAGGCAGAACTTATGCATGTGCATATCCAGGGCAATGGGAATCATGACTACAGCGTGAATGTTCTCCCATGCCACTAATTTTCTATCGTTACATTGATTTTTTAAATCTGGACACGGGAAGGAAGAACTCCGAAGGTTCCACATAACAGCGAATGGCATTCACCGAAATATTCAGGTGGATCTAAGGTTTTCTACAGCGTGCGGGGTAGACGTTTTCGTAAGCTTGGTAAATGGGGAATTACAAACAGATATTTTATCTAAACCCTCGGATACCAAAGCGTATTTACATTACCTGCCCGATCATCCCCCATGTAAAGCGCGCCGCTCCCCTCGGACTAGCCATGCGGGCTCAGACGATATGTACAGATGAGGAGGGCTACAAGCGGCAGATTGGGACGCTGAGAGAAAGGTTAGCATGGAGGCGATATCCACATAAAATCATGAGTGGAGGTCTAGATAGGATGAACAAAATGCAGAGGGATGAACTACTGAGCTAATTGAACATACAGATATATATATATATATATATATATATATATATATATATATATATATATATATGTGTTACCCTTTCTTCACATTCCCACCATTCACGTTTGTTCCTGCACATCTCCACCTTCCCACGACACACGTTTTGTCCCGCCCGTCCCCACATTCCTACGGTACACCTTTGGCAATGTGATTCTGAATGTGGCCCTGCCACAATCCACATTCCGACGGTACACCTTTGGCTCTGTACCTTTCCACATTCCTACGGTACACGTTTTGTCCCGCCCGTCTCCACATTCTCAAGGTACACGTTTGACCCTGTACGTCTCCACATTCACACTGTACACGTTTGACCCTGCACATCTCCACATTCACACTGTACACGTTTGACCCTGTACGTTTTCACATTCACACTGTACACGTTTCACCCTGCACGTCTCCACATTCTCACGGTACACGTTTGACCCTGTACGTCTCCGCATTCACACTGTACACGTTTCACCCAACACGTCTCCACATTCTCACGGTACACGTTTGACCCTATACATCTCCACATTCTCACGGTACACGTTTGACCCTGCACATCTCCAGACCTTTCTCAATGTCCACTTCTGCTCAGCTTAGACTGTGGTAATGTCTAAATATAGTGTCCGGTTGGCATTCACACTGTACACGCCTGACCCTGCACGTCTGCACATTCTCACGGTACACGTTTGACCCTATACATCTCCACATTCTCACGGTACATGTTTGACCCTGCACATCTCCAGACCTTTCTCAACTGTCCACTTCTGCTCAGCTTAGACTGTGGTAATGTCTAAATATAGTGTCCGGTTGGCATTCACACTGTACACGCCTGACCCTGCACGTCTGCACATTCTCACGGTACACGTTTGACCCTATACATCTCCACATTCACACTGTACACGTTCAGTGTAAAATAATTGACAATGTGGCCTGGAAATTCACAGTTAATTGAATTGTGCTATTTCATCCTTGTCTTAGGTTTTTACCATTTTGCCACATGATGTGTGGGCAGTCATCATCATACAACTGCTGCATAATGTAAAATGCATGTGACTGAAGTGAAAGGTATTCTGCTTTTTAATCCTTAAGTGGAGATCCTTTATTTTCTTCCAATCTTTCACTATTCCCAAGCAACTTCTTTCTTCATCCACACAGTTAATGGTGAAGTAATTTTAGGACACCGTACATGTTTCACCCTGCACGTCTCCACATTCACACTGTACACGTTTCACCCTAGACGTCTCCACATTCTCACGGTACACGTTTGGCCGTGTCCGTCTCCATGGCTGACCGTTCTTCTCACGCTCTTCCCAACTGTGCTCCGTCCTGGACCGTAACAGTCTTTCAGGTCACAGGAGGACCGAGTAGACGCGGGGGACCAATAACAGCCCTGTTGCGATTTCCGATGAACTTGGATCCACCTGTTCTGCGAAATCAGATGCAAACAAGTTGCAAGTTTTCCTCATTGGTGAGTGGCAACTTTGAGTATTTTCAGAAAAGCCGATAGCGGTGAAAGCGTAATGCTGTAATCCGCACGGCATTGTAGGGCGTCAGGTCCTGTGTCACCCATCTGGTGCCTATCAGAAGAAGACACCTGATCACTGATAGTCACTAACGTGACGAAAAGCCCCGCTCCTGTGCTTCACGTCCACGCACAACGAGAGAAGCCTAAAGCGACAGGCCGTTGATACCGCTTCTCTGTGTGTAACACTCTGGATATTTTGGCATATCATGCAATACGCCCGTGGCTTAAGTGTTGCCTGTTTGATTTGTGTGATAGCTCTTTTCGGTCCTTTTCCTTTAAAGATGTTGACGGCCGGCTTTGGGGAGAATTATTAACTTCTATTGTGAAATCCAACAGCAATGCTTGGATTTGTATCTCCACCCCGCACGCAAACACCGAGAGTGAAAAAGCACCATAGAAAGTAGTCTGGAAAATATGCACAATTGCACTTATGCATCAGAATATTCTGCACACTGACAGTCCATGGTGTGTGTAGCTGTCTATGGACCACGCAATGTTTCGATTAGGTACAATGGTAAGGCGTCATCCATGTGGCAACTCCGTCACCTTTACCGTACCCAAGAGAGTGCTGATTGTCTCGTGATAGCTTCGAGCTTCATGTCCGCAAAAAAGTGCACATAATGGATGCTTGGATAGCATCGACTCGTGGCTTTCTGTTCTTTGGCATCTAGCACATCTACTGCTGAGGTGCCAAATCATTGCACTGCATTTAAAGGCATTCTACCTTCAAATACCGCTCACGTATGTAATCTGAGTGTTCGATTTACTCCATATTCAGTGACGAGTAAGAAGTTAATGCCCACTTCCAGCAGTTCAGATTTGAGCTAGAGATGCTTGCAGCCGAAAGCTTTTCAGCATACTTTAGTCTTTTTCGATCCCAAAGTCGAACAATATGTTGTAATATACAAACAATATACAAATACACAAACAATATACAAATATACAAACAATGTACAAATATACAAACAATATACGAATATACAAACAATATATGTATACAAATATACAAATAATATATGCTACCGCCCAGTTGCACAATCATTACTTCCAGCATCGTATTTCCAGAGCAGAAAAAAATCAACGACAGATAGCAAGGAAAAATAAGCATGGAGCATACCACTAATTTGATAACGCATCTACAATAGGCAAGTAATTGTTAATTGAAGGGGCATTAAGATGATTTTTTTTTGTGAAATGAGTTGACCCTGGATGACATTATTGAAATAGTGTATTGCATTGTCATAATAGTATAACAAAGGGATTGCATGCATGCCTGGTGTGTCTTAATTCCTTGTGACCGTCGTGGGAGAACGGGGTAAAGTTTTCCCACTGTTAGTGACGAGGCGCTTCGCAGTGTCATGCGGGCCAGCCATGCACGGTGGACGCGAATTCGGACAGAAAGCGCTGGCAGTTCAGTTCGGGTTTTCTGTTGAGCATGCGAGTATTGCTGGCTGGAGACCGGGCGGACGACCTTTCTCAGCTGTCCACTTCTGCTCAGCTTAGACTGTGGTAATGTCTAAATATAGTGTCCGGCTGGCACTTGCTGAATGCACGTTGCAGTGTCCATGCAATCTCACGGCACTAATATTTGCTGTTGATATCGCCTACCCCCAACCCCATAGGACTGATCACAAAATCCATTAAGTGACGGTTGCATTTCGGAGAAAACTGCTGGTAGCTGTGCACTGCCTCACACATGGTGGGAGGAACATCACGAAAACATCGGCACGGTAAGCACACCAACATGATGTAGTGGGGATATACAATTGCTAAAACAGTCCATATGCAAACGATAATCATTTACCATTCATTACCAGGAGTGGATCCAAGAGGACTCGGTGCATTCGTCGTCAGTGGAAAGACGGCGCCACTCTGACTGGAAAAAGCTCCCGTCCAGGGATGCCCAGGTGCAACCCTCAGCCTCGCCCTGGAATATTGCAGCAGAAGGCTCCCCTCCAGGGACGCCCAGGTGCAACCCTCAACCTCGCCCTGGAATATTACAGCAGAAGGCTCCCCTCCAGGGACTCCCAGGTGCAAACCTCAACCTCGCCCTGGAATATTACAGCAGAAGGCTCCCCTCCAGGGACTCCCAGGTGCAAACCTCAACCTCGCCCTGGAATATTACAGCAGAAGTATTACCCCCCAGGGACACTCGAGTGCACCCCTTTGAAACTGTGTCTGAATCAGCGGCACACTTCAGGGGAAACGACTCCCCTCTTGGGAATCTTGAGGGCATCCCATTTAAATTGTTTGAATAAGCAGCACACCTCCGGAGAAACGACTCGCTTCCAAATAAGTTCCCTAGCCCTTGGCAGAAATCGTCGGATCTCCCCTGTTTGTCACTCTGCGTTATTTTTTGGCTACGTTTTCTGTCTTTGCTCATATCGATACTGTTTGCATTCTGCATCTGTATGTTGCGTAATGTATATGTTTTGCATGACTATTTGCGAGAAGCCACCGTATGTGCATGTGTGCTTTTGTCAGTATGAATACATCGGTAAATGGCATCCTGTTGGTGGATTTTGCATGAATAATGAATATGCATAAAGCTCAGAAGCAACAACCGAAAGCTTCTGAGGTGTCCCACTGCAGCATTCACGCATGAGAAACATGCAACATCCACAGGCCAGGAAATTATCAAATCACTTTCGTGCGTCCATCATGTAGCTGTCTCTGATACGTTACTGGAGTTCTTCGAAACGCTATAACGAGATGTCATTCATTCGCGATTGGTGCGAGTGCGATAAGCCTATTTACGCACGCGCGTAACCGGCGCGCAGGCGGGCAGAGTTGTCACGTTCCTCACACTTCATCTGCAAAACATTGCGCAAGAGGGGCGCATTGCAGGAGAGATTACTCCGGCGCGTTCATTCGGGCAATCAGCGTGCTGTCGGCGACCGGCGGCCACGGCTGCTCGTTGAATGGCCTGTTGACGCGCTTGTCGGGCCCATAATGCACACGTCGCTCACCTGTCTGAGGCCATACAGTGGGATTCGTCCGGTGTCCAGCCGATCAACATGCCACAGATGGCAAGCAAGCATCATATAGATAGATGTGCCGGTGAATGTTTGTTTGGAGTTCTTGTTTATGTGTGTTCATGTTTGTTCGGAGGCTGGGCTGGCATCAGGCGGCCAGTATGAGCCGAGCAGAGTCGCCGTCAGAGTTTAGGCGGATGATTTCGTAAAGCGCCGGTCACGCACTGATGAGCCATTTCCTGCTCAGCGCAAGTCGGATGAGCCCACGTCAAGATGCCGTGAATACGCTGCAGCCGGCGCCGGCGTTTTCCTGGCTGCAATGCACGCGACATAAGCAAGGGTGCAGCGCCGACCGCGGCGGGCACCGGCCGACGCGCGGTTGATCCGTCTCGCAGTCGGCTCCTGCCCGCACTTTCACCGAAGCGCGACGACGGCAGCCGGACAGGAGTCAGTACGTTCCCTGGACCGTGCGCGGCCGTGTGGAGGTTCGGGGCCAGCTAGGTAAGTGACCTCGCTCCGAGGAGCGCCGAGTGACCTGCGACCACCTGGTGGTGTGAGAGGTGGATTGTGCGTGGACGGCGTAGAGCCGACGGGAGCCCGACTGAAGCTGCGCTCAGTTGTGCCGACGATCAAGTTGAATTTAATCTAAAAAATAGGTACACATTTGCTAAATGAAACGGGGCTTAACCTGCCCATACGTACATTTCATTTGTATTTCATTGACGAGGTAAAGAAGGAGAACGAGGAAAACAATGATGCTACTATGCGCGTTGTAAAATATTCGCAAAATAAGTGGGGAGGCTAGGACAGGCTATTCCAGGTTAGGCTAGCCTACCATTCTATCACGACCACAAATCTGCAAATATTTGAAATAGGAAGGTTTTTTAAAATAAATATTTCCCCTGGAGTACTTGGGTTGAACGTGAAGTTAGTCGGGGAAGGCGCCGAAGTGAGAGAACATGACGATTGCAGTCTCGGCTTCTCCTGTCTGGACGGCGGCATGTGATTAGCTACTCCTGTCTAGGCGGCGGTATGGCTCGGCTACTCCTGTCTAGGCGGCGGTATGGTACGGCTACTCCTGTCTAGGCGGCGGTATGGTTCGGCTACTCCTGTCTAGGCGGCGGCAGGTGCTCGGCTACTCCTGTCTAGGCGGCGGTATGGCTCGGCTACTCCTGTCTAGGCGGAAGGTGCTCGGTTACTCCTGTCTAGGCGGCAGGTGCTCGGCTACTCCTGTCTAGGCGGCAGGCTGTCCGAGCCCTACTCCTGTCTAGGCGGCAGGTATGGCTCGGCTACTCCTGTCTAGGCGGCAGGTGCTCGGCTACTCCTGTCTAGGCGGCAGGTGCTCGGCTACTCCTGTCTAGGCGGCGGTATGGCTCGGCTACTCCTGTCTAGGCGGCAGGTGCTCGGTTACTCCTGTCTAGGCGGCAGGTGCTCGGCTACTCCTGTCTAGGCGGCAGGTGTCCGGCTACTCCTGTGTAGGCGGCGGTATGGCTCGGCTACTCCTGTCTAGGCGGCAGGTGCTCGGCTACTCCTGTCTAGGCGGCAGGTGCTCGGCTACTCCTGTCTAGGCGGCGATATGGCTCGGCTACTCCTGTCTAGGCGGCAGGTGCTCGGCTACTCCTGTCTAGGCGGCAGGTGTCCGGCTACTCCTGTGTAGGCGGCGGTATGGCTCGGCTACTCCTATCTAGGCGGCAGGTGCTCGGCTACTCCTGTCTAGGCGGCAGGTGTCCGGCTACTCTTGTGTAGGCGGCGGTATGGCTCGGCTGTCGATGTCGAAAGGCATTCTTCGTCGTGTTAATTTTTCTTCCTTTGTGCCGCTTTTACCAATTCTTGCTTCCCATTTGTATTGGTAGCTAGGTGTCATTGTCGTTTCTTCGGTAATCGCTAGTGCCATTTTATCTTATCAAAAATATCTATCAAAGCATCATCTGTTGTTTGGTTCCGTTACATTTATCTTTAGTGCAGAACCGCTGTTGTTAAAATGAAGCCACCTATTCGTAAGCGCAGTCTTGCGTGGATGTCTTGGACCAACTGATTCTGCTTGATGTCATGAACCAACTGATTCTGTTTGTTGTCATGTTGAAGTTTGAAAGCCATCCCAGCAACGTCACTGTGTAGCGTGCTGATATTCCCTGCTGATATTCTGCAGACAATCCTACCTGCTAAGTGTATGAGCATGTCCTTCAGGGAAACTAGGAAATGGGGTGGGGAGGGATGAAATTGCATTGCCAATTCAGGAATATTCCAATAGTGTCAGCCAAGGCAATAGAACCTCAAAGTCAGCAAATAGGGACAGCAGTAGTTCAAGGAGGCAGAGTGATAGTTCATCTAGTGATAAAAGAACTCAGTACGAAAAAGCCAAAGGTGGTTATGGAGCATTTGTTAAGTGTATGATGTTTAATGCTCAGAGTATCCGATCCAAATTTCATGAGTTCAAGTGTTATGTTGCTGAGGAGGAACCAGATTTTGTTTGCATTTCGGAGGCATGGGTCAGTGAAGGGTATTTTGGAGATAACTTGCAGGACTATGAGATCCAGGGATGCAATATGTTTTCGTGCAATAGGGGTCCAGCAATGAAAGGGTAGGGGGTAGTGTAATGCTCTATGTGAACAGCTTATTCAGTTCTCAAAAAGTAGCAGGTGGGGATAAAAATGTGTCTGTGGAGTCCATTTGGCTTGATGTCACTGTGGGAAAAGGCAACAGCAATACTCTGAGGATAGGAGCTTTCTACCGATCAGGAACCCTGCCACATTCTCAGCAACTGGAGCTTGACAAGGTGATTTGTGAGGAAATTAGTAGAAACTTTCAGAGGAAGTGCCTTATTCTTGGTGACTTTAATCTAAAAGAATATGAAAATGTCGGTGTTGGCTCCCCATTATGCAAAATGTTTAGGAAATGCCTTGAAGAGGACCTGTTCTTACACCAGTTTGTATCGGAACCTACCAGGCATGGCTCATTCTTGGACCTTGTATTTTCGGATTTAAGTGACTTGGTTCAAGACTTGACTGTAAGAGAAACTCTGGGAAGAAGTGACCATAACATAATTAGATTCAAGGCAAATGTCAGGGAAACTAGGGGGGGGAGAAAAAAAAAAAAAAAGAAATTATTAAGGATAATTTGGTAAAGGTTCCAAATTTCAACAGAGCAGACTTTGACTTTGCGTTTAAATTTGTACATGGTCAGGAGAAGGAATATCTCAGGGAAATGTTTGAATTGAACAGAAATGATGCAATAAGAGGTTATCAATTCAAAATTAAAGTTAACCACAGCAGAACAAGGTTAAGACAGTCTTTATTCAACCACAGGGTAATAGAACATTATAACCAGCTGCCAGAAACAATTGTCAGTAGCAGCACATTGAACATCTTTAAAAACATCGTAGACAATCATTATGAGAATAGATGGCTTGCTTTTCAGTATTGCAGGGAGGGCTGATTGACGGATTTGATGGGCAACTGGTTCAGTGTACAGAGTGCAACCAAGAAGGGCCCTTGTGGCTCATAGTTGCACTGGTCTTTTATGTCTTTATGTCTATGCAGCCGCCTAGGATGTAATCGGGATTTCCTGAGAGGAGGTGCCCAAACAAAACGTAGCCACCCCGACCGTAGTATGCACCCGAATATCAGCGCCGGGAAATATTCACTACCGTTTCTGTGATGTTCGGTCTGTTCTCTAGAAACTTGAATCTCGTGGAGATGTCGTAAACGCAGATGGCCGGGCAGTGGAACTCTGACGAAGTTGTCCGTCAAGCTGGCGGAATTATTGCCAGCTTCAGATTGCTGCACTTCGCGGCATTGCCACTTTGCAGCTTTGTTGCATTTCGCGGTGCCACCTTCTACTGCAGAAGATGAGTGGATCATTTAGTGTCTAATTAGGATTGAAAGTTCGCACACGCAAGTGCGTGTCTCATCGAAGAGGTAATTGGCTGCTACTTCTTCAGGTATAAAGTCGCCATCAACAGGACAGACGAGCGCAGTTAAAGTGATTCACAGTGTCCTCGTCAAAAGTGCGACGATGCATCCGCGGGAATGCATCCGGGCACAATGAATTATCGAATTGTTGTTGCGCATTGCAGACGTAGACAAGAAGTGAACAGCTAGAGGGAGCTTGCAGCAAAGAAAAGGCGCAGCTGGCGCTTGTCCAACTGAACCTTGGCTAAAACTATCCTTTAAAAACTTGTCCGACATGCACGTGTCAGAGCACTGCGCATCACTGTACTGGACGCACAGCAGTATGATAACAGTGCACACATAACGGTGTACTGGACGCACAGCAGTATGATAGCAGTGCACACATAACGGTGTACTGGACGCACAGCAGTATGATAACAGTGCACATATAACGGTGTACTGGACGCACAGCAGTATAACAGTGCACACATAACGGTGTATTGGATGCATCTGCAGGAGCATGCTTTCATGCAGCTCATTACGGGTGGAATAATATTTACTCGGCGGTTGTAAGCATAGCCTCACGGCCACACTGTGTAAGCTGCAGCATATTTCACACGACTGGCTGCAACACATTTTATACGAGTGACTGTAGCACATTTCACACGACTGACTGCAGCACATTTCACACGACTGGCTGCAGAACACTTCACTGCTGGAACCCCAGCCGTGTAGCAGACAGGCATTTTGCCCCCGTTTTGGAGCCGCCATGGGCTGGCATTGATTCCGCGCCGGAATGTGCGTTTCGGTTCGCTGTTCACGTGTTCAAAATAACAATCCCAGCTGCAATAATGACTGTTGATCTTTCGGCACTTCGAGTTCATTTGCATCCTTTCGTGGCAACACAAGCTGACTTTCGCAAGAACCAATGACACTGCTGGTTAAAAATGGGCGGGCGAATCACGTCAGAGCTGTCCAGTCTGTTCTGTGGCTGTGGCCCAGTGGGAGCAATGCACACCGCTTGTGACAGCAGATTGTGGCGAATATACCACATTAAAATACCATCGTCTGTAGCACTGTCGTAGTCTTAAACGTCCACCTCCCGGACTACAGGTAATGCCAAGTTCCAGATTTGTTAACTGTATTCAGTAATACAAGAGAAGTGCGTTAATGGACAAACACACCACCGGCGTTAAGGGACATACCCCACCGGCGTTAATGGACAGACCACCACCGACGTTAAGGGGCAGACCCCACCGGCGTTAAGGGACAGAGCCCCACCGGTGGGACGAATGCCGTCCCCAGGCGGTACCGTCAGGAGCACAAGACAATGGCCCGTCGCGCCCCCGTCGTTCTATATAGCTGACGAAACATGCACGCTGGACATGCTGGCCAGATGACTGGCGACGGAGTAGCAGGTCCATTGGGCCGAGCCGCTGGTCACGCGTCATCAGTCATGCGTACATTTCTGGGCATTTCTGGCGCGTTCTGCCGAAATATCAGCCGGATCGGTCCGGCCGCAATTCATGTGTTCAGATGATTGGTATTCAAACAAAAATTACCAAACCGTGCCGGACTTGTGTGACTTGACATTTCGCCATGATATGTCGTACATTTCGATGTGACATGCCATGACTGCACCGTTTAGCATAAGGAATAGCAAACCAGGCCTCGTTCAATTTTTGTCCCGTCAGATAACGCACTGCATTTTGTTTCGCAGCTCGAAAACAATTCGAGGCAAATGGCGAGCAGGTGGCAACCGCCCTTGGATAAAAAGGCTGGACGCCCTCTTGGGAATATTTGGGGTGCACCAACTTCAGTGGAAAAGAAGCGATGTAATGTTTTGTGACTGCAGGTTCGGCTACCATTCCAAGGACACCTGAGATGAAAATCCAATCCGCCCAAGGTGAAAATGCAATTCGCTCGGAAAGTGACACAACTTTTGTGCTGATGCGGAATTCGCCCACCTCCCTCCAGCTCATCGTCATTGAAGCACATCCCCTAGATCACCAGGAACGAGTCTATTCCTTCAGTTGATGAGGGGAAAAAGTAGTTCTTGGCGGAGGAAGCATCGCATTCCTCTGAGACCTGCAGCGACGAAGCTTTCTGAGAACCTGCGAATTTCATTGCATTAGGGTTGCAGTGAGGATATTTTATTCAACAGGCGATTGGTACCGAGTAAGTGGGAACTTAGCATTTCATTCGGATTTCTAGAAGTTCCAGACATCACATCACACCCTGCCAGGACCCACCAGTCACCAGGGGCACTTCAGTGCGTCACGTAGCTCCGGACCCTTGTTTAAGAGGGGAGGTCTGTCACACAATGCTCAAACTTATTGAAAGACTGGCGAATCCAGACCTCAACTTCGAGGGTGGCGGACTGGTCACTTCAACGCATACCCACGGCAGGGGGCGTGGTGAATTCATCCATCGTTCAGGGACAGTTGAGAATATATCAGCCACGCCATCGATGGCCGGAACCATCCGGACATTGATGGCGGTGGTGATGACGCGAACCATCGGGACATCGATGGTGGCGATGGCCTGAACCATCCGAACATCGATGGCGGTGGCGATGGCCTGAACCATCCGGACATCGATGGCGGTGGTGATGAACTGAACCATCCCAACACCAATGAGAGCAGCGACTGCCGGCTGGCTCCTTCCGCCTGTCAGCTCGCTACCGCACGCGCACCGCTCCGCGTCCGGGTTCTGCGCGGCCGACGCCGTCCTGGCTCGAGTTCGAGCCGAGCCCTCTGGCCGACGCTGTCGACGTGCCTCGTCGGCGGCGACGAGGCGGGTGCGGCTGCCGGCGAGCGGCACGCGAACGCGTCGAAGAACTTTCACTGGCCTTCCGACGTCCGCCAACGAAAACGAAAGTGACCTTTGCCGTACGTCCACACGCACTTGTACATACCATCCGTAAGAAATGCCCGACAATACGTGTCCGGCTATGGCTCACCAATCGCCAGTGCGTATGTCTGTCTGTCTGTCTGTCTGTCTGTCTGTCTGTCTGTCTGTCTGTCTGTCTGTCTGTCTGTCTGTCTGTCTGTCTGTCTGTCTGTCTGTCTGTCTGTCTGTCTGTCTGTCTGTGTGTGTGTGTGTGTGTGTGTGTGTGTGTGTGTGTGTGTGTGTGTGTGTGTGTGTGTGTGTGTGTGTGTGTGTGTGTGTGTGTGTCTGTATGTGTCTGTATGTGTCTGCGTGTGTGTGTGTGTGCGTGTGTGTGTGTATGTGTGTATGTCCGCATTTGTGTGTGGGGGGTATGTTTGCGTACGTGTATGTGTGTGTATGTGCTTGCACAGGACGTATGTGTATGCCGTGTGTGCCTTTATGGCCGCCTGTGCATTCTTCTACGCCGTATACGTGCACGTCTGTGAGGAAGGTCACCCATGCGTGCGCGCGCTGGCGCTTCAAGTCGACCGGCGAGCTTGTTGTCAAAACTGACCTTTCGAATAATCATCGAGCTTTATCCCCGTTCCCCCATCAAACTGACGACCACAGTCGTACCAACTCGTCACCCTCGCCCCGCCCCCCCCTACCATCGCGCCTCGCCTCGCCTCACCAGTGCCAAGCGTTGACCCTCCCCGACCGCCACACGCCACTGCCCAACCACACACAACCGTAACAGTAATGGAGGCGAATGCCAGCAGCTAGAGTCAGGCCGGATGCGGCTCGCGCTGCTCTGTTCCGTCTCTGGTGACCGGTCACGCGCGTCCCCTCCCATCCTCCAGTGGTCATGCATGATGTTATTTGTCAGGAGGGGATAGTCCGTAAAACTGAAGGTGTCAGGAAAGTGTCATGAAGCTATCAATTCGCCACATACTTCACGGCGAGGTTAACTAGAAGTGAGCACAGGGCTCCCTGCACCTCAGCCAAATAATTACGGATCCATCCATCACCTGTCGTTTATCTATTTAACCATGCACATGTTTAAACATATTGATGTTAAAACTATGTAAAATTAACTGTTCTCTAGAAAAGCTACTTAAAAGGCACTTCGTGTCGAGCCTGCAAAATGTACTGATTATCGAGAGCAATCCTACTTCCTACCCATTACTGGCGGACCCAGGGCTCGGAAGGGGCACTAGTGCAGAAGGCGCCAATTCGCCGGATGGGCGCCGGTGGCCGAACAAAATCTGGAAGATGCAATCGGGCTTCCGCAGACGGAGCTCACTATTTTCCTCAGCTTTCGTTCTGTCGGTCTTTCGCGGAACTCTTCAGTGCCGAAATGCACTCGAGGCTCCCGGAGGGACGCCTTCCCATGGAACAATCGACGGCGGGGTGGAACTGAGCCTTCCCAACATAAAGCAGATTTGTGAGGAAGCGCCGTCGTTCTCCTATCTGCAGGCCTGTTGTGGCCACTGGGCCTGCCGGTCATACACCATGACTTCTACGTCGTATTCTCTCTCCATACATGGAAATCTGTGAATATTTCCTCTACCTATCGGTGTTCTTTTCGTGTATGTACTAGATGATTGCATAGACCATGCAATGACTGTATATATTGCATAGTTGTGTACGTGTCAGTACATGAATGCGATTTCACATGGTTGCTGGGTTCGCACACAATGGCTCAGTTGTTCTCATGCATGGGAGCGAAAATGCAAGCGGCAATTTCGTACTCACCAGAGATCCTATCAGACAGGATGTGCTAACATTCACGATGCAAATGATAAAATGCTGTCCCCATAGGAAAATCGTCCGCGCAGTATGAACCATTCAGAAAATCAGACTCCTTTCCCACGGGTTTCAATGCGCTCGCTCAGCACACTCTTCTGTCTACACCCCTCCGGCTGTCTACCTAGCGTAGCGTACCTAGCGTAGCGTGGCTGTCGTAGCGAGCGCATCACGTCGGCCGGCTACCCATGCGCAGCGCTAATTGTCTGGCGCTACTCGGGCTGGCGTGAACTGCCCGGCGTTGGCCAGGCGGGCGCTGATCGCCGGCCGTTTAGACAATGACAGGAACCGGCTGCGCCTGGCCGAGCTTCGCCGACCGTCTGGCCGCCTCCCGCAGCGAGGCGGCACCGGCCTTTGATCCGCGACGCCGACTCTCTCGAGCGCGGCCGGGTCAGAGGTCACTATTGACGCGTCGCCCGGGGCGATGTCCCGGGCGCCCGGCGAGCCCCGCCTCGTCTCTGACGTCATGCTTTGTCGCCGATGTGTCGCAGCCGGCAGCGAGGGTGTCGGTTTTTCACGCGCTCCGTTGTGCCGCTTCGTTTGCCGCATGGACGTTCAAATAGGCGAGGTAGCGACTGAAATGCAGGCACAATGTGGTGCATCCTGCCACTGAGTGGTGGGTCCACAACGGATGGACGTGTGAAAAAAAGGTCGGCATGATGCTGATGGTGGGAACAATCAGGAACCCCGGAAAAAAATCAGTATGGGCCCACCATTAACTACAACCCGCCTAAGCTTACGTACGCTTGTTAAATAAATTTGGCCTGCATTTCCCCATCGTCAATTTGATTTTTATTTGTGTTTTTGGAACATCACCGTTCATGCCTAGGTTTGCTCTGGGCGTACGCATTAATAATTCGCTGGGGCTTGTTCCCCTTTTCAATCGCGGCAGAATCTACTAGTGCATGCAACTCGGTTCAACTTGCTTCTCTTCGCGATTGGATTGAACTAGCGTTGTTTTGTAGGTCGGCTGTTGTCTTCGGGTGTGTTTTCAATGTAGGTGTCCTCCGATGGTGGGTAGTTGATGTCCCGATGATGTTGAAGTTGGACAGCCCCCAGCACCGGTCATAGACAGTTCACGACATCGGTGGTAGACAGTTCACGACATCGGTGGTAGGCAGTTCACGACAACGGTGGTAGGCAGTTCATGACAACGGTGGTAGGCAGTTCACGACATCGGTGGTAGGCAGTTCACGACAACGGTGGTAGGCAGTTCACGACAACGGTGGTAGGCAGTTCACGACAACGGTGGTAGGCAGTTCACGACAACGGTGGTAGGCAGTTCACGACAACGGTGGTAGGAAGTTCACGACAACGGTGGTAGGCAGTTCGCGACATCGGTGGTAGGCAGTTCACGACAACGGTGGTAGGCAGTTCACGACAACGGTGGTAGGCAGTTCACGACAACGGTGGTAGGCAGTTCGCGACATCTCTGGTAGGCAGTTTACGATATCGTTGATGGCAATTTCGCCGTAACAGCGATACGCACCCCACCGTGTACGTGACTTCCAAAGATTATCGGTGAATTAGCGAGCTTTGCCATGTGGGCAGACAGCGATTCCGTGGGCTCCTGGAGAGTCATTAGCGTATCTGGGCTTGATGGGGTCGTTCGGCGCCCCGCCCTGCCGTACCCGCACCTCACGTGACAATCGTCTCATCTATCGGGTGAAGTTCGAACGGGCACTAAGTGATCTGTGCGCCGCTTGGCCGGTCGGGCGTCTGACAAATGTCTTCCTCGGCGTGGAGACGGTGTGGTGATGACCGGTTCCGATGACCGGTTGACTGATGACAGATTAACTAATGACTGGTGACAGATTGACTAATGTCGTATGACTGATAACTGATGATCGATTGACTGACGACCGATGGCATACGACTGATTGACTGACGACCGATGACCGACTGATGACCGACTGATGACTGACTGGTGACTGACTGGTGACTAAGTGGTGACTTTGACTGGCGACTGACAATTGGCTGGTGTCGTATGACTGACGACTGACCGGTAACTTATGACCGACCACTGATTAATGACTGACTGGCTGACTGACTGACTGACTGCTGCCTTATTGCCTGATACTGACAGCCTTCGCCATCGACGTCGCAGAGTCGCGTGCTGCCGCGTGGGCTGGACCGGTGACGTCATCCTATTGGCAGGCGGGCGGCGTCGCGGTTTGTCCGAGCCGGCGAGCAGCGAGCCACTGCAACGCGAGCCCATGTCGGACCGGCTCAGGCGGGGCGCCGACCAGCCCATCTGATAAGTCGTCCAACAAAGAGATCGCGTGTTGACCGCCGCTCCCTCGGAGCCGTAATACCGTCTAATCGAGCCGACGGCGGTGCTCGACGTGGCGGTTGCCACCGGCAGCGTCACGGGCGCACTCAGGCAGGTCAAAGCGGACGTTCGCAGCTCACCTCGTCAGAGGCGCGCTCAGCACGAGTTGAACGGACGGACTGCCGGCGCCAAGCAGCTCGCGCCCGTGGCTCGCTGTAACGGGGGCTGTGGCGGCGTCAGCGACGAGTACTCGGAACACCGTCGTGTTGCTAACTCCTCGACCGTGTCGACTCGTGCGCGCGCTCGCCTGACCTGGCCGCGCTGGGCGGCGCGCCAAATCGTGCCGGCGTGCCGATGGCGGGTGATAGACGCGCCGCGCCGACGCGACGCGGCAGAAGCGAGTCGCCGCCGTCGACGCAAAAGGCAGCCGAGGGGCGCGCCGGCCTCGAGCGAGGCGGACACCGCCCGCCACCGGCACGACAGGCCAGCGTCGCCCCCGTACCCGCCCCCGCCCCCGCCCCCGAGGGATGGTCTGGCCGTGTGGCCTCGGCAGCCGAGACGTGGGCGGTACTGTGGCTGTTGCAGATCGGCCGAAGGAGCGCATGACCTGCAAAACGTAGAGGAGTCCTTGCTGCCATTACTGTTGACAAGCATATCGCATTATGCGATGCAGTGCTTCAAACGCATGGATACATTTGGTGGCGACGAACTTCTGCATTCGTTTCATCAGCGGTGACCTTCACTTGCACTTTGCTTGGCCTCACCCTTCCGCTAGGCTTGTGAAGATATTCTGTCGAATTATTAAAATGCTTCTGGGATCAATGGTAATACGGAAAGGCGCCTCGACTCTGGGAACCTTGAAGAGTGTAATGGCTCCGGCTGGCATTCAGCATGGCGACACCTATAACATTTCACGTCACCCCAATGTTTTCGTGATCACGTGTCATCGCAGACTCGCCCATGGAATAGGTGACGGATGCGTGCTTGCTTTTCCACTAGCGGCGAAAAATGTTCGCCCTGGAATTGTGTGCTAACCGGATGTCGGCCAAAGAATGCAAAGCCACGACAGTTTCGGTGTCCGGGAACCTGACGCCAAATTTCTGGATTCTGTCCCGGGCGTCGTCAACCGCATCCACTCCGCTTAGAACCGCTCCAGCGCCGCTGAGACGATCCCCTCTCCACCCAGCACCCAGCCGTGCATGAAGTGCTCGCCGCCGGCGCTTGTGCTTCGGATCATCGGCCGTCTGGTCACCACTCCGGCCGAGTGGCTGCAGGGCTTAACGGTGCCATGAGCGGCTGCTGCGGCTGCAGCTGCAGCTGCGGCACGCTGGACAGACCGGCCAAGCTCGGCTGTCGAGTGTCGGCTGTCTCGTGTCGGCTGTCTCGTGTCGGCTGTCGGGTGGCGTCTGCCTGTCGAGTGTCGGCTGTCGGGTGTCGGCTGTCTGTCGGGTGTCGGCTGTCGGGTGGCGTCTGTCTGTCGGGTGTCGGGGGTCGGCTGTCTGGTGTCTGTCGAGTGTCGGGTGTCGGCTGTCGCTGTCGGATGTCGGGTGCCTGTCGGCTGTCGGATGTTGGGTGTCGACTGTCGGCTGTCTGTCTGCTGTCGGCTGTCGGATGTTGGGTGTCGACTGTCGGCTGTCTGTCTGCTGTCGGCTGTCGACTGTCGGCTGTCTGTCTGCTGTCGGCTGTCGGATGTTGGGTGTCGGCTGTTGGGTGTCGGCTGTCGGCTGTCGGCTGTTGGGTGTCGGCTGTCGGCTGTCGGTGGTCGGCCCAGCGGTCCGGCCAGTGGAGAAGTGGTCAGTGACTAACGCCGGGGCAGGAGCCGGAGCCTGGGTTTGGCCAGACTGGATGTGGTCCGACGAGCTTGCAAGGGGAGAGAAAGCGATGACGATAGGTGGAAAGAAGCAAAAAGAGATGGGTGGCTGGAGAGAGTTTCTATACATTGGTAGATCCCCATGAATAGAGGACGTGGAGTAAAAGGAGGCTGGCAGCACATGTACACGAACTGCTTTTATTGGCTCAGTATGTTTCACTTTTTGTTCCAATATCCTGCTTTTAAGGGACCGAAATCTGTTGCCATGCAGGACCTCGTTCTTATCCCCATTTTGCATTTCATGTTTCCAGTGTCTGTCTCTCCTTGTTTCTGTCCCAGGGTTTGTCTGAGTAACTGTCATCATTCTCCCTCTATAGTTTTCCGATCCACCTCTTCCACCCACTTGCACACTCACCCAGGTGTGCTCACACAGGCGTACACTCACATATATGCACACTAACATCAATTGCATGCGAAAATGTCAGTGTGAAGCGCCTCTGGCATATCACCAGCTTCGCATGGTGCATACAAACAGACTTGCAGAGCACATTGCACGTGGTTGTAAATTTGATTTTTTCTTCTTCATGTTTGCTATTTAGCAGCACCACTACAGAAATAAAGACATAAAGACATAAAAGATTAGTGCAACTATGAGCCACAAGGGCCCTTCTTAGTTGCACTCTGTACACTGAACCAGTTGCCCACCAAATCTGTCAATCAGCCCTCCCTGTAATACTGAAAAGCAAGCCCTATATTCTTATAATGATTGTCTATGCTGTTTTTAAAGATGTTCAATGTGCTGCTACTGACAATGTTTTCTGGCAGCTGGTTCCAGTGTTCCACTACCCTGTTGGTGAAGAAAGTTTGCCTTAACATTTTTCTGCTGTGGTTAACTTTAATTTTGAATTCATGACCTCTAATTGCATCATTTCTGTTCAATTCAAACATTTCCCCAAGGTATCCCCTCTCCAGACCATGGACAAATTTAAAGACCTCGATGAGATCTCCTCTCAGCCTTCTATATCTAAGTGAAAACATATTCAATTTCTTCAATCTTTCCTCATATGCCAGGTTGCTTATGCCATTAACCATTTTTGTAGCCCTCTTTTGTACTCTCTCTAAAAGCCAACAATCTTTTTCATAGCTAGGAGACCAAGTTTGGATGCAGTATTCCAAATGTGGCCTGACGTATGCACAGTAAAGCTTCCTGCTCACTTCCTCACTTCTGTATGATACATTCCTATTTATTGCCCCGAGCATTCTCAGTGCCTTCTTTCTGGCTTCCTTGGTCTGTTCTGATGCCCCCAGTTTTGTGTTTAGAATAGCACCTAAATCCTTCTGTTGAGTCACTGATAGCACTTGGCCACCCATCAAGTATGGAGCCTTCATATGCTGCTTACCTACATGCATGATTTTGCACTTATCAAAGTTAAATTTCATTTGCCATTCTTCGGACCATTCACAAGTTCGTCTAAGTCTTTTTGCAGCGAGATATGCTCATCCTGACCTGTTATTGCCCTAAAGACCTTCAAATCATCCGCAAATTTCAAAACTTTACTGCTTGGGCCACTTTCAATGTTATTTACAAATATAATGAACAGTAGTGGCCCCAGTACTGACCCCTGGGGGACTCCACTATGAACATTTTGCCATGATGACTTTGTACCATTTAGCATCACTCTTTGCTGTCTATCTGAAAGCCACAACTCTATCCATTTTAAGATGCTACCTACAATACCATGGGACTGAAGCTGTATCATTAACCGTTTATGGGGTACCTTGTCAAAGGCCTTACTAAAGTCAAGATATGCTACATCAACCTGATTTCCCTGATCAAATTGTTCTGTTGCGAAGTTCAAAAAGTAGGTTTGTGAGACACGATCGTCCTTTTCTAAACCCATGTTGAGTATCTTGAATCAATCTGCTACCTTCCAGATAACTAACTATTCTATCCTTGATAATTTATTCGAGTACCTTGCAGACTAGGGATGTGAGACTTTACTGGCCTATAGTTCTCAACTTTCCCTCTTTCTACTTTCTTGAAAATAGGAACTACATTTGCCCTTTTTCAATCGGTTGGAATTTCATTTAGTGAAACTGATCTACAAAATAATATACTAAGTGGAAATTCCAGTTCCTTTTCAGTTTCCCGCAACACCCTAGCATAAATTTCATCAGGTCCTGCTGCCTCGTTTCGCTTTATTTTCCTGATATGATTGTAAACAACATCACTATCAATGAAATCAACATCATTTGTCAGATCCCATGTCACTGAACTATGGTGTACGGTCGCCAGATTGGTCATATCTTCCAATGTAAACACTGATTTGAACTGCTTGCTCAGCTCCTCAACCATCTCACTATCCTCACCCAATGTAGTCCCGTTTACTTCCAGTGGACCAATTGTGCTAGAAACTTTACTCATATCGCAGTGCACAGTACACGGTAGATATCCCTGGAATGTTCTCTGCACTCGGACGAAGCCCAAATAAATCACGGATATAGGGACATACACAGGCTCTGCTGCAGTGTGAATAAGAAAAAACATGCCTCTAACACTGTTGACATAAAACTACGCCAATACGAGTTGTGTGGAAATAAGGGACTTTAAAATCGATAGCAATAAAATTACAAACTCAAAATCGACCTTTTCCGAGTTCATGATAGTGTTTTAGGAGTTTGTAAGGTTGACCTCGCTCCCAGACATGTCTTCGTACGGAGGCGGAGCCACAGCTGCAAGTCGCTGGGCGCCGGGTGGGACCACTTTCGGTGCCAGGTGGGAACACTTTCGGCGCTGGGTGGGAACACTTTCGGCGCTGGGTGGGAACACTTTCGGCGTCGGTGGAAACACTTTCGGTGCCGGGTGGGAACACTTTCGGTGCCAGGTGGGAACACTTTCGGCGCCGGGTGGGAACACTTTCGGCGGGCTGCCGGTGAACGGCCGGCGTGCCGCAGGGCGGCGGCACGCCCCGCCACAGTTCCCAGGGGTGCGGTCATGCGTGGAGCGCCTGGCACCTGTCCAACGGCAGCGTCGATATCGCGGCCCGTCTGCGCCCACTCCCCGTCCTGACGTCTCTGTGCTGACCTCGAACACAGGGTCCACGTCGGGCGGACTGACACGTGGGAGCGGCCTGCCACCTGGCCAGTTTATTGCCCGGGGAAGTTTCATTGCAGGTCTCAAGTGCTTCAAGTCAAGTGCAAAGCTGCTTCAGAAAGTGATGTGGGTGGAAATGTGTTTTTTTTTTAATGGGATAAGGGACTTATGATCTAAATGATGTGAGACGTGCACACCAACATGTTCATCCGTCACTCTTCCACTCACTCGAGATATTCGGCTTCTGTTTATCTTGGTGGAGCATCTCAGAACGATATAATGCTCTTTGTTGCATATGTCGGCTGGCCATCTATCCCAGCAGACAGCACCGTACAACAGAACACAGCGTTCTTTTTCACGGTTGTTTGGTCTGATGAGCTCGTCGGGAGACCCAGCGCCTAGGCTCCACCACGAAAGCCCGGAGTGACGGGAGAAATGCTGCTGGTGCGTGCCCGTGCCCACAATGGACGGATCAAGCTGCGAAGCTCATCGTGGCATGCGGTTGATACGCTTAAAGCGCGACTGCAAATTATCACATCATCAAATCCTCCCGAGCTATTAGATTAGGGCTATGCCTAATAGATGTGCCACACGCTTCAGGATTTCCAGGAGTTGCCAGTCGGGAATGCCACGCAGATTAAGATTACCGTTTGATTAAGACTTCTACAGCTTGTTTTGATCCAGACTTTCACAGTCGGCTTTGATTGAGACTTCAACAATTTGCTTTGATTGAAACTTCCACAGTCTTAGTCAGGAAATTGTTGTATACTGGACTCACGGTACGAAACCATAATGCGTTCCAGAAAATTTTGCACCACCTTGTCATCACCGGGTTGAACAATTCTAATTAAATGGCAGAACTTAAATCGGAGTCCAGCTCTTGTCGCCAGCACATCACGAACACGCGCGCCTCGCCATCGCTCCCCCGGAACGTATCGAGCCAGTAGTCGGACGACCCTCACGACATGGAGCCAAATCGCACCGTGCTGCTACGCCGAGTTCAGTTCTCACCTGCGCACTGTCAGCTGGACCGGCGGGACGAGCGGTGACGCCCGCAGGATCATTTCTCAGCACATTGATGTCAATTGGGACTCTGCTTCACTTCGAAGCTCCGCACCTGCCGGGCCGCCCACGCCGTTCCATAGCCGATGCATTCCATGTCGACAGCCGGACCTAACCGCACCCGACTTGTTGCCGCGGATTCGGGCACAAAAGTGTCGAGCACCGTTAGTCCGCACCGGTCCAGGCTCTGACACGACCTCACGCCAGATATATCCACTCAACAGGACGGATTAACACGTCGACATTAGCAGAAGAGCACAGAACCTGACACCCGGTATTGCAAAACGTTGCCACAGACCTTTGTCCGCTATACGGCGGGTGGTGGTCGAGGCTGGAGAGCTCTTGCTTAGCGAAGTGGATCCGGGTCAAAAACTTTTAGTTCGAAGTGGAAAATGACATGCAAGCATTAGCATGGTTTTGAACTAGGGAGGGAGAGGGACCCGGCTCCTGACCCACCGGGAATCTCCAGCCATGGTCGCGGCTGTCCGTGTGGTGTTACTTCTGACCGGATGGTCGGCGACGGGATGGTGCACCGTACTGGCTGCAGGAGAGCCGGCGCGTCGGCCCAGCACGTCCAGACGCCGGCGCCAGCTGACAGAGCGTCAGAGATCTGATCCACGTCGGCCCAGCACGTCCAGACGCCGGCGCCAGCTGACAGAGCGTCAGAGACTCTGGTCCACGTCGGCCCAGCACGTCCAGACGCCGGCGCCAGCTGACAGAGCGTCAGAGACTCTGATCCACGTCGGCCCAGCACGTCCAGACGCCGGCGCCAGCTGACAGAGCGTCAGAGACTCTGGTCCACGTCGGCCCGCGCGATTTTTTCCCAATACCCGGAAGCTACAGGGCGCATTTTATTGGTTGATGGGCCTGAGGCGTGACGCCATTATCTATGGTACCCAGAGTGCATCATGTTAGCTCCATTCGTCGCGTGGGCGGAAATTTGAATGGTTTTGAAGTGGCATGGTTACGTTTTTGTTGGTTATAATACATAAGTGAAATATTCTGTAGCGATTAGTGTTTTTTTCTTCAAAGGATAAAATACCCGAGGCTTGCTAACCGACGGCTTACAAGTGCTGGTGAATCAGATATGAACAAAAAAGGACACCTTTCTCTCATAAAATGGAATATTTCAATCCAGGATTGCAGCGAAGTTTGATTTTAGCACCACGGATTTTTTATCCTTTGGAAAAAAAAACATTATAGGTACTTACATCATCTGTGTCTACCTCACGCGGTGTACCCACGTGCAAAAGTAAAAGATCGCCGGTTCAGGTTAGGGTTGCTTGAACAATTACACTGACTTCTTCCAAGTCCCTTTCTCTCACAATTCAGTCTCTTACAGCTTCAAGGGGAACTCAGACCATACGCATCCGCTGCTAAACGAGACGAATTCAAATTTCCGCCGACGCGACGAATGGAGCTAACAGATGATGCACTCTGGGTACGAGAGATAATGACGTCACGCCGCAGGCCCATCAACTGATCAAATGCGCCCTGTAGCTTCCGCGTATTGGGAAAAACACCACGCCGCCGGCCCAGCACGTCCAGAGGCCGGCGCCACACAACAGAGCACATGCCGGTACCGGCCGCCCGGAGCGGCACAGACTCCGGCCCATGCATGCCGGGCGTGCAGCGGGATCGGCTCCAGGAATCCCGACTGGTCTTTGTTTGCCGTGCTGGCTGCACTTGAGTCGCACCCGCCCTTGAGTCGGCCACTTGACTTGCAAATCCGACTTGTATGGGGAAGAAGTTGTGCTGACTCACTTCTCCGCCACTCACCCGTGAGGCCGCTCACTCACTTCTCCGCCACTCACCCGTGAGGCCGCTCACTCACTTCTCCGCCACTCACCCGTGAGGCCGCTCACTCACTTCTCCGCCACTCACCCGTGAGGCCGCTCACTCCCTTCTCCGCCACTCACCCGTGAGGCCGCTCACTCACTTCTCCGCCACTCACCCGTGAGGCCGCTCACTCACTTCTCCGCCACTCACCCGTGAGGCCGCTCACTCACTTCTCCGCCACTCACCCGTGAGGCCGCTCACTCACACCCTCACTCACCCGTGAGGCCGCTCACTCCTTCTCCGCCACTCACCCGTGAGGCCGCTCACTCACTTCTCCGCCACTCACCCGTGAGGCCCTCACTCTCCGCCACTCACCCGTGAGGCCGCTCACTCCCTTCTCCGCCACTCACCCGTGAGGCCGCTCACTCACTTCTCCGCCACTCACCCGTGAGGCCGCTCACTCACTTCTCCGCCACTCACCCGTGAGGCCGCTCACTCACTTCTGCGCCACTCACCCGTGAGGCCGCAGTCAACTGTCATTCCTTGTCGGGGAAGTGGTTGCAATTGCATTCACGTGAAGATGCTGTCAACGTGTGGTGATTGGCGTTTCGAAGTGGTGTCACCGCCAAAATACTTCGGTAAACACCATTGATTGGTATTAATATTGGGGTGCGACTACCAGCCACGCACACCACATTCATTTCTCTAATTTCTTGTCTTCACCCCATGAGGACGGATCAACACGAGCTGTGATCCACGGGTCACTCACCGAAATTCCTGGGAGCTTCCCAACGCCCGGAATGTTGCATGACCTCATGGCCTATCCGTTGCTTGAGCATCACATCACGGTTGTTGTATGCTGCAGGTATGCAAATCGCAACGATTACGCATGCAACAC
This sequence comes from Imbricaverruca yamaguchii, assembly GCA_034440575.1. Taxonomy (NCBI): domain Eukaryota; kingdom Metazoa; phylum Arthropoda; class Thecostraca; family Neoverrucidae; genus Imbricaverruca; species Imbricaverruca yamaguchii. Next base: position 140,520 of record JAOTOL010001357.1, on the reverse strand, counting down.
TGACGGTGGATACATTTAAAAGCTGCCAGTCATCAACAAAATCTGGGATCGTTTCCTGTGGTCTTGGTCTTCGGATGTGACTCATTTTCGATCGGAGAGCTGCTCGATGAGACTTACCTTGTGGTCGTGCTTCTGCTCTTGTCTGGCGGGGTGGTCGGATGATAGAAAGAACGCGCAGGAGCCAAGCGTGTGAATGGAGCTACACTCCGGCGGAATTCGTTCGCAGGGAAAACGGGTTTCCGCATTCACGCATTCCACACTGGCCCGGTGATGGCTCGACCCGACAGCGTATGTACCGATTGAGATCGGGTGTCAGCCGTATTTTTAACGTGCTCTTTCCAGTTTCTTGGACGTGGATCACCCCGATCTTGGGGTCAAGGTTCACTTTCTTGCCTTGCGCAAGTGGTGCACCCAGAACGAAACGGTGCTTCATTGTTTCTTACCCATGCATAATTGACATCTTTTCGCATTGGTAATATATCGTATGTGTCTTCTTATCATGTCCGATGCCCAATTAACTAAAATGTTTGTGGCACTTCTACAGCATATGCAGTTGGACAGGCAAAGCGTACGGGAGTGACATTGACAACTGCACAGACATTCACTCTTGACATTATTTGCATGCATTTGCATGCACGTATTGTTACAATTACATCCTAAATAAAATAATATTTCATTCTTACTGTACTCCACGACAATTGTTCCAAAGCGTATTCACATCTCATTTTCTTAAAATTTCATTCACCACATGCTTTCAAAAGGTTGTGCGCCTGTACCACGCACTTTCATCCATCGCAATGCCTTCAGTGCGACGCCTACGTATAGTGCTCGTAATATCCTGAAGCCGTCAGTGACCCAATAGAAATAAGGAAATGAGATGTGAATACACTTTGCAGCAATCACATGGATTAAAGTAAGAATGGATGTATTATTTACGTATGATACAAATTGCGTTAGCAAGTGCATGCAAATACATGTAAATAATATAAAGTGTGAATGTCTGTATAGTTGTGAAAGACTCTCGCGTACCCCTTTGTGACCGTGTCACACACACAGCAGACGGCTGCGTCACACACGCACACCAGGTGCCATTGGCATACCTACAGATCAACTGTTGCGCACTCGCTCCTGGCGGACATTTCACAACAGTGGACCGACGCGTGCGCCCACACCAGCCGCCACAGCCGGCGGCGGCTGGCAGCTTCGCTGACCCACGGTCACAACGGGTTGGCCGCCGGCGGTCTGGGCCGTCGTGTCTGCGTCTGCGGCGGGCTGGGCCGTCGTGCCTGCGTCTGCGGCGAGCTGGATCCGCTGGTGAACAACGTCGGACCAGCGACTGGCGATTGTGAAAGGACGCGTGGCCCGCTCGGCGAGACGCCGACATGTTTGGTGCCTCTTCAAGCGTCAGATGCTGTTCGAGTGCAGCTAGTGCTCTCACATCTCACAGATGCTGTTCGAGTGCAGCTCGAGTGCTCTCACATCTGGCAGATGCTGTTCGAGTGCAACTAGTGCTCTCACATCTGGCAGATGCTGTTCGAGTGCAGCTCGAGAGCTCTCACATCTGCCAGATGCTGTTCGAGTGCAGCTCGAGTGCTCTCACATCTGGCAGATGCTGTTCGAGTGCAGCTCGAGAGCTCTCACATCTGGCAGATGCTGTTCGAGTGCAGCTCGAGAGCTCTCACATCTGCCAGATGCTGTTCGAGTGCAGCTCGAGTGCTCTCACATCTGGCAGATGCTGTTCGAGTGCAGCTCGAGTGCTCTCACATCTGGCAGATGCTGTTCGAGTGCAGCTCGAGCCTCACATCTGCCAGATGCTGTTCGAGTGCAGCTCGAGTGCTCTCACATCTGGCAGATGCTGTTCGAGTGCAGCTCGAGTGCTCTCACATCTGGCAGATGCTGTTCGAGTGCAGCTCGAGTGCTCTCACATCTGGCAGATGCTGTTCGAGTGCAGCTCGAGAGCTCTCACATCTGGCAGATGCTGTTCGAGTGCAGCTCGAGTGCTCTCACATCTGGCAGATGCTGTTCGAGTGCAGCTCGAGTGCTCTCATATCTGGCAGATGCTGTTCGAGTGCTGTCGGGTGTCGGGGCGGGCGACGGCCGTCGGTGACGATCAGCCCACGTGGTCGCTCCTCGCCGTGACGTTGGACCGGCGTCGTCCCCCGCGCCGACGAGGCCCCACGCCACTCCCCGTCCGACGACATCAGATGTGACTGGACAGGTGACGTCATCGACGCAAGTGGGCACGTGGGGTGCGCGGTCTCGGCGCCGCGAGCGTCGCAACTGAAGCTGTCGCAACTGACCCGCAATGTCCACCGGCCGCCACCAGAGGCACTGCTATCGGGAGGGGGCTGTGTCCACCCAAGATGAATTATAGTTCTTCCGCGCAGTCTTGATCCAGAGACACAGCAGACACCCGGGAAGACGTACATTGCATCCTCCCGCCACGCGTTAAGCAAGCTTTAGTCGGAGGAATCCATTTGGAATTCCGCCGCCTGACGAAATTCTGGATCCATCAGCGGTCCACAGCCGCTCAGTCATAGCTGCAGCTCCCCGCGCGTCAAAGCCTGGCGACGCCCGTGGTCGCCACGTGTCGTACCGCACAAAGGCATGTTGATGCGCATCTGTGCGGGTTGTGTGATGCGATCGCGCAGACGACGTCGTTCGCCGGCGCTGGACACTGGAGGCTGTCGGCGCATTCTGCGCGGCCGTGTTCCCGGTGTGCGGCGGCGGGCGCAAAGGTGGGCCATTTGTGTAGCCGCCAGACGGCGGATGGTGCCGAAAACGTGGGAGCGGGTCGCCGCCTCTCGGTTCTGGCCTGCCGTCGAAGGAGAGCTTGATGGTCGCGGGTTTATGCTGGAGGTGTGAGATTGCGTATAGCGGTGTGGGCAGAGGAGGATATTTAAAACTCGGAACACGTGTGATCAGTCTGCCGATGACGGTCATTTGATTCCTCTGAACATGTATACTCAGTCTGCCAATAGCCGCCATTTGATTCCGTCCACAGGTCGCGTCCCTGTCGCTCTGAACTCACTTTCCTCCGTCAATTGGAGGTAGTTGAGTGGCAGTTGTGAGTTGCATTTAGCATGGCTTAGCGTCAGCCTCCAACTAACCTGCACGCGGGCCTGTAACGGACCAAATCAATCACCGAATCCTGGAGCAATGACTATTACCGCTCCAGATTTATTGTTCGTCGGCCTTTCACGCAACGTTCATCGGATTTGCATGCCTAAATGTCGTTGTCAGTGTACGCATGGATGCCGCATGCAGTCAGCTCACAGGGAAAACAATTGGCATACGACGGTAACGCAGACGGTCGTCTGCAAACCGGAGTCAGCCCGCCGTCCCGAGCTCTTTATCAACGTCGCAACACTGCACTGTTGCAAGAGCGATAGTGCTGCCAACGGTCACTGAACAATGGTCACTATGAAAGTCAGTTTGCTTGTAGGTAAATTTGACCAGCCTGCCACCATCCGGTGATATCGGCTGCTAGAGAAGGCGAGTTAGAGATGACTTGTGCTGGTGGTCCGAACGGTGCCATATTGGTTGTAGAGGGGGGGAGGGGGTTATGGTCGGGTAATTGCCGCTCAGTGAACATTGCAAGAAGTACATATGGTATACCATGTTTGAATCTATTCTTCGTTGTTTTTTTTTTCTCTCATTTTTTTTGTTTGTTCTTTCTTCTTCCTTTTTTTAATCTGTTACACATGGGCAGGCTTAGGGAGAGATTGGGTGAATTGAGTTGTTGTTAGGTTGTTGATTAGTGTGGAGAGAATTTGGCTCGGGTGTGTTTTTTTGTTGTTGTTGTCGGTAGAGGTGGTGTTTGGTTTGTGGTTTGCTCTTGGTGTAGGTGCGTGGGTAGTGACGGTGGTTTCGGAGTTGTCGCCGTCTGAGTCTGTGAGTGTTTGGAATTGGAAGCGTAGGTTTTTGCGTAACGCATATGGTGTTAGTAGTGGTTTTGGTGGTCCTGATGGTTCCGGGACTGATGATGTGTTTCCTGATCCACGTTGTGGCACTGGTGGTGTGGTTCCTGCATTGAGTGGGTGGGTGAGTGGTGTCGAGGTTTGTTTTGTTTTGTTGCTTTGGGTTGTGGCCTGATTATGATTGTTGGGTCTGTCTGAGTTTCTTCGGTTGGTAGTGAGGTCGGGTGTGATGTTTGTGTCTGTGTCGAGTGTGTGGATGTGCTATGGTGTTGTATGGGCCGCGTCGGCTGCTGGTCGTTGACCCACGACCTCGCCCGCGGCAGGGCCCAGCCCTCTAGGTGGACAAGACGGAGAATCTCCTCCTTCGCCCACCGAGGGCAGGCCCTGTCCCGAGAGGTGTGGTTCCCGCCGCAACCGACGCAACGTTGTGTACTAGAGGTGCAAGTGTTTATGTTGTGTGGTGCCGCGCAGTTTGCGCAGGTGGGTGTTGTATCTTGGAACCCCCTCGAGTGTCCGTACCACTGGCAGTACTGGCGGCGTCGAGGGAGGGGTGCTCGTGTCGTGACCTTGTACCTGATGTAGCCGGCTTTAAACTGTGTGGGTGGTTGTCTGGTGTTGAAGGTCGGTATGAGTGTGTGTGTGTGGGTTTTCTTTGTGTGCTGGAGCGGGTGGCCTATAGACGCAGAAGATTCCCTGGCTCCTAAACCGGATAGCCAGTTCCTCCTCCGTCATTCAGGCCACCTCCCGTGAGTATATCATGCCTTGTGAACTGTTGAGATGTGCGGCCGGTGTTATGGTGACGGGTATTACGGTAATGTCAGTGGTCTTTATGTGTGTCAAGATGTCTGCATCATTGAAGGTGTATGATTGTATTAGGAGTGCCCCTGAGCATATTTGATGTGCGTAGAGTGGCTGCCGTGTCAGACGGGTGATCTCCTCCACCGTCCAAGGGGTCACTGGAGCCTATGGGCTCCCCGTCATCCCGACGGCAGAAGAAGAAGTCATCCGTCGGAATGTCCAGTGTGTCTGTGTTCATGTTTGGTGTCGTAGAGGGTTGTGGGCTCGGCGTTCGGTTAGGACGGATAGGTGCACACTTGGTTATAAATATCGGCGGTATGTGTGTGTGTGGGGGGGGAATGGTTGGCGGCAACGCCGGACCAACCTGGAGTCGAGCTGAGAGGTGCAGAGTAGTCTGGAAGTCGGAAGTGTTGAGCTGAACTTGAAATGAAGAATTGGAGTCTAGTTGATGACAGGCTGGTCTGGTGGCTTGTGGTCCAGTTCGGTATGCGTCTTGTGCACGCCTACGGTGCAGCCAGACTTTTTGTGTTGCACTTCGGCAATTACCGTTGTGCTGCGCCTGCGGTGTCGAGGCCTTCTTGGTGGCGTTTCTGCTTTGCGTCGTCGTATGCGGCTAGCTGTTCGTTGTTGTTGCGATTGCGAGAAGGCGAGTGGGCGAAAGAGATTCAGTTATCTGTGGCTTGCAAATCGTGAATGGAATTGATGTATGGAAATAAAATGGAAATCAATGCCGGCGCCCGGGATGGCCTGCGGCGGTCACACTGCGGTCGGTTAATTTGCGCATGCGCGAACCGACGGCTTGTCAGTCTCCCAGCAGCGAAACCGTGTGCCCGGTCAGCTCTGATCTGCTGTTGGGGTCTGGCTTATTCATGCTCAACAGAACCAGGGCGATTGGAGGTTGATTGCTTAGGTGAAGAATCAATTGCATGGGTCATTTCACCAGAAATTGTTGCGAAGTATATACGACTTTTGGATGTCTGATCAGTGAGATCCCTTTTAGAGACTTCTCGTCATGCTTGATGTTCGCAATGCATTTTTATCGGAATATCAAGTGCACGCCACAGATCTCACAATAGATTCGCAGAGGTCAGACCCCGTCCCGAAGCATTCATCCCTGCCAGCGCTCGATACTCGATCCAGGCGCAGTCCAGTCTCGCAGTTAGCCGTGTTGAAGGTTAGACTCCCCTGCACCGGTGCAGTCGTCAGTGTGGATATCGCACAGCCAGACGTGCAGTCTCCAGGATTTGTTCCTAGTGCCAGTTGCAGTCTCTGATGGCAGGTGAAATCCGCGGCACTAATGAATTCCGGTTTGTGCTTTCATCAGGGGCGTAGGCAGGAATTTCCTAGGGGGGTCCGACGCCTTCCCCCCAAAAAATGATGTGAAGAAGCAGGCAGCTTTTGACGCGGGAAGCGTGCCGAAATTTTACAGTTTTGCATGGTGAAAATCATAACATTCATTGTTTCATCTGGTGCATTTTTGGTTCATAAGGTGGTGGGAAGCAAAGGGCGACCACTTTTGCTGCACCTCTACCTGGCACTCTTTGAACAGGTAATAAGGAACGCCCAGCGCACAATATGGCCTAGACAAGCATGGCTCCTCTTATCCAATTATCTTACTAATATTATATTATCCTCACAGCTCACTTACCGTAGCAAAATGCAACCTGATCAGCAGGGTGAGGTCAGGTAGCCCGAGACACGATGTCTCGGCGATGGCATAACGGGCCTGTAACTGACATAGTCAAGTTGAGGAACAAAGCCGTCCGAGCGGCGCTCGGCACAGTGGCGTAGCCTCTGCGACGCTACGCCATTGAGCGCAATCGACGTACCCCACCTTGTTACAAACGTGCTCGGAAGCGCTCAGAGCGTGGTCACCATACGTCTGTTGTGTTGGGAGGCTGTTTATCTGCGGCCGACACTGCTCGCGCGCGTGCACGTTTCCGTAAACGCACGCGTTGCCTGCGTCTTCACACGGCGGGTCCAGCGGCGAGTGCACAACTCGTCGGATCGCAAAGCACGACGACGTTGTTTTACGACCTTGTCGTTTTCATCTCTAATAACGAGGTGCGCCGAGCCACAGACAGATGCCGCCTCGCCGCCGATCAACAGCACCGTTACATTTCCGACCGTCCAGCGCGCAGCTGCGGGGAGTCGGCTCGCTACAGAGAGTCGCTTGCCGGCAGTGGTGCCGATCACGTGACCTGTGTCGGGGCTGCCGGCGCGCCAGCGATGATCCGATCGAGCGGCACGAATCGTGCCGTCTCCGTGCACCGCATGTCCTTGGCATTTTCCGCCCAATATATGGTGCATCGACACATTCACTTCGCCTCGACAGTCCGTGGGCGAGCGAGTTCATGGCCGGAAAACCGGTGCGACCATTGGCGGAGTGGCGACCAGGCGGCAGCTCGATATTGCGCCTCCGAAAGCTGTCCGCACTACGGCGCAGCGAAGTCCGCAACAAAATAATGTTTCGCTTCCTAATTCCCAATAATGCAAAATAATCGTGCACGCGCGCGATTATATGTCAGGGAGGTGACTCCCTGACATATAATGTTGCGAACTATATGCATTGATATTTGAGTTGGAGACTCTTTCCTATAATACAGTGCGTGTGATGGTAGTAGGATAATTGGATAGGTAGGTTATACAGAACCGAATGAAAACATACCAGGGTGCTAGTTGCTGTATTCGTATGCTCATATTCTGACGTTAGCGGTCCACAGGTCCCCAACTCAGCGATTAAGTACCCTCTTTCTTCAGCCGCGTCGTGATTCTTGCAAGTATCGGATCAATTCACAGGCTCTCATAGGCGCGGATCCAGGATTCTTTTACGAAGGGGAGAGGGCAGCCATTTGGAGGAGCGTCACCTTGAATGTCCTTGGAAGGAATCGCCTTAAAAAAGTCGTTTAACGAGGGAGTGCACTCGAGCATCTTCCATGGATTCCTTTCCCTTTCATAGTTTCAGATTCGGTGACTTCATATGCCCGGGTTCTTCGCGACCATTGGGCGTTGGAGGCGTTCTACGGAATTATCCTGATTTCTCTTATTTGGGGATGATTCCTTGTCGCTTCATTATCACTGTCGTGTATTCAACACACGTTGAATACACGACAGAGGTTCAATAGTTCGGTGTCACTACGGGACAGTCTCGTTCACGTGCCTGTTCGCAGGTTCCCCAGCGCAGCATGCTGTACACACGGCAGGGTTATCTCGACATATCGAGCCCGATTAACAGATGACTGTTCCGGTGACACAAAGCGAAGCCGTGCCCACAGGGCGTGACACGCGGACGGAAATATTAGCTTAAAGGCAGGTCATACCCGTAAACACAACGCCGCGGGCGTTCGGCACACCGTTGATGCGTCAACGGCCCATTACGCCGTACCGGATGTGGTGTGACGTCTCCACGGTATGTGTGCCGTCATCACCGTCGCGTGCGACGCCACCGCCGTCTTTTCGTCGGCGTCGGCGGCCATGTTGCGGGCAGAGAGGGTCTTGGTGGGGCGGCACGCGCGTTCCCTTTTGGCGTGAGACTAACTACCCCAGCCAGTCGGGAAGTGCCGAGTACCGTTCAAATTAATGATGTGGCCGAGCGACGGCCTGATCATTATAGGGCGCCGTAATGACGAGATCACCCGAGTGATACTGCTCAGGACATGGCCGACACCTGAAGCCCATGAATCCCGGCCGATAACGCCGGCAAAACCTAGTCGTGCGTGACGTCAGATGTCGTGCCCGCCCACCGCGCCAATATTGACACCATCTAAACACTGTAGCCGGTCGTATCCTGCTCGGCCAACGTGCATGCTAGGATCGGCACGGCGGGTCAAACCACAAAAATACACGTGATGTGCACACAAAAACATGAGAGGGTTGTGCGTTCAACCGACGTGGTGCTGGCTTCGGTTCGCGCGGGAATTCCGGGGCGCGCCGATCGGTATGTTCAGAACACCAACCTCACAGGCCGGGTCTAGGAGAGCCGGCTGATCTTCTGCGCGCGACGAATCATCGTCAAAGCTGCCAAATTCACCCTCTCCCCCATGAGCTCCACTGACTTCTCACTCACGCCCCACTCACGTCTCGTGGGCTACACTTCGTGGTTATTGGTCTCACGGCACATCAGCCGTTGAGTCATGTAGCGTCGGGAATCTCTCACGCCGATTGGTTGCAGGCGATAGGCAACGACAGATGAGGGTCGAACCCATAATCTTTCGATTGTGAGACGGGCAACTTAACCCTAGACTACTCGTCCCCCGCGGGCTACGCTGGATTGGCGACCAGATCGAATCTTGGACTGGTTCTGGACAGATTTTGATGCATAAACAACACCAACACAGACATCGTCACTTCAACCAAAAGTCTTCATGTCCGGTCTTTGGACTTGAGTCAGTGGCCGGTGGCTGCCAGATTAGTGGTCACTGGACCTTGATGAGTACGTCATGGCCTAGTATACGCTTCAGCGCGTGAAGACAGTCGAACGCGTCGGGAAGTCAAATGATACTCGGGAGCGGTTATTCACAAGGCCATTTCGTGTTCTAACTGCATGTTCCGATGCTGCATGCTTGCGAGTTGTCAGGAGGCCCACCACATGTGGGAAGGAGGGGAGTGGAGAAGGGAGGGAGGACGTCCCCCAGTATTTTCGGCACTTAGCATTGCACCAGTAGACGTTGCATGGTAAGCATCGACCTTAGAAGCTTGACGCCCGTCCCTCAACTTTCTGGTCATGCCTGAGAGCCTAATCGTCGCTGGGGATAACGTGGAGGAAGCCTGGCGGCTGGCGATCTTCCGAGCTGCTGGAAATGGTGCCGACCATGACCTCAAAATAGTCGCGTCTCGGTTTCGACAGACGGATTGACATCTCGCCAAACGACGCCACAGAACTTTGGTCCCTTCAAGAGTGGGGTCAACCGACCCTGAAGATCATGGCGAACTGGGCTCCGACGTTGTACTAGGGACCATGTCAGGCTCACACGGATGTTCCACCCAAACATGTGGGAAACACACGCATGCCTGTATTTTTAAATCGCAGTTTGCATCATGCAGAACCAGGGATGCGGAGCCGGAACCGGAGCCGGAGCCGGAGCCGCCGGAGCCGGAACATTTTGCCCGGGGCCGGAGCCGGAGTCGGAGCCGGAGCCATCAAAAACAGGGCGGCTCCGACTCCGAAAGAGGTGTAAAGTAAACAAAATTAGCAAACGTGAAATGAACACATAATACCTAGTATGGTATGGTATGGTATGAAAATGCATTTTTTTAAAGCAAGAATGTTTAAATACGAGTGCCATGTAAAAATATCATCAAATAACGGTAGAATAACCAATAACCATATTCTAGCCTCAGTAGTCAATGCCATAGTTCCATGTTTAGCTTAGATAAGTCCATTGCTTCCATCATCAACGGGTTGCTGTACCCGATAATAATAGAGATGAGGTCAAACAGTACAATTTACAGCAATGGTGTTCCTTGGACCGTTCACGGGATGGGGAGTGTTGTTCATTCGAGTCTCCCCTCTTCTGATTGCCCCAATACAGCACGAAGCCAGCCTCAGTTTACGAGGGCATAACACCGAAAAGTGATTTGGGCGGGGCGGGTGTTTATTTAAAGACAGGGTTTGTATGGGAAAGTTGCTTATAATTGTCTGAAGTTTGCGACTCTGAGTGGTCGCGGCTCAATTTTTTTTGCATCCCTCTCACTCTTACTTCATGGATCGATCACGTTTGGGATATACGGAGCCGGAACCGGAGCCGGAGCCGCCGGAGCTGGCACATTTTGCCCGGAGCCGGAGCCGCCGGGACATTTTACTCGGAGCCGGAACCGGAGCCTGAGCCGGGATACTTCCCCGGAGCCGGAGTCGGAGCCGGAGCCATCCAAAATTTTCCCGGCTCCGCATCCCTGTGCAGAACAAATTATTGCTGCAGAATAATGTGCTGTGAACTACTCAATGCAATTCGCTTCGTGTGAAACTTTTGTGCAACTGAACATTTCTCATCCGTTTCTTTCGGCTACTTACCTAGCTAGATCTCACCAATTTCTCAACACTCGGTGCGTGGATATCCATTCTTAACGATGGTGTTTCCTTGCACTTCGGCAGCTGCGCATGATGATGCGTTTTTGGTAAATGATCGAACAAAATCTTGAACCTAGAACTTACGGTAACCATAAGGTGAATGGAGGAGGAATAAAGTAATCATCGTCGTCCCTCAATACCAGCAGCACAAACCACCCACAAATAAGCCCGGCGACCCTCCCGTCAGTGATAGCTCGACGCACGGCTGTCGACAGCCAGCGTTGTCACCAGCCGCGTACAGCCCGCAGGTCCGACACGACCAGCCGAAACGCTGCTCACACGCCTGCTGATCAGCAGCTCGACACGTCCGCCCTGTTCGGCAACACCTCAGTCCCTGATCGCGCCAAAGGCCCCGGGTTCAACGCTCGCACCGCTCGGGACATTTCCCAGTTCCGCGGCCCACCGGCGGAACAGTGTGGGCGGCGCCATCAGCCGTGAATGTGCACAAAGTGCGCCGTGAATCACCCAATAGACAACAGTCCCTGATAGCTCCGAGCCTCAACCTCCGCCTCTGTTCGTCAGCAGTCGCCGCCTTCGCCACCGTTCGGTGCTGCAGGGGGGGGGGCAGCCGTTCTGGCCGCCTGACGCGGTATCGGTCGCGGCAGCCGAGCGGGCCGGTTGGCCGCCGTATAAGGCCGCCAGCCCGCCAGCCCGCCAGCCACCATTCACGGCCACCTGGCGCCGCGCGCCGCCTACCAGGTGACGTCACGGTCCGGACCGCCATCAGCTGTCAGCTGTTAGCAAATGTGGCCGAACGACGGCGGCGGCGGCGAGGCCGACACCGCCGGCCGGCCGACCGGGTGCGCGCGGCCAAAACACGCCCGACGGTGAAGAGTTCCCGGGCGTGGCCGTTCTGCGCCGCCACAGGCGGCGTTTCCGGTGCGGCCGGCGCTGATCTCGCTCCGTCCGACACGCAGCACGGGAAGCCCGGATCGGCCTCTGACGCTCCTCTGATGCTGCTCTGATAGGCCGCTGATCGGGCCGCTGCGTGCGGCGCCTCGGCGCGATTCGATCACCGCGCGCGGCAGCGGCGGCTCGGTGTCGCATCATAATGACGGCGCGATGTCCAGCGGCCGAGCAACGGCACACCGGCCGCGTGCGCGCCGACCGCTGGCCGACAACTGCCTGCCCTGCTCTCCGTCCTGTTTGGCAACACCTCAGTCCCTGATCGCACCAAAGGTCCCGGGTTTTAGCATCGCTCGAGACATTTCCCAATCCCGCGGCCCATCGGCCAAGCAGTGTGGGCGGCGCCATTAGCCGTGGATGTGCACAAAGTACGTCGTGAATCACCCAATAAAGAGCAGGCTTCTGACGGAGCGTCTCTGGAGAGACGCTGGCGCGTGCCGCACGAGCCGTTCTGGGCCTCGCCTGCATCCTCATGTTGAGCAGCAACAGCTGTCGGCCGGATCCGCCAGATATGGCTGATCGGCGCCGGTCAGGGGGCCGATGGTTAAATCCAATGGTCAAATGGGATAAAGGCCCAATGTTACTATGATCAAATGGGCCAATGGTGCAATGGTTCAATGACGCAGTGATTGAATGACCCAATGGCTCAATGGTCCAATGGGCAAACTACCAAATGTTCCGATGGTCCAATGGCCGTTGGTTCCGGAGTCAGCAGGTCCGCTAACGGTTGCGTGGCGAAAGCCGCGGCGTGGGCAGCCTTCGTGGTCGTCGTCTCCGAGGGCCGGGACTCTGAACAGGTGGTGGTCGGGCGCCGACGTCAGCTCCGTCAGCCGAACAGGCAGTGACTCACGCGCGGCTGAATTTCCTGCCGGCCACCCCCCCCGTCCCCCCGGCGCTGCTCAGAATCTCAACAGTTCGCGGAACGGCTCCGACCGGTCACGATACTTATCGGCAGCATGTGAACAAGATGCTGCACTGTCAGCCACGCTGACTGCCGGGACACCGGCCGCTGCTGATGTTCCGCCGGAACATCGTCCACCGCTGACGTACCGCCGGAACACCACCCGCCGCTGATGTACCGCCGGAACACAGCCCGCCACCACTGTACCACCGGAACACCACCCGCCGCTAAGGTGCCGCCGGAACACCATCCACCACCGCTGATGTGCCGCCGGATAACCACCCGCCGCTGATATACCGGAACACCGCCCGTCACCACTGTATCGCCGGAACACCGGCCGCCGCTGACGTACCGCCGGAACCCGCCCGCCGATGATGTACCACTGCAACACCGTCCATCGCTGATTTACTGCACATCGTTTACCCGGTCGGACTCATTACGACCTATTACGCGAATGCATCCTCCATCGGGCAGCAGCTGTCTCTCGGCCCACACGACCTTGGCACGCACTCAGAGCCAGACTGCGAACACGGCTCGGGCAGAGCGAATGGTGAACTACCCGGCTCTCTGTGCGCGCCATGGCGTCACGTCTGGTGCCCCCGGGGCGCGAGACGTGACAGCCGTGACGGTGGAGGGTGACACGAGACTATCCATCTTCGTGCGTCACGCCGCAGCTTAATGCGTGACGTGTGGAAGCTTACGTAATTGGAGGGTGACGGCGTGCGCTATATTGTCCGGCACGGGAAGTTATCAATGTCGGTCGCATTCACGACACGCCACCGCTCTGACTCTTCACAGACTGTTCGCTTGTGCGATGATCTGCGTACCTTGTCGTTTTGCACCCTACCTCGATTATGTAGGTGCGTACCCTACCCGTGGTTGTGTACCCTACCTGTGTGAACCCTACCTGTGGTTTGTACCCTACCTGTGTGAACCCTACCTGTGGTTGTGTACCCTACCTGTGTGTACCCTACATGTGGTTTGGTATCCGATTAGGTAGGTGTGTACCCTACCTGTGTGCGCCCTGCCTGCATGTACCCTACCTGTGTGCGCCCTGCCTGTGGTTGTGTGCCCCACCTGCGTGTACCTTACCTGCGTGTGCCCAATCTCGATTAGGTAGGTGTGCGCTGCTCGTATTGCCGCTTACATGCTCTATCAAGTACACAAGATGCTTTACCTTTGTCCCTTTCTGTCTTCTCTAGGTTTTTTTTCTTTCCTTCCCTCCCTACCTTTTGTAAAAGGATAGGACAACAGGCGCATATTCTTTTACATTGCATGGTTGCCCGATTGCTTTGTTTATTGTTAGTCCGCCTGTTGCCCGTCTACCGGTCTGCCTGTCGATCAGTTTGTCTGTCTGCACTTATGTGTATCTCTGTCTGCCTGTCTGTCTGCCCACCTGCCTGCCCTAAGGCCCGTCTGCCCGTCTGCCCGTCTGCCCGTCTGCTTGTCTGCCCGTCTGCCCGTCTGCTTGTCTGCCCATCTGTCTGCCCGTCTGTCTGTCTGTCTGTCTGTCTGTCTGTCTGTCTGTCTGTCTGTCTGTCTGTCTGTCTGTCTGTCTGTCTGTCTGTCTGTCTGTCTGTCTGTATGTCTGTCTGTCTGCTGTCCTGTCTGCGTCTGCCCGTCTGTCTGCTTGTCTGTCTGTCTGTTTGCCCGTCTGCTTGTCTGCCCGTCTGCCCGTCTGCCTTTGTCTGCCCGTCTGTCTGTCTGTCTGTCTGTCTGTCTTGTTTGCCCGTCTGCCCGTCTGTCTGTCTGCCCGTCTGTCTGTATGTCTGCCCGTCTGTCTGTCTGTTTGTCCTGTCTTCTCTTGTCTGCCCGTCTGCCCGTCCGTCTGTCTGTCTGTCCGCTTGTCTGCCCGTCTGTCTGTCTGTTTGTCCGTCTGTCTGCTTGTCTGCCCGTCTGCCCGTCTGTCTGTCTGCCCGTTTGTCTGTCTGTCTGTCTGCCCGTCTGTCTGGCCCGCGGCCCGTCGCTGTCAGGCCGCGGCCCAGTCGGCCCCTGTGTAGGAGGCGGAGGAGAGGAACCAACACTCAAGGACGCCGCGTGCCTCACCTCACCCTCCTCTCTCTCTCTCTCGTTGCAGGGCTCCCTTGTATCATGTAAGGAGCGCCCAGGGGGTCTGCGATCTCACTGTGACACGAGGCCTCACACATTCCGGTGAGTAGGCGCTCGTGCGAGCCTGGGCGAGCGTTGACTGGACGTTACCGAACACGTCGGTTGGCACTACTATTGGAGCTAATCGGTGTTCAGTTGGCCCAATTACTGGAGCTAATGAATGCTCAGCTGTCCCTTAGTTTCAAGTTAATGGGTGTTCAGTTGGCCCGACCAACTAATCCAGTACACTCCGCAAACGCTGTCTTCGCCGCGCCCGACCAACTTATCCTACACTCCGCAAACGCTGAATCGCCGCGCCCGACCAACTAATCCTACACTCACACAAACACTGTCGCCGCGCCCGACCAACTAATCCTACACTCCGAAAACACTGTCGCTGCGCCCGACCAACTAATCATAACACTCCGAAAATACTGTCGTCGCGCCCGACCAACTAATCCTACACTCCCCAAAACGCTGTCGCCGCGCCCGACCAACTAATCCTACACTCCGAAAACACTGTCGCCGGGCCCGACCAACTAATCCTACACTCCACAAACACTGTCGCCGCGCCCGACCAACTAATCCTACAAAACACTGTCAAACTAATCCTACACTCCGCAAACGCTGTCGCCGCGCCCGACCAACTAATCCTACACTCCGAAAACACTGTCGCCGCGCCCGACCAACTAATCCTACACTCCGAAAACACTGTCGCCGCGCCCGACCAACTAATCCTACACTCCGCAAACACTGTCGCCGCGCCCGACCAACTAATCCTACACTCCGCAAACACTGTCGCCGCGACCGACCGACTAATCCTACACTCCGAAAACACTGTCGCCGCGCCCGACCAACTAATCCTACACTCCGAAAACACTGTCGCCGCGCCCGACCAACTAATCCTACACTCCGCAAACACTGTCGCCGCGCCCGACCAACTAATCCTACACTCCGCAAACATTGTCGCCACGACCGGCCAGCTGATCCCTTATCCAGACGGATTGCCCTTCAATACGACGCCGTCCCGCAAGCTGTCCGACCGCGCCCCGCTGCCAGTTGGAACGGGCGCCGACAGCGCCACCGATGGACCGCCAGCCGGCGAGGAGCGGGCCGGCCAAGGTCAGCTGCCGCTGCTGACCTCGAGGCGACCGTGCCGCGCGGCAGGGGCGGCGTCAGTGCCACCGCCAGGGGCGGAGCTGCCTGTTGGATGTGAGCACTGCGACGTGCAGCAGCTTCGGCTGGGTAGTTGGGCTTAGCGGGGCGCATCGACTGCGTGGGTCATGCAGCGCGCGTGGTGCGGAGGCTTCCTGCGAGACGCTACTGTGGGCGGCTGATGCCTGGACAACGACGTCGACACAGACACCGACAGGAAGAGCGGGTTTGGACGGACCGATAAGCGCCGGCCGCGGCCGCTGGCGACGCTCGTGTCTCGGAGAAAGGAGCCGAAGCCAGCAGTGGCGGACGCGCCCGGCGTGGGCGGTACTCTCTTGGGGATGGGGGGGGCGCTGCTCCCAGCCGGCGAGTCGTCCCAGCCACCAGTCAGCCGTCGCCGCTCAGCCTGGTCCGGCGGGGCCGCGTCGACTCAGAACAGTGCCTTCCACCGCGGTTGGTTCCAGTCCCCCGGCCCGTTTCTGGAATTGCACCGTCAGCAAGCTGATGGCCCGTCTCAACTTTCCACAGAAGCATTTCTAGACACTATGCGCTAGCATTTAACTAAAACGCATCTGGCCACGAGGGGGTCCTGGCGGTTCTCTTCTAACTTGGCATTTGACAATGGGTATACACCTCGATATTTGATGTACTCCATAAACACAGTGCGCTTTATTCTAGCAGAAGAGCCTGAACCCTGAATAAAGCCCATAAAATTCTCCCAGTGGACAGGCTGACGACCTGATGTACATTTCTCGCCATATTTCAACGGACGAACTACTGAAACAGACGAAAAGACCGGCTCAGGACGAAGCTCGGCGGGCACTCACTCCCAGAGCTATCCTCCGGAGAAGTGCTGACGCGGTCGCGCGAGCGCGGTGACGTGGCGTACGGACAGTGCACGGTTAGTCGAGCACACGCCCGCTCCTGGCCGTGCACAGCGGCTGTGCACGGCCGCTGTGCACGACCGTTGTGCACGGCTGGCTACGCCATCGCTGCTGGCGCCAGTCCTAGGCCGCGCCGGCGCCCGGCACCGTTACCCGGCTCGGCGCCGGCGCCAAAACTCGCCGCGCCGCGCCCGCCGGCCGACCCGGCAATTGCGCCGACGGCCGGCTCGATACACTGCCCTGTCGAATCCTGACTGGGCCGCCGAGAGGTCACCGGTGCCGTCGGCGGAGTCACCTGCTGTGCGGGCCGACTGGTACCGGGTGCGGTGTCCGCCGAATTTTCTGCGGCGCTGTTCACGTGCTATCTGTTCAGCTGTCCACTGGGCTATTCGCAGCTGTTTCGGCTGTGATGCGCCGCTGAACGCTCTGCAGTGCTGTTCGCTGAGTTCTTCTGAATAATCAGTGCAGCATGGTATTCTGACAAGAGCATTCCGAACATTATTTTCAACAAGTTTGTTCACAATATTGACCGTTAAATTGTCGACTGTGCTACGGTAAATCCTATGGTGGCTGCTATGGTGTCTGCTATAATGTTCTCTATAATGTCTGATATAGGGTCTGCTATGGTCTCTGCCATGGTCTCTGCTATGGTGTCTGCTGTGGTATCTGTTGTGGCGCCTGCCGTGGTGCCTGCTGTGTTGTCTGCTGTGTTGTCTGATGTAGTGTCTGCTGTAGCGTCTGCTGTAGTGTTTGCTGTAGTGTCTGTTGTGACACCCGGATTGTTGTGACGTCGGTCGGATAGCAGCTGTGGCTCTGCAGCGTTGTTGAGGTGTTTCCCCGAGAGGCGCCACATAGCTCGTGAGGACGACGCCTGGGTTGTTGTGACGTCGGTCGGATAGCAGCTGTGGCTCTGCGGTGTTGTTGAGGTGTTTCCCCGAGAGGCGCCACATAGCTCGTGAGGACGACGCCTGGGTTGTTGTGACGTCGGTCGGATAGCAGCTGTGGCTCTGCGGTGTTGTTGAGGTGTTTCCCCGAGAGGCGCCACATAGCTCGTGAGGACGACGCCTGGGTTGTTGTGACGTCGGTCAGATAGCAGCTGTGGCTCTGCAGCGTTGTTGAGGTGTTTCCCCGAGAGGCGCCACATAGCTCGTGAGGACGACGCCTGGGTTGTTGTGACGTCGGTCGGATAGCAGCTGTGGCTCTGCAGCGTTGTTGAGGTGTTTCCCCGAGAGGCGCCACATAGCTCGTGAGGACGACGCCTGGGTTGTTGTGACGTCGGTCGGATAGCAGCTGTGGCTCTGCGGTGTTGTTGAGGTGTTTCCCGAGAGGCGCCACATAGCTCGTGAGGACGACGCCTGGGTTGTTGTGACGTCGGTCGGATAGCAGCTGTGGCTCTGCGGTGTTGTTGAGGTGTTTCCCCGAGAGGCGCCACATAGCTCGTGAGGACGACGCCTGGGTTGTTGTGACGTCGGTCAGATAGCAGCTGTGGCTCTGCGGTGTTGTTGAGGTGTTTCCCCGAGAGGCGCCACATAGCTCGTGAGGACGACGCCTGGGTTGTTGTGACGTCGGTCGGATAGCAGCTGTGGCTCTGCAGTGTTGTTGAGGTGTTTCCCCGAGAGGCGCCACATAGCTCGTGAGGACGACGCCTGGGTTGTTGTGACGTCGGTCGGATAGCAGCTGTGGCTCTGCAGTGTTGTTGAGGTGTTTCCCCGAGAGGCGCCACATAGCTCGTGAGGACGACGCCTGGGTTGTTGTGACGTCGGTCGGATAGCAGCTGTGGCTCTGCGGTGTTGTTGAGGTGTTTCCCCGAGAGGCGCCACATAGCTCGTGAGGACGACGCCTGGGTTGTTGTGACGTCGGTCGGATAGCAGCTGTGGCTCTGCAGTGTTGTTGAGGTGTTTCCCCGAGAGGCGCCACATAGCTCGTGAGGACGACGCCTGGGTTGTTGTGACGTCGGTCGGATAGCAGCTGTGGCTCTGCGGTGTTGTTGAGGTGTTTCCCCGAGAGGCGCCACATAGCTCGTGAGGACGACGCCTGGGTTGTTGTGACGTCGGTCAGATAGCAGCTGTGGCTCTGCAGCGTTGTTGAGGTGTTTCCCCGAGAGGCGCCACATAGCTCGTGAGGACGACGCCTGGGTTGTTGTGACGTCGGTCGGATAGCAGCTGTGGCTCTGCGGTGTTGTTGAGGTGTTTCCCCGAGAGGCACCACATAGCTCGTGAGGACGACGCCTGGGTTGTTGTGACGTCGGTCAGATATCAGCTGTGGCTCTGCAGCGTTGTTGAGGTGTTTCCCGAGAGGCGCCACATAGCTCGTGAGGACGACGCCTGGGCTGTGACGTCGGTCGGATAGCAGCTGTGGCTCTGCGGTGTTGTTGAGGTGTTTCCCCGAGAGGCGCCACATAGCTCGTGAGGACGACGCCTGGGTTGTTGTGACGTCGGTCGGATAGCAGCTGTGGCTCTGCGGTGCACCATACAGTGTAAGCCACGATAAATTGTAGCTTAGAATACAATCTGTTTTATGCTGCAGCGTGCAAACTGCACCTGCCGAGCCGCGAAGCTGTGGGTGTTGTCAGCCACGAGCCCAAGCCAAAACCGGCTCTAAATGTTCTCACATGGAGGTAGAGCTCCTTGAATTTCGCATGTCGTTATCTTTCCAGCAATTAAGCCCAGGTGCGCCTGTATTCAAAGCCCAGGTGTACCTGGGACGAGCTTCATCTTCCCACAGATGGAGCTGGAAGGAACGTCATGAAATGGCGGCCGTAGCATTGCTCAGACCGCATAATTCGAAATACATTCGAGGAAATCATCCATAGGGTCCCATGCTAAAATGTGCAGCTGTTGAAGAGACTCGGCCGGATATTGTGGTGGGGGGGGGGGGGTGGCTTAAGTCCGATCGATCTAGCCGCTCCAATTAAACACTAGCTCACAAATTCATACACAACATGTCTCCGCAAAATCTTTTCAAAAAGACTAACTTATCTTCATGTGTAAATGATTCTTTGCAAAAGCATCTGGAAACCTCTAGGTGGATTTAGAGGATTTCATTTGGAGCTCTCATTGCGAACCGTGAAGCGTTCAATTTTCAACTTGTATCAGTTCATCAATTTTTCCCAGTCGTTTTTGTTTCTATTTTGTCTGTAAATCGGTACTTATGAATATGGGTTGGGATACCGTGGGATAGATAATGATGTGGCATTATCTATATAATATAGTGATGTGGCAAACGTCACATACAAATTGCTGATGCTTAGTATGAAACGTGTGTGCATTGATTATAAAGAACATCATAAAAATACCGTATGTTATCTTAGACTGCGGTCATCCACTGATGTCCATAAGGTTGGTATATAGGCAAGCACCAATGATTCAATTCAATATTATATTTCGATTTAGTAATGAGTCAGCACTGAGACATGGGAGGCCGGGTACTGTACCAAGTCGCCGTCTTACTTTCACATCGTGGTGGAGTAAGGTCAGTTGCGTCACTTACCATTCCATTGACCTTTGGCCAGCGGCTTCTCAAGAACCACCAATCTTCTGTTACAGATGGCGCCATCTTTACGCCTGCTGGCAGCTGCAGCTTTGCTGCTCTGCCACCAGGTGGCGGGCCAAACTGAGGAGCTCGGGCCGAACTATATCGGCGAGGAAGGAAAGCCGCCGTTGCCAGAGACTGCCGTGTGAGTACTTCACTACCATTGCCGTAACATTTCCTCGGCTGTGCTCTGCGCGCGGGCAGTCGGGCGCCGTTCCGCGTTAGTTTGTCTTCTTTTAGGTTCCGATATGATGAGTTATCTCCGAAGTGTGGTAGTTGCTAGATGAATCGAGTTTGAATTTGAATTTCCAACAGCTGGATTTTGTCACCCAGCACCACATCATAGTCTATCTTCCCTATATCTCCCTGATTGGCTGTTTTTCCTTCAGCTTCATCTCGTGTCAGTTTTCCAATGAGCAGATTCAGCGACCAAATCAAACGAAGCTCATACTTATTTACCTCTTCGGCAATCCTTGTCATCCATAATGTATCGAACTTGCGATCAAAATGCTATGTTGCGTCGGAAAATGATTCACTCGTTTTCATCATATATATATATATATATATATATATATATATATATATATATATATATATATATATATATATATATATATATATATATATAAGTAATGATGTATATAGAAAGATGTAAAAATATAATATATATATAAAAAAAAAAAAAAAACAAATTATAGTATATTTATATTGTAAAATGTTGTGTAGTAACATACTATCTTATAACCACCTCTGAACTTCGACACCAGGCACTTCAGAATTGGTTTAACTTGTCTGTTGTGAACGTCTAGCCCCCACATATTGTACTTGATATCCATTGAGCTCCACTTGCATCTGGCAGCCTGAATGGAAAGGTGGTGGAGCTGGACCAGCTGGGCGACATCATCTACCTGAACCGCAGCAGCGCCAACCTCAACTGCGCCACCGGCAACATGAACATCGACGTCAACTTCAAGGAGCCCTTCAACGGCGTCATCTACGCCAACTTCGACCGCACGTCACCGTGCTCCTGGCAGGGCAACGGCAAGGCCAGCTACAGCATCAAGCTGCCGCTCCGCGGTTGTGGCACCAAGCAGGTGAACATTGTCAGCACCGAACGTGGGCCTGTTTCACAGAAATTAATACTGCTTTCATGATGTTTGCAGACATGATTATGCTGTGATCCTTTCCAATTATATGGGGAAAGTCCAATGAGATTCGTTAAACACAGGGCTTGCAATTATTGACATGTGTGCGTATTATTTATATTTTCAATACAGAAGAGGCATTCACACTCAAGGAAGACGGAAGAAAACTAGCTGAACAAGGTCATAGTTCACACACAGAATGTCATGCAGAATGATACTCAAGTTAGGTGTCATAAGCCACAAAAATGGCCTGATAAGCACGTGCAATTCAACAGGAAACGTAGCGTGTGAATTTACTTTTACAACACGTTCAACCTCGAGCCAGTCTTTGGTTATGCCCTTCCATATTGTTGTACCGAGCGAGAGGGCACAGAACGAGTCATGCTAGCAAATGTCTTATGCAGATTAAAAAAAAAAAACACCTCAAAAGGCGCCAAACGACCCTGTAGTCGGCACGCCCTTAAATCCAAATGATCAATCACTCAACACTTCCACGCGCAATCGCGCGCCGTTCGCGTAGCGTTGCGACAAGCCCGCCCGCCTATCGCACGGATCCAACTGACCTCACTGATCTCACTGACCTCACCGATCTCACACCTTGCCGCCGACAGGGCCCGGCGCGCGTGTTCACCAACAACATCGTGATGCGCTTCCACCCACACCTGGAGTGGGCCGGCGACGAGGTGGTGACGATCGTGTGCCGCTACCCGCCGCCCATCGCCGGCCCGCCGGTGGCCGGCCTGCCGTTCATCGCCGACCCGCCGGCGGCGCCGCTGCTGCCGCTCAAGCGCATCGGCGAGGCCGACATCATCATGATCATCTGCGCCATCCTGTTCCTGGCGTTGCTGCTGCTCGGCCTCGGCTTCGGCTACGCCTGCCTCAAGAAGCGGCGCATCAGCCTGATCAAGACGGTGCCGCCCTACAGCGCAACGCCGTCAGAGTACTCGACCATGTCGGCGCCCATGTTCGACGGTCTGAAGATCCCGCGCGCTCACGCCATCCCGCTGGTCGACGATGTGAGTGTGAACGCACGAGCCGACCAAGCGGCTGGGTCCGCCCAGGTGCTGAGTGGGCGGATACTGTGAGCAATGCGGTGGTGTGAAGGCGCGAGTAGATAATGTGAGTGTGGTGAAGCTGGCTTTAGGAAGCGACTCAGCGTGGTGGGGCGTGCATGAGGGGGAGCTGAGTCGACGATGTAAACATTATGATAATGTAAATTGCCACTAGATTAGCAGAGTAGGTAAATTGGCGACATCAGCATGTGATAACCATTGCATTCATCTGCTACCTTTGACCACTGCTGAACATTTCACGTTCTTTGCAATCGGACACCACCTGCTTTGTTTTCAAGATCACCGCGGTTGATCACTGCTCTCCCTCACTGACTGATCCCATTTGACCACATCTCACCACTCATCGTCTTGGCTGGTCCGAGTGGCCTCAACTAACCAAGTTGACCCATAACCCAAGGTAATCTTATCTGACACACGATAGCCCGACATGACTCCAGATTTCCTACTCTTATGACACTGAACCCGTTTCATTAATAAAGTACAAATTTCAACTTTTAATTTCTCATCAACTTTGTTCTCAACAACTCTGGAGGTTCTCGCCTGACCCCAGCTGACCCCATTAAGCTGCAACGACGTACTTAAACCCTGGAGGATCTCTCGCCCGACCCCAGTCGACCTCTACCTCGATGCACTACCTTACGTGACACTCGAATGGTTTCGTCTCTCCCCAGCTGACCTCTATTGTGCTACAGCTGCCTCACTTGCCCCCCCCCGGCGGATCTTGTTTGACCCCAGGTGACCTCTGTGACGCTGTGAGACCTCACGTGGCGCACACGACAACATCACGTGACCCCCAGCCTGTCTCGTCTGACCTCAGTCGACGTCTGTGACGCTGCGTGACCTAGTGTGACCCCCGGCCTGTTTCGTCTGACCCCAGGTGACCAGCTCGGAAACATTGCCGTCCGACTACCCGTCCGAGTCGCCGAGCACCGCCCATTCGGAGCTGGAGGACGTGGAGATGATCCAGGCGGCGCCAGCGCCGGCGCCGCTGGTGGCCGCGCCGCTGCCGCCGGCCGCCGCCGGCGTGCCCAACAGGGCCTACCTGATGACCGAGGAGCTGCTCAACACCACCTACACGGACAAGATGGTGCGCGAGGAGGTGGACATCCACCGCCAGCCCAACTTGATGATGGCCGTCAAGAAGCCAGGTGAGTGCGGCGCCTGGCTGACCATCTGCCGTCGACATGTGTTGGGAGACCTGTGGCGCACTCGGTGCTGAAGTTCGTTTGGTTACGAATTAGGGTGAAGTTCGAGCTACTCTTGTGTGTGTACGACAAAAGTTGACTTGGATGGATCGGTCGGCGTGAACCAATCGAATGGTGATAATGATAATGACACTGCTATCGATAATGATAACAATAATAATGATAAGAATTATAGGTATAGTTATAATAGCTATAGTTATTATAGTAATAATAGCAATAATTGTAAGAGGGAAATGGTAAGGAACATAATACAATTCAGAATATCCGAATCGACGAAAGCAATAATATCCACGTCAATAACCACAAGATGATTAAGAATAATAGCAATAACAGGGAAGTAGACATCGACAAGATGCGTGTTTTAACTGCCAGTATATATGATGGGCGATTGTGGCTTTACGACACACTGAGCAACTGAGACCACATGGCATCGCCTGCCTCTCACCCTGGAAGGAGGGGCGGACATCGCGTGGAATCGAACCCTGTACCTCTGGCGTGCCAGACGCTCAGCTTAACCACTGAGCTACCAACGCCCCTGCCAATACATAGGATAAACGTTCGAAACAGGGGCGTCGATTTCTGAAAAACATTGGGGGGGGGGCGAAGTGTACTCGACCCCCCACCTTCCCGACCAAAAACGTATTGGATTTCGCCCACTATATTTTCAGTCCTCAATAATTATGATTTATTTGACGATGTGTACGTTTATTCAGCATCCTCGCCAACGGGAAAAATCGTCCAATAACAGGTGAAGTCACATAAGCAAAAGAGCAGTCCACCGTGCATGTCAATATAAAAACTGTGATTCGTAGCGTGCGACTACAGTGTCATACAGTGTAATCGGATTCGTCGTCATCGTCGACGTCAACGTCAACGTCAACGTCAACGTCACCGTCACCGTCACCCTCCCTCACTCCAAACACCAGCAAACACAACGGCTTAAATAAAATATTTATGTGCCCATATGCAGGTCAAAACACACCGGCCTTGATGGAACATCAGAACACGGCCGGCCTGAGCTGTGATAGCGATGGGTGAAGATATTCCCTTGGTGCCTAACATTAGGAAGGGACGAAGCCAACGTTTTGGTGGGGCGAGTTCAAGGTCGGGAAGTCCACTATCTAAGCCTAATCTGTTTCTTTACAGTACAACATATGGTGTTTAACATCAACTAAGTTTTCTATGTAGCATGGTGTTTTTTTCTTTTTCTTCCTTCAGCTTTCTATCAGCATAAAAAAACATAGGTTATTGGGGGCCCAAATCAACATGGGGGGCAAGATCAACATTAGTGGGGCCATGGCCCTCACAAAAGGAAACAAATCGACACCCCTGGTTCGAAATGCATGAAACCTCGCAAGGGGCTGCATTCCTTTCTGCCTACTTTGTTTACAAACAATCACCAACCCGTTTCACGCCATGTCTTCATGCGCAGATGCCGATGCTCTGCACGCGGCGGAGCAGCAGCTGACGACGATGCTGACATCTAGCGAGTACCGCACGAGTCAGCAGTCGCCGGAGCCGCCGTCGCACGGCGTGATCCGCCACGAGGCAGAGCTGCACACGCCGCCGCGTGCCGAGGCGCCGGCGCCTGTGTTCAGCAGCCAGTTCCGGGTGCGCCAGCCGCCACCGCCGCCGCCGGAGCCGTCCGAGCCCGACACGGTCGCCTCGCAGGTGCGCCGCTCGCCGCCCGGCTCATGGGACGAGTCGCCGCCGGTCGGTTCATAGAGCGGCTCGTCAGATGAGGCGTCGCTGTCCCCCATGTCCGTCTTTGTAGCAATTAGGAGTTAATGTTTAAGGATCGAATAAGTGCGACACGCTACGGGCCTAACAAATGTCCCAAGCCAGACAACTCGTCTGAAGCGACATATGAAATTAAATATCCTGAAAAATATATCACCCGCACTACTGCTTCCACTCATGAGTTTTCGTTGCATACTCTATCTGAATCATCTCTTTCTATACGGGGACGAGTAGTCCAGGAGTAAGTTGCCCGTCCCACAATCTAGAGATTGTGGGTTCGAGTCTCACCTGTCGCTACTCTTCGCTCGCGACCAATCGGCGGGAGAGATTGGCGACGCTACATGACTTAACGTCGACGTGTCGCAGAAACCAATGACCAGCCCTCTTTCTAAACTACTTTCCCCGGCTTCTTCATTGCACAGTCCGGAAATCGTCGGAGCTAGCCGAGTAGGATTTAGACCCAAGCCGAGCTTTTCCTCATCACTTTCTTCAGCTGTGGAGTGTTGGGTGAAATCCAGGTACTTAGAAGCTTGGGAACCATCTATTTGGGATTACTGTTAGCCAATCGATTTTCAAATGACATCCGTCGCCACCATTCTCCTTTGGCAAACTGACAGCATAAATCTGCATCCGTGTCCTTCCACGCCGGAAATCTAGTGTGTTGCTATGCTTCCAGTCATCAGCCATCATCTGGTATCTCTGACATCTCCATCTTATGACATGATGGACACTGGGAACATAACGTCGTGCCTTACATCGCCAGCTGACGGTTCACATCTCCTCTTCAGGATGTGACTGACGCTGGTGATATGATGTGCAGCTAGCCAACGGTTGATATCTCTTCAGGATGTGACTGACGCTGGGGACATGATGCTGTGCCACTAGCTAACGTTTGACATCTCTTCAGGATGTGATTGACGCTGGGGAGATGCTGGCGATGCCGCCACCGCCGTCGCCCCCTCCGGCTCCCTACATGCCGACACTGACCACCCAGACCGTGGACGACCGCATCCTCTCAACCATCACCGAGACAAAGGTAAGTGCTAGGCTAGTGGTGAGGCCGGGCCTTCTGGCGGGGTGGACATAGGCTCGAGAACCGATGGCGTGCGTGCAAATCCCTTCGCAGGCGGAGACTTGTGACGATCGGTATGGGACATGTGCAGATTTGGTTCCCGAAAATGGCCTCAAGGTTCGTTTGAGGTTAGCATGCGCGTTTTGACCCAAACATTTTAGCGTTCCCGCCTAAACTCACCTTGATAATGGGTTATTGTGAGGTCGTTGTCTTGGGATGCCTTCTTACTGGCGTGGGCAAACAAAATAGCTCGTAAAGGTACTTGCAAATTTTCGAATGGTGGCAAGACTAATATTATTGTTGGCACCTGAATGTTAGTTCATAATTTGATGTATTATGCCGTGTCTCAGTTGTTCGACGTAGGAAAATGAAAGTGCTCATATTGTATTTCTGTTGAACTTGAGCCAGACGGTACGCAGGACCGCCAAAGTTTCCACATTCGGAATCTCTGCTCTGCAACATGGGATACCAAAACACCTCCCAAGCGCCATCTGCCTCTCTATTGCGACATAGAGGATATTGGCCGTTCACACAGTACACCTTTCTCACCCCGCCCTCGTCCCTGTCCAGGTGTACGAAGATATCGAGCGACGTCGTCGCGCGGTGAAGGAGTACTACGAGCGCAAGCAGCAGGCGCCGCCGCCAGACTGGGACGTGGAGGTGCGCACGTACCCGCCGGCCGAGCGAGACTTCCCCGACACGGCCTCGTCACACTGGGACGACTCGTCGGTGGGCACAGAGGTGCCGCCGCTGCCGGGCCTGCACACGATGCACACAGCCTTCGACACCGCCACCACCGCCTTCGACACCGCCACCACCGCCTTCGACAGCACCACCACCACCACCACCACCGCCGCCAACGCTGCCTTCGCGTCCGACCAGCGCGCGTTCACGTCCGCCACCGAAACGTTCGCCGCCAGCACGCGCGCCGTCGAGCCGCCGCCGCCCCCCGCCGCCGCCGCCGCCGCCGCCACCGCCGCCACCGCCGGTGCGGCCGCCCGTCGAAGAGCCGATCCGACCGACGCGGCGCGAGCTGACGCCGCCGACGCGGCGCGCGCCGCCCGCCATGGACGTGCTGATCCGCGTGCTGGAGGCGCCGCACGAGTTCGACGACCGGCTGAGCGTGCTCACCGACGACGACCGCCAGACGCTGCGACAGCTGATCACGCGCGAGGAGACGTTCCGCACCATGCTGACCGAGGCGCGCGTCTACCAGGACTTCGAGCGCATCCGGCGCGACCAGCGCTTCGCGCGCGTGCTGGCGCCGCACAAGTGGGACGTGATTATACGCGTGCTGGCGCCGCCGCCGCTGGAGCCGACGCCGTCAGAGTTCTCCGAGACGACGCGCGCGCCATCCGAGATCACCGACATCTCCGACATTCCCGAGCCGCCGCCGGAGCCGCGCATACACAGGTCAGCGGCGCGACGGAGGTCACGGGGACAGATGTCGACGGCACCCACGGTCGCAGGCAATGCCAAACCACGGGTCATGATTGGTAGGACAGGGCGAGGTCAGATTTTAACGGCATCCACTGGCACTGGCAATGCCGAATCAGAGGTCATGATTGATAGGATAGGGTGAGACTATAGTTCAGGGGGAAGGCGAGGTAAAGGCAGCTTGTAGTAAGATGTTGGGGAGGATAAGTGGTTCACAGGTGTGAACCACCGAAGTAGAGGCCATGGCGCAGTGGAAAGTCAGCCAATTCGTACTGGAATCCTGAAAGAAATGGGCGGTGGAAGAATCTGGGCAATTTCTGACGCTATTCTTGAATTCTCCGCATCATACAGAGTAGCGATAAGCCGATCGTCTATATAGACATGGGATCATGAACGTAATGACTGACGCTAATGATGACCTTCCTGAGAAGAATAGTTTAGGGCATAGATAATCTGATGTTCGATCCAGTTCCATCATGAAAAAGAAGCTATCTGAACCCTGGATCTTCTCACCATGTATCAGGCAGCCGCACCCTTTACGTTACATCACATGTCTTGCTTCAAAACGTACATCGGTGTTGAAATTGAGCACCGACAGCTGGCCATGCCGTGGCGGATTATCAGATCCTGCTGACCGGGCGATCTCTGCAGGTACCGGAAGCAGACGACCCAGCTGCAGCAGCTGCCACCCGTGTACGAGTACGACACTGACGGCCGGCCGGCCAGACCTCCCCACTCTGGACCGGGAAGCACCCGCTCCCAGGTCACCACCAGGTCTGTAGCACTCTTAAGTCACCACCAGGTCGCTACCAGACCAGTATCTTTCCCAGGTCACCCACTAGGTCGGTATCATACCCAGGTCACCACCAGGTCAGTATCGCTCCTGCGCTCCCAGGTTACCACCAGGTCACTACCAGACCAGTATCGTTCCCAGGTCACCACCAGTAGCGCTCCTAGGTCATCACCAGGTCATTACCAGGCCAGTATCATTCCCAGGTCACCCACTAGGTCGGTGTAATGCCCAGATCACCACCAGGTCAGTATCGCTCATTGGTCACAATAGGTCATTGTCTTATCACACGCGAGTGGTGAACAGGCTAGTGGTACCGAGCTCCACATGATCATCATCTGGCTCACCCCAAAACTCTGATGATGAACATCATATCCTTACATCTCAACATCCTGCCGTTACAGCTCAACATCGTGCCTTTATACCTCGACATCGTGTCCTTACACCTCAACATCGCGCCCTTACACCCCGACATCGTGTCCTTACAGCTCAACATCGTGCCCTTACACCTCAACATCGTGCCCTTACACCTCGATATCGTGCCCTTTAACCCACCTCTCCACACCAACATCGCGCCCTTACACCCCGACATCGTGTCCTTACATCTCAACATCGTGCCCTTACAGCCTCAACATCGTGCCTTTAACACCTCGTCCTTACACCTCAAATCGCCCCTTACACCCCGACATCGTGCCCTTACACCTCAACATCGTGCCCTTACACCTCAACATCGTGCCCTTACACCTCGATATCGTCCCACACCCAACATCCCTTACACCCCGACATCATGTCCTTACATCTCAACATCGTGCCCTTACACCTCAACATCGTGCCCTTACACCCCGACATCGTGTCCTTACAGCTCAACATCGTGCCCTTACACCTCAACATCGTGCCCTTACACCTCGATATCGTGCCCTTACACCTCAATATCGTGCCCTTACACCTCAACATCGTGCCCTTACATCCCGACATCGTGTCCTTACAGCTCAACATCGTGTCCTTACACCTCAACATAGTGCCCTTATACCTCAACATCGTGCCCTTACACCACGACATCGTGTCCTTACACCTCAACATCGTGCCCTTACATCTCAACATCGTGCCGTTACACCTCAACATCGTGCCCTTACACATCAACATTGTGCTCCTACACCTTAACGTCGAGCTCTTACGCTGACTGGAAGGTCAGTCACCGAATTGTCTCCGGTATCATTGGGGGACGAATAGTCTAGGGGTAAGTTGCCAGCCTCACAATCGAGAGATTGCGGGTTGAGTCTCACCTGCCGCTGCTCTTCACCCGCGGCTAATCGGCGTGGGGGATTGGCGACACTTTATGACTCAACGGTCGATGTGTCGTGAAACCAACAATCAGTCAATCTCCGGTGACAACTGGTCAGCAAACACTGTTCCGTTCATGCTCCACTCATTACCAGACGCCATCTCTACACGAATTGTCATGCTGACCAGCTGTCAAGCTGACAACCCCTGGGTAAACTGTACTGTCGTAGCTTAAAATTGTTTGATCAATGTTGTATTAATTTGAGCGGAAAAGCACAAGTTATGTTACGTCTGTGGTCGCTTATGCATTGTGTCTGCATTGATGAAGTAATGCCGGGAATTGTAGCGGCAATATTCCTGGTTGCCTACCTGTGCAGCTTACGTGCACAGGTATCGCTGAAGTATGTACATTATTTGGACCGGTGCGGAAACTCCACTGGACGTCTGAGGTCTGTTGACTATTGGGCTAGCGGGTCCGATATTAGTGCAATCATTTACAGCTCTTCTGCTTGACGTATTCAGGCACCGTCTGCTTGGTATCGCACATCGGCTGTGCCGCTATTCCTGACCAGTTCCACAATCGTAGTCAATCCTTCATCCCGGGACCATGGCCATATTTTATGACCTCTTACGCAACTTGTCTGACATGAACATTTCGCCACCCGATGGAGGGCGTTAACGCCCTCCATCGGGTCTGTTGTGGGACTTTTGGTTCTTCATCCGGGGCCGCGTGCCCAGCCCGAGCCAGCTTCTACTCTGCTTGACCTTTGACGCTGCTCGTCTGACCCGTGACGGGACCTCCGCCGGTGCCGCAGGTCGAGCTACGGCGGCGACGTGCGCTCCATGACCGAGGAGATGGTGACGTTCCACCGCTACCAGCCGGACGAGTGGTCCGTGTCCAGCGAGCCGCGGCCCGGCCAGGCCGACGAGTCGGCTCTGCCAGTCGACGCCGACGGCCGCGGCGTAGTGCGCGATACCACCGAGTTCACCGAGAACTGGGGCGCCTACCCGGCCGAGGGGCGCGAGCCGCCGGCCGGCGGCGGCCAGAGGCGCTACTTCGAGAGCCACGAGCAGGTGGAGCTGCCCGGCGGCGGCCAGCGGCGCTACTTCGAGAGCCACCAGGTGGTGGGCAGCCGCGGCGCGCCGTCCACCATCGGCGACCGCGAGGAGGTCTACTCGATGGCCGAGACCGACGTCGACTGGCAGCGCATCGAGCGGCGGTAGATGGCGTCGCGCCGCCGGCGGGCAGAGCTGCTGCCGGAGTCGGCGGAGTTGGGTGGAGTTGGACGGAGCTCGGCGGCCTGACCGCCGGCGATTGGCGGGGCGTACGCGCTGGAGGCGGCGAGGATGTCGGCGGCTCGGCGGCGGCACTGTCGACGCACCGCTGCGCCGCCGACGTCGTCGCACCGCCGCGGCAGCCGCTCGAAAACTAATCTGCAATCTAACCCGGTGCTTGGTGTAGTGACGACTGCCGACGCGCGGCCAGGGCAGATGCGCGCACGCCCGCCGGCGCGGAACTAATCGCGCCACTGCGCGCCGCCAACGGCGGCTTCTAATACTGTGATAACGCACGCGCGAGATCCGTGCCAGAGGAAGAGACGACTGAGCGGCCGGGTGGGCGGCGGCGCCTGCTCGCCTCCCCTACCCGCCCCAGCCCGGCTCTGTCCCGCCAGGAAGAGAGGGCGAGCGCGAGGGCGGGCGAGTGTGAGCGGAAGTGAACCGTATTGTGTGTGTGTGTGTGTGTGTACTAATGATCTCGCCGCTCGACGCGGTCGAGGCCACGAGCGAATGCGTCCGGCGAGACGCGGCTCCGGCGAGCAGGACCGGCCAGCCCGTCCGCCAAGCGGTCCACTATTAACACGTCTAACGGTAGCGTATAGTGAAACGACGGCGCTGCGGCCGGCGGCGGCCCGTCGGCGCGCCGCCCTGGCGGCAGCCGCGCGAACCAGCCGCCGCCGGCCGGAGTCGGTGGCGTCCGGAGCGCGCCCGGCCCGAGTCCTGCGCACTGACTCACCGTCCTATGCGTGCTGTTTGGCAGTCGCTGGCGAGTCGCGGTGTCTGCGGGCGCCATTTTGCGGCGTTCGCGGGTGCGATTCTGTGGTGTGCGCGAACAGAAGCTGCGCGCGCCACTGAGATGGAGGCCGGGGGACGTGTCGCAGCATAGGACGCTGGGACCCTGCGCAGCGGTGGAAGGAATCGCATTGTAATGCTTCTCGAAACATACTAAAATAAATCATTGTCTCCTACCGCCGAGCTTTGCTGGTGCTGGTCGTCCGGAAACTACCATTGAGAATTATTCAGCTCGCCGGCGATATTTCAGAAATTGGATTGGGTTGAGGTAGTAAGGGGGGAGAGGAGGGGAGGGGAAGGGAGGTGTAGATACAAGACACACTCATTTCAAGCTACTTAACTTGCCGCACAAGATCAGTGGTGTAGCCAGAGGGAGGAAGTCACCCTCTCGCGGGTCCGAGGGCTTATATATATGCAATTAATTTCATATGGGCGCTGTATGACCGAAGAAGTCGAAGCTCCCCTAAGCCCAAATAACAAACCAATTTCATATTCCATTACATTTCAAGGTTTCAGCCCCGGATGAGTTATACATTACACCCGACACATATTGCGACCTACGTTGACGCCGTGCATTACACCTGAAATGATACTGTTGTTTTTTTTAGGTGGCAAGGTAAACAAGGCGGAAAAAGTTGTTTTGTATTTATGTTGCTTCATAGGCAACAGTTATGTTGCTAATGTTCTGTGCCAAACAGCCATCTGTCATTATCATCGTTAACTTATCTCATCTGACTGACCTGTTCGCTTCCCACACTTACATGTACTTTTCTCTATCTGCCTATTTCTATGTCTTAACTAGGACATACTTCTACAGCTGACATGCATGCATTTTTGCTTCGTCGTGGCAATAAACCAGTGTTCTCGTGTCCCATTCTGGCGAGTCGTTTATGGGGCAAGCCAGGGCAGCGGCGGTGACACGTGCCACCGCCGAGGAATCCTACTTCTTTCTTCTTCTATCTTAAGAGAGGTGTCAAGACCGCACTGAGGGGATGGTATGGCTAAGCCGTGCACATCCTGGGAGTTGCTTGGCAACGACGCCTCTTTAGTGGAACACTGGAACCAGCTGCCAGAAAACATCGTCAGTAGCAGAACATTGAACATCTTTAAAAACAGCATAGACAATCATTATAAGAATAGAGGCTTGCTTTCAGTGGAGGGCTGATTGGCAGATTTGGTGGGCAACTGGTTCAGTGTACAGAGTGCAACCAAGAAGGGCCCTTGTGGCTCAGAGTTGCACTGATCTTTTATGTCTTTATGTCTTTAGTGGCTTCCCAGATCCTTTACGCCTATCCATACACACGTACACACACGCACCCACAGGCGCAACATTGGTTATCCCGACGTGATCTGGGGAACTACTGTATCTCTCTCCACTCTCCGTACGCCCCGCCCGTTTTGTCCCTCTCTCTCTCTCCCTCTCGCCGGATGCCCGATGGCGCCACCCGAACACCGAGGGACCGCCTCTCTCGCCACTGTGTCGCCGCATCTGCGCACACCCAGCTGGCCGTCGCTAACTGCCAGACACCGACGCTCCGTCAGCAATTCCATCCCCGGTGAGGTCTCTGCTGACGGATTTCCAGCAGAGATCGCTTCTGCGGCTCACTGATGACGTCACAGACACCAGATGATGTCACATCCGACTCACTTGCTGACGTCACAGCAACGGCCAGCTCCCCGTCTAATGTCACGTCAGCCGAATCACTGCTGACCTCGTATCATACGCCATCACGCCGTCTAACGTCCTGGCTGACGTTATGGAATCTGCCCGCTCAACGAAGCATACGTCACGGTATCAGCTGGCGCACCGTCTGACGTCACAGCCGACTCACTGGCTGACGTCACGGCATTGGCCGGCTCACCGTCTGACGTCGCAGCGCCAGCCGACCCACTGGCTGGCGTCGCATCAGCCCGCTCACCGTCTACCGGCCTGGCCGATGTTACGGCATCAACCGGCTCACCGTGTAATGTCCTGGTTGACGTTACGGTATCAGCCGGATCACCGTCGCACTGTAACCACAGCCGACTCACTGGCTTCCTCAGCAACCTAAGTAGACCCACTCGCTGACTTCTCGACCTCAACTGACCCACGGGCTGACTTTTCAGCTGACTCGCTGGCGGATACCATCAGCAATTCATCGCTTGATGTCAACTCAGCCGAGTCACTGGCTGACGTCACGGCGGACTCAACGGCCGACGTTACGGAAACGGTCGCACGTAGAAGACACCGTCCGGCCCGATTGCCGCTGCAACAGCTCTTCCGCTAACCGCCGATGTCACCCGCTCGGTTCCGCTACTCACATCTTCGTAGCCTGCAGTGTTCGATCGCATCTGCCCACTCACTCATCGCCGCATGATTGTGCACCCTGAGTGCCCTTCACCGTGTCGAGCCGATCTACAGTATCACCCGCGGCGCTCCGCTCTGCGCACCCGCTCCGGTCGCGTAGCGGTGCCCCCAGCACAATCTCGCCACGTCACCTTCGGCGGCGACGTGTCTGGGGAGGGGAAACTGCATCTGAGCGCGTCCGCTAACCATTTAGCGGCGGGCTGAAGACTCAGCCATTGCTGAGCGCGCGCCCGCCATCTAGCAGCTGAGAACTAGTCGTGGGTATACTGATACACTGGGTATCAGTGTAGCAATTGTATATGTCCAGGTCTGTTGTACCTCCTGTCTCTGTTCATCTCTAATGTGCTATGTCCACCAGCCATCTGCCATTATCGCCGTGAACTTCTCTCACCTGACAGACATGTTCGCTTCACACACTTACATGTACTTTTCTCTATCTGCCTATTTCTATGTCTTAACTAGTATATACTTCTACAGCCAACACACATGCATTGTTGCTTCGTCGTGGCAATACGACAGTGTGCTCATGTCCCATTATGGCGAGCCGTTTGCGGGGCAAACCAGGGCAGCGGCGGTGACACGCGTCACCGCCGCCGCGGAATCCTACTGCTTTCTCCTTCTATCCTAAGGGAGGTAGCAAGACCGCACTGAGGGGATGGTACGGCTAAACCGTGCACCTCCCGGGTGTTACTTGGAAACGACGCCCCTCTAGTGGCTTCCCATATCCTTTACGCCTATCCATACACACATCCACACGCAACCCCACAGACGCTATGGGCATGTTCATCACAAAATGTCAACCACCACACTGCTCTCACGTGTGGATAAATCATGTTTGGCTTGCCCACTTGTGAAAACCGCCTCATCAACAGCTGGAGAGGTCCCCCGACGACTGGAAATGGCCACTGAACGCCACCAGGACTGTACTGGGATGTCCGTAGGTTGGTTGTTGGTTTTACGACACAGTGACCGCTAAGTCATGCAGCGTCGCCACTCTCTCGCGCCGATTGGTCGCAGGCAAAGAGTAGCGACAGGTGAGACTCGAACCTACAACCTTTCGACTGCGAGACGAGCAGCTTACCTCTATGCTACTCGTCCCCGTACTGGGATGTCCAAGAGGCTGGTAAAGAGTCTAAGAGAAGGACAGACGCACATAGAGGCGCTTTGAAAACAAAACGCCTAAAATATATACAGCTTCAGAAAAGGGGGAGGGACCGGAAACTAGGGAGGAAGGGGCCCTCTTCAGAAGTTCAGATGACCGCCCATCTAAACCAAATATTGGCTAACCCAAACCCATCTGATATGTTACTACCATGTATTCCTGCTGTTTCGGAGCATTCAGTGATGTCGCTCGAAACCTGGATGTCTCTGTACACTAAGCGTGTTGATGTACTTAACACATGCTTTGAATGTTTTTATGCTCGACATATGCGTCCATGCAAAATATAGGGTTCCTTCCTAAGTTTGCTTTTAAAATGTTATTTGCATTATGCATCTTATACGTTAGCTAACAATACCAGACGCACACGTTTCCATTAATGTCGATGAAGTATCTTTTTTCATGACTACGTTGATTTCTTTATTTGATGGACCATTGGTATTAATGGGTTAAACTTACGCTTATCCGGTATTCAATGCTGTTACAGAATGTCGCTCTATCTATCCTTTATATTTCCTTGCTGCTGTTCTATTGTTCGACGGATTCAATTGCAGCTGCTTAGATTATGCACTCCCATCCTCTATATGTCCCCTGGAACAGTTTGGGTCCGCGTCACATGTGCTCTATATGTCCCCCCGAACAGTTTGGGTCCGCGTCACATGTGCTCTATTCCCCAGTTTGGGTCCTGTGCTCTGCCCCACAGTTTGGGTCCGCGTACATGTTCTGTTTGTCGCGTCACATGTGCTCGCAACCACGAGGGCACGCCTGGAAATGGGTCGAAGCTGTAAGGGATTGTGCACTGCAAAGGCTGGTCTTCGAACTGCCGCTATGATCGAATCACTTTTCAAAAATAGTGTCCCGAGTCGTCCTTTTGTAGAATTTGGTATGGCAATGTCATTGTTCTGCAGCCTGTGCGCAATCTGAATACCTTTTTAGCTGCAAGCCAAGTGATCGTCGGTTTATCGCCACGATTTCTTACGACACGACAATGACTTCTTCAATGTCCTTCGCCTGCGCTCCATGGTCGAAGTTGTTTGGGCGAAAAATCAGCTAATTTGGTATGTCGTTCATACCCAGCAATTGTAGGTGAGCCCGCAAGGCTCCAATGTGGCACTGTGCACGTTGCTCCCTTTCTGCCATCGAGCTCATGTGCACACCCCATTCTCCGACTTCATTCCAACAATTTGGAGCCGTTCTTTCTCTCTGTCTGTGTCTCTGTCTATGTCTCTGTCTCTGTCTCTGTCTCTCT
The DNA here is from genome assembly GCA_034440575.1 of Imbricaverruca yamaguchii. NCBI lineage: Eukaryota > Metazoa > Arthropoda > Thecostraca > Neoverrucidae > Imbricaverruca > Imbricaverruca yamaguchii. The sequence goes on along the minus strand of JAOTOL010001357.1, from coordinate 103,702 downwards.
CTCTGTCTATTTTTCCGTCTATGTCTCTGTCTCTGTCTCTGTTTCTGTCTTTCTCACTCACTCTCTCTCTCTCTCTCACTCTTACTCTTGACATCACGACTAAGAATGTAGGAAGTACCGCGTTGTTGGTTACCGCGAAAATGACGACCAGCTGGGTGAACAGCTTGGGAGCGACACGGAAGGTGGCATCCGTTTAAAGTTGCAGATGCCTCTCGGTGTTAGCAGCTTTTATCACCCCGAGAGCAGGGAAGCTGCCTGAGAAACACGTAACATATTCATTATCCATCCATCGGCTAAACGTGCATGGTCGTGAACCAGTTTTCATGGAAATTTTATGGAAGCTGCATGGTGCCACAATGTCTGGTGCATTTTTTGCAAGCTTCCTCATCCTGTGTTGGATCACGAGATTGCAGGCCATATTTGAAGGTAATGGCGTTTTAATATGGGCGATATCATCAAAAGCATCGCAAGCCACGTGCAATGGGCGAGCGTCGATGTACACGTTTTAGTTGCTGGAATAATAATCTGGGTTGGTTGGTTGTTGGTTTTACGACACATCGACCGTTGAGTCATGTAGTGTCGCCAATCCCTCACGCCGATTGGCCGCGGGCGAAGAGTAGCGACAGGTGAGACTGGAAACCACAACCTTTTGATTGTGGGTCGGGCAACTTACCCCTAGACTACTCATCCCCCAGGAATACTCTGGGAACGACAGGATGCACAAGAAGTGCCTCATATCCGACTGTTGCCTCATGAACAATTCCGCCCTTTCGACCCACATTTTGTCGCCCCTTTAAAATATCACCCCTCCCCTCCTCCATCTGTTGTGTAGCCTACACAGCAGTTTCTCAGAAACCCACGGTGCCGCCCTTCTGAGCCGCATTTTGTCGCTCCCAGGAATGCAGCTCACTCGCCCCGCTGCAGAACTGTCTTGGACCAACCCAAGGTAACACCCTGTCGACCTGCATTCTGTCGCCCCTACCACGAAATGCCGCCAACATCTGTCGCTCCAACAACTGTTTTGGAAAAACCCAAGGCGCCTCCGGAGTTCGGAGTTGGCCTGCCTCCCACAGCAGCAGGTTCCACATTCCTGGACCTGTGTCTGCCACATACCTCCACTCTGTGGTTCTCCCACGAGATCGCGGTAGCCCAGTCGGTGAGGTGCTCACCTTTTGATAGCAAGATCATGGGTTCGAATACCACAATGGGCGAGGTTACCAAGTCTACTCGCGACCAATGAACATGAGAGATTGGCGACGCTATGTTTTCCGGCAGTTGAACGCTTAGATATGCTTAGATCCTTACCTTCTTCATGACAAGATCTTTCGCCAATGACACAAATATTTGAACATAATTAGTGTGGAACGGGCGTTGAATGAAGACATCAGGATCTTCTAAAACGCCCTGACACATACAAAATCATCGGTGCCAAAAAAAGCAACAACACACTGAAACGAGGAGGGGTTTCGAAAATGCATTAGGCCGCTGCGGAGAAAGACGCAGCGGGTCCAACAAAGAACAGTGAGGATGGGCCTCGGTTCGACAGGCATTCTGAGAGGATAACAGCAAAGATATCAGGCGCGTCAAAGCTGAACGGAATCTGCACTTCATAACTTCCAGAAAATGTGGGAAGTGGGAAATTAATGATCGGATTTAATTACTCGAGTTTCACAGTGAGCGCCCATACTAAGCATTGGAGCACGTCACATATGGCGCAAGTTTATCATGTGAGAGTAATTAGCAAAAGGGAGAAGGCCTAGCAGAAACCGTAGCATCGCACGAAATGTTGCGAATGAGCCGAATGCGCGCACGTGCACGGGCATTAGCGTCGTGGCGACCGGGTGATATGAACTGGAATGCCTGAAATTGGGAAATTTTGCATTTCAAAGTGATGGGTAATATATTGTAAACTCAAGTTAGGGGTTTAATACATTTTCTAAACTCCTGATGGTTTTAGGGTGTTGTTGCTTTTGATGCACCGATGATATTTTACGTGTCAGGGCGTTTTCTAAAATCCCGATGTGCTTATTTAACCCCTGGTCCCTTTGTTCGATTTGGAACCAATTTGCCTTTTGTGGTTCCCGCTACTTTTTCAGACGCTTGTGCGTTAGCATGGTCCCTGCGTGCCTTGAGAGCTTCTAGTGTATTTTTTAGAGCTCCATGTATGTTTATTTAGGGATGCAACGCATGTTTTGAGGCCCTGCCATTTTTTGTGAGATTGTGTGCTTCAGAGCGTCAGTTGTATTTTCGGACCCCGTTGCTCTTGGGGTCCTGCTGTGTTTATTTGGGGCTTCTAGCGCACATTTGTGGGCGTTCGGTTTTGGGGCTTCGGTGCGATTTTTCTGTGTCCCAGCCTGACTTATCGTTCCCAGGCCCTTGGTTCCGATTACCCAACGCCAGTTTTCTGGGCTCAATGCTATTTTTGTGGATCTTTTCTGATTTTTTCCCCAGAAGTCTGAATTCCGGCCCGACATTTCGAGATACTGGTGTCATGCATTTGTATCCCATCTCGATTTTTTAGAGATTCGGTATTTTTTTTCGGCGGCGTACACAATTTGTGAAGGCATCTGGTAATATGTTCTGTGCTCCAGAGCCATTTTACCGACCCTGATATTTATTTTTGGTAATCCATCTTTTTGTGGAAGGCTCCTGCATGCAATTTCCGGATACAAATCCGGTTGTTGTGGTATGGGTGTAATTTCAGCAGTGTGAGTTGATTTACAAAGGGATACCAAAATAAAACCGTAGAATTGGGTGGGAGAGTTAGGGTTGAAATCCGACGAAGCAGGAAAGATAGTGGTAGGTTAGGCCCCTCTACAGGATAATTTAGTTGATCATTAATCATGTCATTTCAATAAGTCCCCTTTGACAAAATTGCGGTCGAAATCCCAGGCGCGTGAATTAATTCGCGAATAATTTATTATTTTAACTTGTTTGGCAGGTGCCTTGCAACCAGCACAAAATATTATAAAAAATCGCAAATTCCTAAGATTCCAATCAGAAAACCAATGTACCCCACTTCTTGCTGTCACTTTCGCGAAATTATCGTCCTAGGACTGATAAATGATCGCTTAAGCTTTCCTTAGGGCATCAAGCTGGTGGTAATAAATAACAGTAATGATGAATCTAGCTATATTCAGTTATTCTTGGGGGACATAACGATGGGTTGATCAATGGGAGAAGTCTGAAAGATATGCTTAACATCGGCCTCGCTGCAATGTAAAGGCCAGCGGGAAGATTCTTCTGTTAAAAAAAAACATTGAGACGTTGGTTGGTTTTGACACTTAGGTATTTATCCACATATTACTTATTTATACCTTGATATATCCCAGTTTTCAGCGAAAAAATTGCTTTTGCGTGTTGAGTAAGTAATGCACCATGCCAAGAGCAAACAGTACATTAATATGAAATTATGTTTCCGATTCCCGAACCATACTAAGGGCCTAAAAGCAACAGGAGGCCCTTACACAATGGAGGCCTCTTTCGGGGAGCAGGGGGACCCCTTTCGATCTTGCCCCCTGGAAGAATTTCGTGGCGACACTACTGACTACAACAACAAAAATGGGAGGCGACCGAACAAACCGGTTTGAGTTGGATCTTGACCATTCAAGTGGTAACATGAGACCTATGTAGTTGCTGTTTCCAGCGGGTTCCAGTGCAAGCAGAAGCATTTGTGGTAATTGATTCGAACGATCATAAACCCGTCGCTGATTGCCAGTGCCAACACAAATACGCCTCTGGCGAACTCGTCGCTGAACATGACATTAACTTGACGTACGTGCTTAGGGCTGTCCATGAATTCCTTCCATGGTCTTCAAGATACCCAAGGACACCCAGCCACGTTTCCTCCACGTATATCAATATTTGCGCAGGGGACTCGCGCGGCTCTGGGAAGCCTCTAGCGCGCTCATCTCGAATTTTGAAGCCAGAGGCGCCCCTCTGAAAGAAAAGGCGCCCGCTAGAAGAAAAAGCGGCACCCCGGGAGGACTCGAGAGCATCTCTGATTTTATTTTTAGCTTGAAGTGTCCCTCGGAAAGTATAGGCAACCCTCCAGGCAGCTTCGTAGTAGTGCTACTACGGACATGTGCCCCCATACAAGTTTGCTGTATCCACGCCTGACACTAGTCATTGCTGTTTGCCGTAAAATATTTTGATGAATGATGTTAGACTCGTATAGCTATATCCAAATCTGCTATTGCTTTTACTGTACCTCAAATACTTTACGAGATACTGGGCTTCACGCGGTTTTTCTCCACTGTCGTTAATGCATTCTGCCCTCAACCTAGTTTGCAGATTCAACGTTTGAAATCGTGACTGTTCTTGGACCACTTGATCTATTCATGACTCGTCACCTATTGTCGGATTCCATACTCAATAATTTGGTAGCCTTGATATATCAATACAATTGTGAAGTTCTTTCGACGAGTGCGTGGGTCCATTTCCCTCCTGCGCACGGGGTGTCGCTTTGTAGGACAGGGTACTTACGGGCAGTATTGGGGTCTGGAGTTGTTCGCTGCGTAGTTGGGTTGTGGTAAGTAGTATCGTGCTTCATAGATAGTAACAATAATAATAATAATGATGACCTTTATTTCGCACCTTTCCCGATGCATATCTTGACTACCACACTACAACACCCAATGACACACGTACAGACCAGCAACGCACAACCAAACTGAGAGCAACCACAGGGTGCCACACCTGCCCCGTTCTATCCTAGGTCATGCACATGACTAGGTGTTGTGGTCGGCTCTTTCCGGTACAATTCTTTCCAGCCATGACCTAAATATGTTTTTGATGTTAGCTTTACAGGCCACCAATAAATCCATAGATACAAGTTCATTTTCATACATAATTTGAGCATGATTTTTTGCAATAATACCCAACTGAGCTACATCACTCTTGCACATTGCTTTTGCTATGGCGTTACTATTGCCCATGAGGCTGCACACAAATAAAAGCTGTCTACTTGCTACCAGCATGTGGCACAGCACAGTTCCAAGCTTAGACATAAAGACATAAAAGATTAGTTCAACTATGAGCCACAAGGGCACTTCTTGGTTGCACTCTACACTGAACCAGTTGCCCACCAAATCTGTCAATCAGCCCTCCCTGTAATACTGAAAAGCAAGCCATCTATTTTTATAATGATTATCTATTCTGTTTTTGGAGATGTTCAATATGCTGCTACTGACAATGTTTTCTGGCAGTGGGTTCCAGTGTTCTACTACCCTGTTCATGAAGAAAGTCTGCTTTAACCTTGTTCTGCTGTGGTTAACTTTAATTTTGAATTTATGATCTCTAATTCCACCATTTCTGTTAAATTCAAACATTTCCCCAATATATCCCCTCTCCAGACCATGGCCAAATTTAAAGACCTCGATGAGATCTCATCTCGGCCTTCTATATCTAAGTGAAAACATTCAATTTCTTCAATCTTTCCTCATATGCCAGGTTGCTTATACCATTAACAATTTTTGTAGCCCTCTTTTGTACTCTCTAAAAGCCAACAATCTTTTTCATAGCTAGGAGACCAAGCTTGGATGCAGTTTTCCAAATATGGCCTGGCATATGCACAGTAAAGCTTCCTGATGACTTCCTCACTTCTGTATGATACATTCCTATTTATTGCCCCAAGCATTCTCAGTGCCTTCTTACTGGCTTCCTTGGTCTGTCCTGATGCCCCCAATTTTGTGTTTAGAATAACACCTAAATCCTTCTGTTGAGTCACTGATAGCACTTTGTCACTGATCAAGTATGGAGCCTTCATATGCTGCTTACCTACATGCATGATTTTGCACTTATCAAAATTAAATTTCATTTGACATTCTTTGGACCACTTTGCACATTCGTCTAAGTCTTTTTGCAGCAAGATATGCTCATTTTGACCTGTTATTGCCCTAAAGACCTTCAAATCATCTGAAAATTTTGAAACTACTGCTTAGGTCACTTTCAATGTTATTTACAAATATAATGAACAGTAGTGGTCCCAGTACTGACCCCTGGGGGACTCCATTAAGAACATATTGTCATGATGATTTTGTACCATTTAGCATCACTCTTTGTCGTCTATCTGAAAGCCACAACTCTATCCCTTTTAAGATGCTACCTGCAATACCATGGGCCTGAAGCTGTATCATTAACTGTTTATGGGGTACTCTGTCAAAGGCCTCACTAAAGTCAAGAAATGCTACATCAACCTGATTTCCTTTCTTGTAAATATGAACTACATTTGCGCTTTTCCAATTGGTTGGAATTTCATTTTGTGAAGCTGATCTATAAAATATTATACCAAGTGAAAATGCAGTTCCTTTTCAGCTTCCTACAATACCATAGCATAAATTTCATCATGTCCTGCTGCCTTGTTTTGCTTTATTTTCCTGATATGATTATAAACAACATCACTATCAATGAAATCAACATCATTTATCAGATCACATGTCACTGAACTATGGTGTATGGTCAGCAGATTGGTCATATCTTCCAATGTGAACACTGATTTAAACTGCTTGCTCAGCTCCTCAACCATCTCACTATCCTCACCCAATGTATTCCCATTTACTTCCAGTGGACTAATTGCGCTAGAAGCTTTACTCAGCTTGTAGAAACTAAAGAACTTTTTACTCTCCCCAATACAGTTCCTAGCTAATTCCAGTTCTTTTGCTTGCTTTGCTGCTCTGATTTTTTGCTCCATAGTGTTCCTAGCTTTTCAATACGCATTTGGATTAACAACATTTGAAGCTTCTTTAAACACTCTAAATGCAGTTGTCTTAGCCTTAATTGCTTTTATCAAGTCAGGTGTAAGCCATGCTGGCTTTCCTGCCCTTCCTTTGTGTCTTTGCTTTTGCGGGACATGTCTAATCTGAGTTTCCGTCAAGTTAGATTTTAACATTGGATGCACTTCATGATTGCGAGAGAAGCAGGGAACCTTGACTAACTGGCCTTTTCAAGCATGAGTGATAGACTATGCAGACTGGGAAAGCTCATTTCACACCCACAGTGTTCCAAAATTCACACCCATAGAAGGTACAGTATATCTTAAACATCCTGACTAGCATGAGCTTGACTGTATATCCTAACATAGCACAGAGCATGCTTACCTGGTAGTACAGTGTGCATGTGGCTCTGCATATCTGCACAATCACTCAGGTTGCACTGAATTGTGTGCCCCTGATATCTGCACTTCTGGACCTATAAGCTGTGGCCCTTGGGTGCTACACATCAGATGTGATGATGCATGGTTTATGAAGGCTAAACATCACACAGTCTTTTGAACATTTAATTCCGTAACCATTGGGGTGAGGTTTTTCAAACTAAAGCTAAAAAATGAGATTTGTCTTAAAAAGCAGTTTACCTTGCTCAGAGTAGGGCAGATTAGTTAGTTTGTTTTCAACTAGAAACTTTCTAGAATATTAATAAAAAAACAATAAGGAATATTCTAAACATGATGTAACCAATTATTTTCTCTGCACATGTATTCTTTTAGCAGGGAGGCAAAATAACGACCAAAAGGAGGCTTGGTAACATAGCATAAAAAATCATCTTCAAAATTAAAAATGGGTATTGTGCTTTAAGATCATAACAAAACACGGTGAACAGGAAATTGTATACACATTTCCTTTTATTAAGGAAGCAAATGGCTATAACAGGTTAGGTTTGTTTAGGTTTTTTAAAGTTGGAAAATTTTGTTTTCAAATTAAGTCATTATTTTTTCTTAAAAAGCAGGTTATGTTTGGTTTTTACATATGTAATGTTATGAAAATAATTTGCTTGATTTTTCTTTCCAACTCTTTTATGTCTTCTCCAAAGACAGGTTATGTTAGGCTAGGTTATGCTGCATTATTATTATATTTTAACAACATGAATATTTATGAATAATTAAAACATGCCATGTGACTTGAATCCCCTTTTGACTTATTTCCTCACAATATTAAAAGTAAGCATTTGCACAAAAAATGAGTGGTTTGCTCATCTCAGTCATATTCATAAATATTGTCAGAATGATAGATTGCATGAATTAGTAAAACACTGTAGAGAACAATTAAAGAAATTAATGTAGAGTAATCTAACCTAACCTGACCTGATCTTGCCTAACCTAACCTAACATAACCTAACCTGATATGCATGAAAGCGAATTATTTTTAAATAAAAAATTAGCATTTTTAAAATCCCAAATATTTTGCACATAAAAAGAAACCTAACTTAACCTTAGCTGGTCTGATTTTTTAGAAATTGTGCAAAATAAATTTGCAGTTTCCTTTTTTCTAGCTGGCAACCACAGCTTAACACATGCCCTGGAGGGCCTCTGAAAATTATGTACACAGGAGAGGGGGGTGGATTTTGCCCCCCTAAGATCTCAACTCCTATTACAACTTGGGCAATGAAATTTGCATGGTGGATGGGCACGATAGTGAACTGTACTGTCTAAATTTCATGACCTTAGGTCAATATCTTCAAGGTCAAATAAGGCCAAATAAGCAAAATTGTATTTTGTGTGGCTTGGCTTGTCATTGCCATGGATAGCTATGATTGTGTTTAAATGCTCCAAATTTGCCTTTAATGATGTTTTGGACATTATTAATGATGCAATGTAGCTGCCAGATCCTCCATTTCACCTCTGGTCACCTATATCAGGTCATTGCCTGCTCCAGTTACCTGAACCAGGCTGCCCACCCAACTGCTCCATTGGGCAGTTCAGCACAATAAGCATTGCAAAGAATGGAGTGAAATACATGAATACAGTATGTAAATACTTACTCACACAATGACAAACAGTATATTTTGGGATGTGTAGGAAGTAACATGCAAGTGACATCAATTGCATGACAGTCATTTGCATTTATGACAACCTTCCAGTTGACCAATTTTGGTTCCATTATGTCATAAACTTGACCTGACTTGACCTCGGTGACCTGACATGACTTTGAAACAATATAGCATAACAATATACCTCAAAGACGTCGCTAGTTTTGCCAAGAACATTTCCTTTTTGCTAATATATGGGAAGCACATCAGCACTGATATTTGTGGTCTGGTGCTGATAATGTTTTTTTTTTACTTAAACGACCACCAACTAAAAATCGGTCAATTTTTATTTTTCTTACTTTAAACAACGAGCTGGTCATTTTTAAGCAGGTACACAAACAATGGCATATATTGGCCAGTCAATCTGCAGTTAGCTATGAAAAACCAGAGGCATTGGCGGATTTCCCCCCCCCCCCTCTAGGGTGCATGCTAACCTGACATAAATTAACCAAAGCGAAACCATTTGTTTGCTTCATGGAGGTAAAATGGGTATAAAACTAATATTGCTATTGCCTTAAGCAGCAGTAATGCAAGTTTGGTTATGCTTTAAAAAAAAATTAGATATAAACATTTTCATAACAATTCTATATTTTTTAATAAAAAATGAAAGCTTTCTGTCTTGAAAAGCTGTTCAGGCAAGGTTGGGTTAGATTAGGTTTTTTATTTAATTCCTTTTCATAAATTTTGGGGGTTTCCCATAGACAAAAAAGTCCACCAGAAATGTGGGAAATTTAATGCTTTATTCACAATTTCAGTTCCATGATTGGGCGAAGGGGTTATCTTCAGGAAAGTAGGGGGTTGCAAGGGCAAGCTCAGAAGGATATGAGAGATGAGTCCATGGGAGAAATGCTACAAACATGCATCAATCAAGAACTCAGTTATGATATCATACTGGAGTCTGGCACTGATTTCTGATTGCAGAGCTGGATTCAGGCCATTGGGTGGCAACACATGATAGGTTGTGCAAATGTACCTAACATGGAAGGTTGAAGGAGTGCTGCAAAGGTGAATCCATGAATTCATGAATTGTATAAATTAGAGGGAGTTTACATATATATGTTCATGTTCAAGATGTGCCAGAAAAGCTGAGGGCCATCAGGGACACACTTAGGGAAGAAGAACTGCATAATTGAGTCCAATTGAAGAAATATGGCGGATATACATAAAAAACTCTACAAAGGAGAGGAAATGACATAGGTACACTTGGGATTGGTCCATGGTTATGCTGCTAGATAGGCCGGGATATATAGTTCCCTTGAAACTTCAGATAATATATTGATCCAGGTGTGAGCATGTACTTTTGTAGTATTTTTTTTTTATAGAACCCAGATGGTCCCTGTGGTCCTTTTTAGTTTTTAAAGCCTTAAACCTTTTCTGAACTTTATGAACTGCAATGCTTGTTGATGCACCAGGATTCATTGATGGCTACTTAAAGCAAAACATAAAATAATGATAACAGCATAATTTGGCATATTTGTTGATGGACACATCCAGCCCTCTGGACATTGGATGTATTGTTTGCTTGTGGGGTTCTTAGTTATTTACACTGAGGTTAACCTACCTGATCATGTGGCATTCATTGGAATTTACACCCGTGAAATGGTGGAGTGCATCTCCAGTGGTAGGATTCCTTTCTGTTTGTGGGGTGTCCTTGCTGGATTTGATACCAGTATTTGCTAGAGGGCATCTAACTGAGCAGGTGAACAGGTGACCTGATGGATAGCCTAAATGTATTGCCTTCTACTGACCCTAGGTTTGCCCATCTTAACTCTCCTATCCTTCACATAATCCCTTGATGCACATCTGTATCATTTCTCCTCCAGGGTTCACTTCTGTGGCTTTCCTCCTCAGCACCCTATGCAGCCATCTTCACATGGGGTGCATCTTACCTCTCCCTGGCACTGGGTGCATCTATTCAAGTCTTGTGGTATATGACATTCCTGGATATACCTATGTATAATTCCTCCCCTGGGCTTTTGCATGCAGCCCATCTCCTGATTGTGCCTCTGCAGCCCTCCCAGTCTCCTGAATGCACCCCTTCCCCCAGGACCTGGGTGTGCCTCTGTAATGGTCATCACACTTTTACAGAGTTCCTAGGTGCTCATCTGTAGCATTCCTCCTTTTGTGCCTGCTGCTCCAGCTCTTCTCTCACTGGCATGTGATGTTATCATCAGTCTAAGTGGCCCATGTTGTGACATGTGACAGTATGTGTGAAAACTGTTCAACCACAAATATCACCAAGGTTGATTCTTACAACACTACTATTATTGTTGCAAGATCCGGTGCTTACTCTGTGCGTTGAATATATGTGCATTGGTCACATTAATGTCTAATCAGTGTTTTCCCTCTGTTTGATGCTGCTGCCATTGATATGCCATTGTGGGTGGGTGTGCAGTGTTGCATCATGTCTACTTCTTTTGTTAGGAATTTTATATTTGTTATATCATCATTATGTTGTATGTGCTGTGTTATGAAGCTTATTTGTTGGTTTAATCAGTTTTATGTTGTAGCCACTGAATTGGTAACTTCTTATTACATTATTTGTTCATTTAAGCTCATTAAAATTGTTACTTTTTGCATGTTCATGCAGAACCCTAACTGGGCTAATCTGGGTTTTGCTTTTGTCCATGGCAACTGTCGGCTGTTTCCTCGGGCCGCGGCAGCTCAGTTGGTAGAGCGTCGGACTGATCGCAAGATTGTGGGTTCGAATCTCACAGCCGACAGAGTTACAGAGTCAACCCGCGATCAATCTGCGTGAAAATTGGCAACGCTATATGACCTAGCGGTTGAATGCGTCGTAAACGAGCCCAGCGTTCTTCTTTAATAGTTTGCTGACAAAATCGTGTTCTGTTAATATGAGTACACCTGTACGTCAATACCTACAATGTGTACGGATTCAGAGCTGATCCCAACTCTTCCCGGGGTTAGTTCAGCTTGGCTCTGGCTCTGGCAGAGGCAGTGGTGGTGTTGCTTTGTTCGACTGGCAGCAGGCCGACAGCTACGCTGTCGTCCGCAGGCGAGAGACGCACCATGGACGAGGGGAAACTGTCGCCGGTGCTGGAGGGCCCGCCCGGCCTGCGGATGCCCAGCCCGCTCATCACGCGCCGCACCCGCACGCTCTCCACGTGAGTGTGCCACGCGCAGGGTTGGAGACGTGGCCGTGTGCTCTGTGTGCTCGACTCGACACATGTGCCGCTCCGGACGGCGCGGTCACATTTGTGCTCAGTTGGGCGGCGGATGGGAATAACAAGCTGAGTTGTGTTGATCAAAATGTAACCAAAAAGTATCGAATTGAATATATGCTAACGGAGAACAATTCAATGAGATCGTTTCAGGCATACATGGTGTACACCAGCATTATGCAAGCCTGTAATTGAAGGAAACTCATATTAGCTGCACGTCGATGCGCCCCTAAACACCCAATATCAACAACACCGTTAGCTGCGCTTTATGCGTCGTACATCTCAAGATACTACAGATAAAGAAGCCAGTAAAATATGCGAGTAGATAATGAAAATACTAACCAAATGAAGAACTAAAAGGGGGAAAATAATGAAGTATTACCTTTTTTTTCATCACGTGACGCTTTTGGCCACAAATTTTGAATCTGGACACACTGTCTCCAGGAAATTGTCCACTCCTTTTTAGCAAAGGGTGAATTGAGATTGTTGAAAATGACTGCAAGCTCATGCTGTTTCATAGGCATGCCCACATGAATTTTTAAGAGTACAAGAACCAGTGTTGGATGTCGGAAACAAATACAATTATGATCTCCCACCTGAAATGCCCATAAATTTTCCTCCAAATCCATAGTCCCAGAGCATAGATCCAGCCAGGGACACGTGTCAAGTGGTACTTCCGTGGAAAGCATCTCTGGCAGTGACATGTCAAGTGGCACTGGATGTGGCAGGTGTGACATGGCTTCCCAGTGAGGCCACATTACTGGGTGTGGCATGCCTGCCAAGTGAGGCCATGGTACCAGGTGTGGCATGGCTTCCCGGTGAGGCTACGGTACCAAGTGTGGCATGGCTTCCCAGTGAGGCCACGGTACCAGGTGTGGCATGCCTGCCCAGTGAGGCCATGGTACCAGGTGTGGCATGCCTGCCCAGTGAGGCCATGGTACCAGGTGTGGCATGGCTTCCCAGTGAGGCCACGATACTGGGTGTGGCATGCCTGCCCAGTGAGGCCACGATACTGGGTGTGGCATGGCTTCCCAGTGAGGCCACGGTACCAGGTGTGGCATGACTTCCCAGTGAGGCCAGGTACCAGGTGTGGCATGGCTTCCCAGTGAGGCCACGGAATTATAGGTACGGGTGTGGCATGCTTCCCAGTGAGGACGGTACCAGGTGTGGCATGGCTTCCCAGTGAGGCCATGGTACCAGGTGTGGCATGGCGTCCAGTGAGGCCACGGTACGGGTGTGGCATGCTAGTAGGAACGGTACCAGGTGTGGCATGGCTCCCAGTGAGGCCACGGTACTGGATGTGGCATGCCTGCCCAGTGAGGCCATGGTACCAGGTGTGGCATGGCTTCCCAGTGAGTCCACGGTACCAGGTGTGGCATGCCTGCCCAGTGAGGCCACGGTACCAGGTGTGGCATGGCTTCCCAGTGAGGCCACGGTACCAGGTGTGGCATGGCTTCCCAGTGAGGCCATGGTACCAGGTGTGGCATGCCTGCCCAGTGAGGCCACGATACTGGGTGTGGCATGCCTGCCCAGTGAGGCCACGGTACCAGGTGTGGCATGCCTGCCCAGTGAGGCCACGGTACTGGGTGTGGCATGGCTTCCCAGTGAGGCCACGATACTGGGTGTGGCATGGCTTCCCAGTGAGGCCACGGTACCAGGTGTGGCATGCCTGCCCAGTGAGGCCATGGTACCAGGTGTGGCATGCCTGCCCAGTGAGGCCATGATACCAGGTGTGGCATGGCTTCCCAGTGAGGCCACGGTACCAGGTGTGGCATGCCTGCCCAGTGAGGCCACGATACTGGGTGTGGCATGCCTGCCCAGTGAGGCCACGGTACTGGGTGTGGCATGGCTTCCCAGTAAAGCCATGGTACCAGGTGTGGCATGGCTTCCCAGTGAGGCCATGGTACCAGGTGTGGCATGCCTGCCCAGTGAGGCCACGGTACCAGGTGTGGCATGGCTTCCCAGTGAGGCCATGGTACCAGGTGTGGCATGCCTGCCCAGTGAGGCCACGGTACCAGGTGTGGCATGGCTTCCCAGTGAGGCCACGATACCAAGTGTGCTCCGTATGCTGACATTGCGTGTCGTGACGGCGGCACGTCAAATGGTTCTGCTCGACATGAATATGGAGTTCCCGAGTCATAAGCTTCATTGTGTTTGTAGCACTTTTTCGTTGAGTTTTTTCTCTTGCCATATTTGCCAGATTGCATATATTGACATTCCAGTGTGTCCAAATTAATTTACGGTCCAATGTCATCAGATTAACTGATCCTTTTTATATCGCAGGTGTGATTGATCCATAGTACACAAGGTGATAATAATACAAAGATTCCCCTTCGGATGCGAATACTTCCGTAGAAGATCGCCATTATGTCTGGCTTTCGACTGCTCATTGTCACATTGGCTTCCTGGGATGTTCCGGTATAAGGCCTATTGAGTCAGTTTTGACAATAGCGTCAGCTACTGGGCTGTCGTTTAGCGACATGTATAGCGCGTGAGACGATTGTGATCGATATCAGTTTTGATCTGTGCGCGTACCAATTGAATCAATTACATTGCAGTGTTTTTGTGACACAAGCTAAATAGTTTTCGCAGAAGCGCATTCGAAATACGTCCATCAATCAGCGACATAGTTTGCTTCATGCAAATCCACCGGTTGAAGATGATCTAGGGCGCACGTGCTGCCACGCCAGCCAAGCTCCTGTCAGAGGGATTTTTTATGGGAATATAAATACAGCTGGGTTTTATAGAGTTGTGTTTCACGAGAGCTATCCTTTCTATTGCCACAAGAAATATGCACTCCAATTGGTGAACACAGATAAAAAACTGATTTAGATCACAATCGCCACATGCGTCATATATCTAGCTAAATGACACCCCCAGCAACTGATTGTATTGCCCAGGGCAGTTCTAGTGTTCCGTATTTGTTGAGACACGAAGTACGTGCGACATTTTCTACCACCTGAGCTCACCACACCGAAAATGTCTTCCTTTTCATTCGTTTGGCGCTATTCGGAAAATTTGCATTTCAACAAAGATAGATAGAAGATAGTATAGTGTATGTAGAATATAATATAGTACATACTGTATAGTAATATATAGTATATAGTAGATGACAAATATATATAGATGCATACGTCATGAACATCGAAGTAAATGCACGAAGAAAATGCATTTGAAAAGCTAAAAAAGGAAATAAAGGAATATTTTGCACATGGAAACAAACATTACCACATGCAGAGTAGTATTTGCATATTTCACCTAAGTGGCTGCTGATGTGCGCCACTTAGCTGTGCGATTAGTCCAAGCACGTTCCAAAAATTTCACGTCATGTCTGATAAATTATGAATACTCAGCCCCACAAAATATGAACCTGTGAACTTGCGTCGCACTTCAAGTGGTTCCAGGGTGGCGAGTTGGCCCACCTCCTCACAGATGTGCTCATCACCAGTGCTGGTAAGGACGAACTTTAGCTGGCTCAATGATAACACATTATTTTGAATGCAAATTACTTTCTAACACGAGCACCAACACGACCTCCGTTTCTGCTAGTTACACGCGATCTAAGCCAACAGTTATTTTCGTCCACTTTTCGTGCTTTTTAACGGAGTTGTATGATAATTCCGCAATAAAAACATATTGTTGCTCTTTCTGCCCAGCTTTTCCACTCTGATCCAACCACGACTGGTGGCGTTTGATATCGCCCGCTCGCACTACTGGACATTAGCAATGTGTTGGATTGACAGCTGGAAGAGGAAGCCGGCCAATGTGTGGCCGCCAGAGGCAAATCCAGCCAGTTGGTCTTGGGTGGGCCTGGGTGGGACCAAAATATGACCCCGAGGACAGCATTTTCCGAAGAAAAACTCATAGCATTTGGGTAGGTAAGGATCTGAAGTTCAGGTTTGTTTGCAGAAATTTATTACAAGTTAACAAGTTATTTATTAAAATATTTATTATAGTAAGACAAATATTTATTGCAACAAAATTTACCCAATATATGTTCCTAGTTTTTGTTTTGCAAATCGTGAATGAAGGCCAAGACCGCTCGAAATCAGGCCATCTTAAGAAGCGAGGTGTGGAATGTTGCCAGCCTGCCGCCGTGCTGGCGATGTCGGCGGTCGCGCCGTTGCGTCACGGGTCGGCCAATGTCCGCGGCAGGTGCTGTCGCGGCCAAACCGCCCGATCGCCGGGGCAGATTCCGCGGATCGATAGCCTGTCGAC
>JAOTOL010001357.1:0-82500 GCA_034440575.1 Imbricaverruca yamaguchii | reverse complement strand
CCAGTGTGGTGCCACAAAGCTAAGCTTCTGGAAATTGCTGGCCAACAAGGCCCTCCTCTCCTTCAAAAGGCAAGATGGTGGCGTTAACCCTCGCTAGTACGTTTGTACGTGGGGGGGGGTGTATGATGCAATCCGTAATGTTTTTTTTTCGCGAATGGCTTCAGGACCGCGCAGCGGAACCCAATGCAATTTTCAGTGTCATAATGCGCATTTTTTCGGATCTTTTGTCAGGTCGTACCAGGTCACGGAGCTGTGATATAAAAGGCGAACACCTCCAACCAATCTTGGGCGAATTGTCGGGCTATCGCAACTTGACGTGACATTGTGACCTAAGTCGACGCATTTTGTTCGGTTCCGGCTAATAAACGAATGGAATAATGTCCCGACATTGTCCCTGTATCATTCCAAGGTATTTTAAGACCATTAACCCGTTCCCGTCTCGGGGGTCTTCAACCGCCCCCTCCCCTCAAGTTTCCGGGGATACTAAACGAACGGCGCGCGGGAGCGCGCCAAAATTTAGCGTACCTTCTCCCACACCAGTTTCGCATGCCGTTTCAAAATTTTTAAGTCAGGGCATTTAGGGTCAACGAGTTGGTCAAGGACAAGTGAGGTCACCTCCAAAGAAGTTCAACTAGTCGTCAAGCTTGAACGGATACAGATATTTTAATGAAATTTGCAGCGTTCGCTTATCTTTAGGGATGCAACAAAACGTAGGAGAGGAATTTTTCATTTTTTTTTCGTTTTTGGCTACATATCAATTTTGCATCTTGGCCTATTGCAGTTCAAATCGGGGATTCTGGCTAAAGTAAGCATTTTTATAAGGGCAAGTTCATTTCCAACAACGTTTCTCGGTCTGCTCTACCCATTAGAAAAGGAAAATTAAATAAAACTTGAAAACTCTAAATTTTGAAATCTTGAAAAAATCTGAAAAATAGTGTTTTTTTTTTCGGGGCGGGGGGGCAAAAAATTGTGTGGCCCTGGTCAATTTCGCTGTCCTTTTCTGATTCCAAATACTTTTTTTTAAAATATACCCAAAATGAACTACCAAGGGCCAAAAACATAAGTCGTGAAAGGTCGTGAAAATCTAGCCACCCTAGTGACGTCACTTTTGGAGGAAAATTATTTTGAGGGGTGGATCCAGACCCTACTCGTCTTGCGCTTTCCGATGACACTTCTTTCGTTTTCGTGCGACGCTTAGATTGGATTCTAGGCGGTGAGTTACTATCAGCCCCCCCCCCAGAGACGGGGTGTGAGGATCTGACCGGAGAGACGGTGCGGGTTAATCTAAGTTGACCTCGGATTACGTCTTCTAGCCTGACGGAACATAAGGTATTATTTTAAGTTCTGGGTCCGCTTTAGCCACCCATTTCCCATGGGGTGCCTATAAGCAGTTGATATAACCAAAAATCAGGCCTGGTCAACGTAGTTTGGCTCGGCCTGATCGGAGACTGTTCTAAATTGAGTTTCGGATATGTCATTACATTCACAAAGCAACGACGAATAACCTGGTAACTAAAAGTGTATTCGTGTTGCAGTTTTCCAGGATGCAAACATCCGGTGTCAATGGCAAGATCTCGTCGCTATATATCCGGAACGACGAGCATTCCACGTTAGCCGTGACTTATGGCCTATGCGTCCCGCTACCACTGCGATACTCTTAACTGTCCCTGCTCGTGAGATTCTCTTGCTGTCACTGTGGCGCTAGCTGCCGCTAGACATGCAATCATTTCAATTTTGAGCGAATCCGACGGCCCGACTGTGAATGTCCCGCCCCCCCCTTCTGTCCGTGCGTGAGGTGGTTGGCACGTCCTGCCGCCACCACTGCAGTAACCGCCCGCGGGCAGACTCCTCCGTCGACAGTGGCCAGGGCTGTGTTTGTTTATTGGGTGGTTCACGACGCATTTCATGCCAGATCACGACTAATGGCGCCGCCCACACCGTTTCGCCGGTGGGTCGCCGGATTGAGAAACGTCCCGTGCGGTGCGAGTGTTGAACCCGGGACCTTGGCATCGAGAGCCGCAACACCTTGACCGCTCGGCCGTCGCTGGCCCACAGTGTCGAGGGCGAGTTCATCCCGCTGCCCGAGGACCGCGTCACGTTTCGCATCTGCCAGATACCGCCCAAGATGCAGCGCTGGCAGGCGATCCACGTGCGCATCGTCAACTTCTGCCACAGCAAACACCACAAGTGGAGCGAGCCGCCCACCGACGAGGAGAAGGCCGACAGCGCCACGTTCGTCAACTGATCGCCGCGCCAGGTGCGTCAACTGGTCGCCGCGCCAGGTGCGTCATGCAAGTGTTAAAATCATTGGCTTTTCGTGGGGTGTGAGATGTGAAAACGAGTGCAGTGGGATGTCGCTTAACGCAGCAACTCGAATCGCGTCCCAGCAAGACACGGGATTGCAGTGCCTGTCGGCGGTCTGGCCTCCAAAGGAGCCGCGAGACCTCCACATTGAGGACAACACTGTGTGTTGCAAGCTGGAGTGCATGGAATCATGCCTCGCGAGGGTTATGCTAGCCGGCGTACTATGCGATCCATCATTTCGATCGTCACGTTAGATCGCATTATATGTATGCTTGCGCGGCGACTATAATGACCCAATGAAATAAAATGCGAGTAGTCTCCAAGTATCTTGAAATTGGTGTACGGCTCATAAGGAGAAGTACAACCGATTTGGGCGCTATATTGATCATTTCTCAGTTTTTAAGTTATGGGTTCACCCCTAAATATCACGATCTTTTGCTTCAACGTGCATGTAAAGAAAGCAATTTGCGGCACCCATTCTAGCCAACGCCTGGTCACAAATATGCACGTATCTGGAACTTCGTCGTATCTCACAAATCGATCGGAAGGTATCCGTAACTTGGTGCTCGGCTCACAGGGAAAAGTACACCAGGTTTTAATGCTTAGACGGTTAATTTCTCGAGTTTTGATGTTATCGGTCTAGGCGTAACTAACAATGTTTTGTTTCAATGCTCATGTACAGAAATTAATTTGCGGCACATCTTCTAGCCCCTGGTTGGAGATACTTGTTAAAGGTAACTTTCACGTAATGTCTTGTAAACTTCATGGCTTCGGAATTTCCCACATTAAGCGAAATGTGGTGCAAGGAGGGGTAAACAAATATTGACCACCAGTGTGTTATGTTTGTTCATACCGCGTGTAACAATGAGGTGGTCTGCCATGGTCATGCGATGCTGGAGGATATGATGGCTCCCCGGAAGGCTAGAATACTTAAGCGCATGTACAGTCATGGCACGTGATGCGAGTGCCGCAAAATGAAACAACTAGGTTTCGTTTGAAACCGAATTCAGTCCCCAGAACAATTGCCTGCCATATCCTGGATTTGTTTCACTTATCGTCCACGAACTTACCAATATAATAGCCAAGATGCTTGTAGTTTCTCCGTAAGTTGACGCGGAAACGTTTAGTCCAGTATTGCTGCGCATGCACCTTGGTTGAAGTGCCCTCAGAACCCCCCAAACAACACCGCCTGTGCCGCATTGGCATTTGCGGGTGTTCGTGCCTGCCGCGCACGCTGCTGACGTTCTTTGATGTAACCATTAGTGCTTTACTCTCCACAAGGTGGCAGCACGTGCAATTTTCCCTGGTTTACCTTGCGTCCAACCTTGGCTCGATATATTTATATCGTAAGTGCTAGATGCTCTGATGTAACCGAAAGTCTGTGTTCCGTAACTGGAGCATGCTGGCGGCGGGAAGTTAAACGTCAACAGTTACTCTCGCTTGGGCCGCGGTGAGGTGCTTTTTTCGTTCTATGAAGTGACGGCCCTCTTCGAACCAATAAGAACATCTGTTATATTTACTTCTATTGTCCACAATTAACACAATTTTGCCACTTTGGACTGAATATTTTTTAGATTCAAAATTTCGTATCATTGATGTTGTGCCAGCACAATATATTTTGTTGAAGGCAGCGAATAAGTACTGATTGTATTCTCTCGGTACCTGGAACATTTATAACTTCGATGCAGAGGATCGCCACGAGTCTACTTCGTTTTTACTGGAGAAACCGTTTTATTGTTGGACCGGTGCGCCTCCCTCCTGCCCAATGATGCAGTAGCAGACATTCACGCTGTTTGAGGTGGGATACATTGATTGTCAGCACCAGATAATTGGACGCATGCTACTGCAAAACTCTGCGATCGTTCGGTGCGTTGACAGTAATCCACCATCGTTGGATGTTTGTACTGTGAATGATAGTCGTATTTCTCTAGCAGATGTTTCAGGTCGTAGAGCCAACAATCGATCAAAATTGTGTCTACTTAGTCGAGCTTGGCTGTAATGACACACTTCACCTAGGATACAGATGTCATCTCCGCACTACGTAGCAAGGATTTTCTTCGATAATGGATGACCAAGGGTCCACATTTTATCAAATATTGCCGGTGTTCCGGCGGAGATCCGAACAATTCGTATGACGAAACAACTTATCACTTCACGGGACGTAATGTATGATCTCAATTCACTCACACCACTCCTTGGCTACACTACGGGAAGCCTGACAAAATATGCCATTTATTGACTGAATGGTGCATTTGTAGGGCAACATTTGGGTAATTTAGAGGACATTATGATGCGTTATTCATGATAAGTATGCATCTTTTTATGCATTTATGGCCACGATGATCCCAGGGACAACCATTTGGCTTGCGACGCAGAACAAAAAACGTTTGAACGTTCGCCGACTGGTGTACTGACGCCAGTTGACGTGCGATTCAGAGGGGAAGAGTAGCCTAGGGGTAGGTAGCCCGTCTCACAATCGGAAGGTTGTGGGTTCGAGTCTCGCACGTAGTTACTCTTCGCTCGCCACCGATCGGCGTGAGAGATTGGCGACGCTACATGACTCAGCGTTCGGCGTGTCGTAAAATCAAAAACCACCAATAGCAACCGACGTGCGATTCAGAAAGATAGGGAGTCAGCGCAATGAAGCGTTGAAGCGACACAGAAGCATCGACTGAGCGTGACGCTGTCACGGTTGCCGACCGTACGTTTTGTGGTCACGTGTACCGTTAGTGACACACATGTGTGGTAAACACGGACCGGAGGCAAGGTCGGGTGGGGGTGGATTGACGATGCGGCGAATGGCAATCACTTGCGACCGAGGGTCGGTGTGTGTGTGTTGACGCTGATCAGATCTGAATGTTGGTGCTCTGGAGCGCGGTTTTCCTGGCCGTCGAGCCTCACGCCACACAGCGCTGGATTTACACACGCTGGATTTGTGGAGTTGGAAGCGTAGTTACCGCATTTTTGGGTTCGGATGGCATAATTCTAGCGGTTTTGTATGGTCGGCACGAAGGACCATTGGTTAGGTCTAGTGAATTTGGAAGACAAATCGTGTTTTGGTAGCAGCGTGAAGAAGAGGTAAAGCACGTATGACGCACCTCCAGCTCTCTTCAACTGTTTTACAGTGCATTACTGTCAGCATGTGAGAGCCAGATACTAAGGGCTCAGAGGCTGAAGAGCCCAGCGGCCAACCAAGGTGACTGGTTGGGCTTCACATTTACAAGGGCTTATGTTGTACGTGTTGGCAATGCTTGGGCTGGTTAGTTGAGTGGATGGAGCACTGTTCTGCAGAGGTCTCCCCGTCTTGGTACCACGTGTCAGTCGCTGCCGGCGCTCGCTATTAACACCGGCTGGGATGGCCGGGTGGCCACCGCAGAGGCAAGGTCTGGGCGCGAACACCAGGCGACCGCTCCCGCAATCCGTATGCGTCAAACTCACTCGCGAGCGAAATTGTGGCGTAGATAGCCGATTGGAGGGTGGGTTCCGGGTCAATGCAACAAGCTTGCGTTTAACATTGGCTCTGGTTCTGTAAAGCCTCCCCAACGATAGTTCGAACCATTTTTTTCTTCTCAAAATGATGAGTGATCACAGACTGTTGTGAGTGGTGTGACGGCCCACAACTAACGACGCCGATCGCCGTTCTGCAGTATGGCCTGCATCAAACCAATAAAAGGTGCACCCGAAGAGGAAGAGCATCAGGTTCTTTTGCGACGCATTCAACGGCTGGATCAGAGCGCATCGCGAGGCTTTGGTGCTCTCGGCGGCTGTACAACTGCCCCCTTCGCTGGAATACATGATGCAAATCTTGCATCACTTATCTCACCCTAATTGGATTTCGTGCGGTGCCTTCGCGAATCATAGAACGGCTGGGTAAAGTGCAGACGAAAATGGACCCTTAGAACCATTGCCGAATACCCATCCGCTATTGTGGGGTTCAATATTATCCAAACATAGCACGTATTATTTATGTCTTCGCCGTTCTGGATATATGGCAGAACTGGTACTAAATGACGTATTCTGATCGATGCGCCCAAAAACACTAATTAGAACAGAATATATGGCGGGCCTTGCTGGGTCATCAATAGTAAAATAATGAGGGCGCACCTGCTTCTGTTTTGCCGACGCCATCAGTAGCGGTCCGATGTGATAACGGTATATATTATCTCAGAAGGGAACGCTGCATGCACTTTGCCCATGCCATTCTGGAAACTGTCCGAGGCCGTGCTCGGGAGCAGTATCTGTGCGGGCACGACATGCTGTATACACCCGTGCACTTATCTGGGCGCGGCCCGCCCACGCGGGTCGTGTGCTCACTTCGCGCAGTCGCGAACAGCCGGTTTCTTCTGGGTCGATCAGCCGAGCCGGACGAAGCTGGCTGATGAAACAGAGAGCGGCCGCTCGCGTCGTGTGGCCGTGGGTTGTTTTCGTGATGGCGCCGGGCGTTCCGGACCTTCCCGGAACCTGCCGACCACCGTGGTGCCGTTCATGTGCCATCGGCGGCGCCTGGCACGGCCGGCAGACCGACTGGAAGGCGTGCACGAGACCCTCACGGTAGACGGCCGGGCACTAGACACTCAGTCAGGCAGCCCCAGACTATGATTGCGTCATGGCCTCACTTCCATCAAGCTCGGCAACTTCTAGTAGGGAACAGGGAGCTGGGACCCTGAACCCCTCTAGTGAAAAAACAAACTGCATTTAGAAGCGGCCCAAAAGCCGGGGAAATTGTGAAACTTCTTTGCAGATTTTGTAGATCTGGCTCCTCCACCGCGTGCAGGTAAAGTTCTCGCTGAGAGGGACGAGACGAGACCCTCACGGCAGACGGGCGGGCACCAGACCCTCACGGCAGACGGGCGGGCACGAGACCCTCTCGGCAGACGGGCGTGCACGAGACCTTCACGACAGGCGGGCGTGTACGAGACCCTCTCGGCAGACGGGCGGGCACCAGACCCTCTCGGCAGACGGGCGTGTACGAGACCCTCTCGGCAGACGGGCGGGCACCAGACCCTCTCGGCAGACGGGCGGGCACCAGACCCTCCCGGCAGACGGGCGTGTACGAGACCCTCACGGTAGATGAGCGGGCACCAGACCCTCACGGAAGATGGGTGGGCACCAGACCCTCACGGCAAATGGGCGGGCACTGGACCCTCCCGGCAGGCGGGCGTGTACGAGACCATCGCGGCCGGCCATGGGAGTGTCAGTCGACGGGCGCGGGTCGGGTGTTTCACACGGCGGTGCTGTGCCGATGGGCTGCGGCCGTGTTCGTCGTTGGCGTCTTGTGTTCGGAGGTGCCGGGGTGGAGGTGGGGCTGCCCAGAACCAGTGGGGTGCGGTAACTGGCTGAGACCCGGCGGCGGCACGCAGCACCAAGTCCACCGCGGGCGCCGTGGCTGGCGTGCCGTGGATGGCTGGTGTGGGTCAGTGGGGACGGCGGATGACTTTTTTGGAAGACGTCTCCGAACTGTTCTGTAGTGCGATACAATTAGGTACAGTAGTGGGGAATGCGAGGTTGTAGACATTGTGCGCACGTTAAATCATTGTTGGACATCATCACAGCTCCTAGTTACACAACTTACTTTCGCACGACACAACAATTATACTCGACACAACTACCTACTCCTGCAACACAACTGGTGTGTTGCTGACTTAAGTCTGGGATCTGTCTGGTTATAGACCAACACGTGTCGTGTGGATTACAGTCTCACGTTGGTACAGAGTAAAGTATCAGATAATTCCCACAGGAAGGATGTCAGTGCGATATCCGACAATTCACTGACCAGAAATATGAAGCCTTACCGCCATGCTTCGTTGCCTTTGTCCGAAAACTGGTGCATGCTTTGCCGTGCATTTCATGGCGCATGCTATTTAATCAAAGCTCGTCGGTCGGCAATTTTAATGAATACTATGTGCTATAACGGCTAAACGCTGAAATACCTCACGGCACAATCCATTCGTGTTCCATTCTGGGAGGTGACGCCCCTGGACACAGTTCCCGTCGTCAGGCGTCAGGTGTCAGGTGGGCTATCTTTGCTCGTCAGGCGTCGTGCTACACCAATCTACACCGACGTCATGCTAGACTCTTCCGACACATCCACACGAAATCAGAGGCTTGAGCACCCGAAGCCACCAGCTCTGCAGCGGTGGATGCGCGCCTCTGTGTTAAGTTTCGGCTGACATGACTCAACTTCGCCTCTCATCAACATAAAGTATGACCGATGTCGGTTAGGTGGGATAATGCCGTTCAATTTGCCACATGTATACCATATTGGCGCCGAAGCACACATCTCAGCAGTATTCCAAACGACTTCGAAATAGAAATTCGTCCATATTTTGTGAAGTGTCACCCCTCCCACATCTGAAAAACTTGTTTGGGTCCGCACAATGCGAGCAATCTCGACGAAAAAGAGTTGAGCGCGACGCTAGAATGTCTGCCAGAAGTTGCACTAGTCAATTCCGTGACAGTGTAGATCTGATCGATCTGGTGAATGTTGTGCCCGACGTGCGGCTCGGCACTGCCCGCAGCCTGGGCGAATCTAGCCAGCCACTGGGGGGGGGGGTCAGCGGTCTGGTACGAGAAAAACATCATGGGCCGGGCGAGATCGCACGCCATTGGACGACTCATTTCAAACGATGCAAGATGTAATCGCACATTTATGTTTTTGAGACATTCGGACGCTTTGTATTCGTGACCTCATGGCATGTCATTCCATGCTGCATCTGCAGTCCTGGTGTCGTTTTTCTCGTTTACCTAAACAGTGGGCGCGGCCATGACACCTGGCGACCCCGCAGTCGCTCCTTTGCCGTGAACCGCGCGCCCGGCACGGCAATGCCGACTTCCTCCCAATGGTCCGGTTCTAATTACGACACTCTAGACCAATCAGCACCCAGGAGCCTTCCGACGGCAGCACCGTGAACGCCAATCAACCAGCCCTAGTCACTCTAGACCAATCAGCGGCCTTCCGACTGACGTAGGAACCGACGGCAACGCCTGGAGCGTCTCCAGTCCCCAGCAGGCCAAGTGTGGCGCCGACGCGCCGCCGGCTGGGCCGCGTTTGCACCGACCACGGAGGGGGGGGCGGGGGCAGGGAGGAGAGCGCTGTGCATGCAGGTATAGGTGCACCGGAGGGGGCCAGGGGGCCCGCCCCCTCCACCCATGAGACAAGTGTCCTTTTGGCCAAGTGCCCTTTTGACCGAAAAAGTGCCCTCTTGGCCGGAATGTCCCAAATTCAGCCCAAAAATCACCTGCCTGATGTGCCCCGCCTGTGCCAAAGGTGTCCTTTGGGCCCACAACTGCCCTTTTGGCGAACACTTTTTTTCACGCCCCCCCGGTCAGCAAACCTTCCATTGTGTCCCGGATCGCAAAAAGTGCCTTTTTTAGCCGGTCAGGTGCCCTTTTGGAGCCGGCCAAGTGCCCTTTTCGGTCCGCCCCCCCATGGAAAAATCCTGGGTGTGCGCCTGCATGCAGGTGCGGGTCGGCGGACACGTGAGGGTGCTGCGTGGCCATGCTAGCTGATGCGCCCAAGGCCAAGTGGGGCAGAAGGGCAGCACGCGTCAGTGCTGTCATGAGGCGGAGACCTTGTGTCGATCTTCCGATCACGGGAGGTCGCCGCCGATGTGGATTAGAATAAAGCAAAGGTGAATTTGCGTTTAATTGTTCAGGCCCACCTCTTGTATCATGTATGACCGCTCAGTTGTCATGCGCAGTCATGAACGGATTCAGGGCGGGAGAGGACTGGGTAACGTTCCCCTCCCCATAGAAAGTTGATATTCCTCCGGTCGGGAAAGGCGCTCCTTCAGGGAGGCTTGAGTGGGGGCGTTGGCGGGTGTGATGTGTGGCGTGTGTTGAGACCCGACGACCGACCGCCCGTTTCCGTTCCCCGTTGTTCTCGGCGCGTTCGCGGGCTGGCGGCGGCCGTGCGCGGAAGGAAGCGCGCGTCGTCCGACGTCCGGGTCAGGTGGCAGTTCCGCAAACAGCCGCGACGACGGCCTCCACTGGTGTTGGCTCTGCTCGCCGGATGTCGGGACGTACAGTGAGATGCGGCGCCGCCAGCGTCGCGCCCTGCGGCGTCACCGAGCGCGACGCCTCGCGCTGTTGCCTTTGTTTCTGCGTGCAGGGCGGATGCTCGTCGACAATGGTGCTTGCGTTGTGTTGCGTTAGGTCGGGCGCATGGCCAGTGTGTGTCGGATTAGCCAGCCACTGAGGTGATGATGAAGTTTGTTGACGAGTTGAGCAGCCTGCGTTTTGCCAAGACTGCAAGCCGGCATCGCGATGGTACGCTAGGCGACGGCATTGCTTGAACAATACGCATTGCGCATGATCTTTTTATGGCTGGTAGGGCCCATTCTATGTTCCTTTCCCGACCTAGTTAGTTTGTTCATGCAGTCCTGAGCAGTTGTGTTCGTATCTCGGCCACGTCAGATGTTTGATTTCGGTATTTCTAGTGACGTCAGTTGTTTGCCAGGGTCCGTTCCGGTTAACCAGTGGCTGCGCGGCAGTTGACATTGACCAGATATGAAGACCCATGGCACTCGGCCGGCTAAATCTGGCATTTTAAAAATCTTCCACATGCAATATGCCTGGGAGCTTGACCAGAACTCCAGTACACATCGGCTCGACCTTTGATCCAGCCGCAGGCTCCGGGCGCTTTGAGGGCTATTGTCATGGCACCGCCTTTGCTCCAGCCGCGGGCTCCGGGCGCTTTGCGGGCCGTTGTCATGGCACCGCTAAGCTGGATTGACGAACAGCGAGTCGCCGATCGAAGATTAGCCGCCAGCGAACTCCAAGGCTCGCCTCCAATTTAGGCGCGATGAAAACAGTGGAAATCTCACAATCGAAAGGTTGTGGGTTCGAGTCTCACCTGTCGCTACTCTTCGCCCGCGACCAATCGGCGTGAGAGATTGGCGACGCTACATGACTCAACGGTCAATGTGTCGTAAAAACCAATGACCAAACAGTGGAAATCTTCACAGAAGTTCGGGAATGAGATGCGACCCACATTTATTCATTTATTTACTTATTTATTTCAGATTCGCTTTGGTTGCTGGACCACGGTCCGATGTAGCAGGGACGCAGCCGGGATTTTCTTGGTGAGGCCCGACCAAAAACACTCATCTGATCGAAACCGCTTTCAGCGCGCTTCTTACGCCGAACACTGGTGATCTGCGTCGTGCAAATTCAAAACTATCTTGTTTGCCCAGCGTGCTTTCTTCGTTAAGCGTGGTGCCGAGGTCTCCGCCCCTGGCTGCGCTTCTGTCACGTAATCATCTAACTACAAAATACGCATGCTTTGCACCAACATGTGCATTTGTTTCCTGCTCGACCACTGAGACAGTTGTACCGCTCGGACGTTCGACACCACTAAAGCGGCTGTGGCCGCTGAGGTTGCCGTTCCTGACCATCCAGTCTACAGCATTTATTGCTCCCGAGTGCAGGAATACTGATGGCCAGCCTCAGGAATAATATACCTTTCATCACACTCATAACCCTCACACCCATCACCGGTTCTGAAGGACTCTTTTAGCTCCCGGTAGCCCGATCCCTCAGGTGCCCATCCCAGTCTTCTCGCTCTCAGGGAATGTTTTCATCCGTTAGGAACCTTCTCCATCTTGCATGGGCCATTCCAACCCCTCGACAAACCTGTCGAGCTTTCATACAAATTATGCAACTCCGAGAAAGACCTCGCAATTTTTAGCAAACACTCCATCTTTCGGAACTCTCCTTACCTCTCGTGTGCCTGTGTTCATCCCTCAGTGTTTCTCCCAAGCACCAGGAGCAGCACAGTCCGGTCCGCTCTAGCTCGCAGAGGCAATACCCAGTCATCGATAGCTATTCTGGAAGGGAGTCGCGGTAGCTCAGTTGGTAAGGCGTCGGGCCCTTGATCGCAAGATTGTGAGTTTGAATTTCACAATTGACATTTACCAACTCCACCCGCGACTAATCGGCGTGAAGGTTAGCGACGCTGTATGATCTCACGGTTGAATGCGTCGTAAAGGAACTCAAGGTTCTTCGACAGCTATTCGGGCCGTCAAGGACAGTTTGGCTCTGGATCAGGCTCCCAGCATTATCCACAGCCATCGGGAATCATGCCATTCATGCCATCACAGTCACTCTTAGGGACTCTTAGCCACTTTCGGTCTCAAGGGGCCTTGCTCTTCTCAACGAATGCAAGCCTCTTAGGCATCCTAGTCTAGTCCTCTAGAGTGCAGTGACCATTTTCAATCGCCAGGGTCTCAAGCTGCTGGGCCTTTCCCACTCCTTCAGTTTTGTTTTCAGTCTCAAAGGGTTTCCAGCTCTGTCGCGGGCAGGGTTGGAAACTTACTTTCCGGGTTTGGAGTCCGAGTGCAAACATATTTCTTCCTGAGTACATTTTCATGGACATATTCTTATGCATGGAATCTATTTACCGATAGCCGACGGGAAAATCATACACCTAGTCCTACATAATATGCATAAGTAATACGCAATCATTTTTGGTCGCATCAAAGCGTAGAAACAAAGTGAACAGTGGACGGCACCGCAAGACAGGGAGTTGTGATGATCAGTTCAGCTTTGTCTATCGTAACTCACAGGAGCAATGCGCTTTCCTTTCACTGTTGGTCTCAGTACAAGGCTAGCCAAATGAAAAACAAACACAAATAATTCACGCTTCAGCCTCAGCTCAGAACGCACACCTACCCACATACGCAGCCAATTCCTTGCGCGATACTGACCGGGCACCACTACCTCACGCGACAGTTGGAAGCGATTGCCGTACGCAAAGCAAAGGATCAGTCAAGGTCTTGTGTTTGCAGTATGGCACTGTTAAACATGTGTTCAAAGTTGCTAATAGTTCTGACGTCATTTAAAAAATACCTTTCATTAGTTGGTTGAAAGACAGTTTTAAGAACAGAAAATGCTAACTAAGCAAATTCCGATCGGCGGCCTCCGGGACTCCGGAAGTCGTCTCTTCAAACGGTCAGTTTTTCCCACTATAGGGTGGCTCGAAAGCAGGTTTCCGGAGACCCATCGGCCGAATTCGTAGCGACCGGAGGCCACTGTTCAGTGCGCGGGCGCGAGGTTTGGCGCTTTGTCGTCGGCATTTCCGCTGATTGTGGTGTGGTGTGGCGTGTGTTCGGGTGTTGTCTCCGTGGTTGATGGTGCGAAAAGCGGCTAGTTTATTTGGTAATCGTATGTAGAATAACATGTTTGGTGGATATTTTATTCAATCTTGTATTAGTTTTTTAGTGGTATTTTTGTTCCTTCTGCATGTTTGTGTCGGAGTACATGTGGAGCCCATTCTATCTAGTATGAATCCGGAGTGCAAAAATGTTTTAAGAGATTCTCTTAAGAAGTGCCTCAATTCCCACCCTGGTCGCGGCCCCACTATTCGTCACAACCATTGTTAGCCTTGGAGACTCCCCTTAGTTCTCAATGGGGCTCTGGTAGCCATGAAGAACCATTTCATGCTGCTAGGCGCAATTCCCAGATATCGACAGCCCGTGAGATTTCCAGAACGTTCTAGCTTTGAAGCTGAACCTCAATATCCCTTACAACAATCACAACTCCACAGGATATTTTCTTAATCCCTCATGGTCTTATTCGTTCATAAGTGGCCGCTCTCACCCTCAGAAGAATCCCACTACAGTCCTATCTTGGCTGGTTGGTTATTTGGGTTTTGGGCGCATCGACCAGGTTTCCAGTCCTGTGACTCTCAGAAATCATCTCCATCCCTCAGGGTCCCGTCTTGCTTTTAGGTCTCCATCGCAGTCCTCCATCCTGTCTAGATCCAATATCGGGGAATTTCAGCACCGAGGTGGGTCCACTCCAGCGCTCTCTAACCCTCAGGCGCCCTGTTGATTCCTTGGCTATCAGGGGCCCATTCCAGCTGAGGCCGCTTTTTCCCCAGCTGGAATGGCGACAGGAAGGGATGAGATACTGGGCTTTTCTGGTAAAGCACGCGCTTGGCATCAGCGAATGTTCAGCGTTCTAATTTTAACATTTTGTCTTACTCTGACCGCGCTTTCACAGAGTCGTCGTCGTCAGACAGCCGAGCCGACAGCGCGGCGTGCCGGACATCGCCGTCGTTTGCCGGCAGGTGTGTGATGGTCGGGCGGCCCCGGGCGACTCGGGTCGTCTCATTCCCGACCTTTGACCCGGCCGGCAGCAGCGCCGCGGGCGCCGGCGGCCGGCTGAAGCCTGTGTGCGCGCGTGCGTGCGTCGGCCGTCATCGCAGAGTGAAAGTGATACGTGGACGACATGAACGAAGCCGTGGACCAACTGTTTGCGTGCAAAATTGACCTCCCCGACTTGTCGATCGGCGAGAGTGGCAGCCGCCCGTGTGAGGATAGTTGCGTTCGTCCGCGCGTGTTTTCCGTTAGGCGGGATGGTCTCCGGCTCGAGCGGAGCGCCTGCGAGACGCGCCGACGGTGGCTCCGAGTTTTCCAATCGATTCCATCGGCTTGTCATTGTCCGACTGGCTTATTGTACAGCTGATTCGAGCGTGCGCCTGTGTTCAGTTTTTGTAGACTCGTTTCGCTTGAGTCCGGCGACAAGCAGTCGCATAATGGACTTTAACGCATGCGCTGCTGGCGGCTCGCTTTCCTGCCGTCCGAAAGATGGCACCACGGCACCAGGTCTACGGTTTGCAACTGCTCGCCTGTCTGGGTGCCGCCATCCCCTGTATCGTGCATAACTTTTTTCCCGTTGTATGTGGGAAGCGATGTCTAACAATACACGATAAGGTGGGCACCATGCGTTTGTAACCTGAGTTTCCGATTCGGTTCATCTGATTATCGTTTCATCTAGACATCTAAGGTCTTAATAAAATACTGCCTTTTCAAATCATAAACTTTTATTATGCCGTGTTGGTTTCACTTCAGTCTTGGTTCGGGTGCTATCCTTGTGTCTGGCTATTATTTTTTATAAATTTTTTTTTTTTTTTTTTTTTCAACCCCACACACAAATTATTTTTTTTTTTTTTTTTTTTTTTTTTTTTTTTTTTTTTTTTTTAATTTTTTTTTTTTTTTTTTTTAAATTTTTTTTTTTTTTTTTTTTTAAAAATTTTTTTTTTGGGGGTGGTTTTGTTGGTTGGGGGTGGGGTTTTGTTTTTTGGGGGCCGGGGGGTTGGGGTCCCCACCCCCCCCCCCCTGCTATCCCTTTCAAACCTTTTTTCTTCCCTTCAATTCCCTCCTGGTTCTCACAGACAACCAAGTGGGGTCCACCACACATCGTCGTCTGAGGTCATCCACGCTACGTGGATGACTTATGGGGCAACTTCCTGAGCAATGGTAGAGAAAATGATCACAAAAATATACATAATCGGTGTCAACCAAGTTTATATATCCATACCTGTCACTACTGACATGCCCACACCGCACAACTAATGCATATCCACAACAAACCTCAAGAGCAGGACGTTCGTGCACAGACTGATATATGGGAGGGTCTAAAATGTTACTTCGGGATATGGGTTTTGGAATATATAATGGCTTAAGGAAAGTGATACTAAAGCAATCCGTGTAAAATCTTTTACTCTTAGGACCATGAAATAATTTTTTTTTAATGAGAAAACTGAACACTTATTGAAGTCCATTCTTATTAATGTTAAATGTATTTCGATGCACTTTTTAGTTCATGTCTGGAATGTTTAGTTGAAGCAAGGAATGGCTTGGAAGGATGAAAAGCAACTAGACGGGTGGGCAAATTCACACTGTAAAACCGACTATCGTCATGGACGAGCAGAAATTAACGTCTCATTTCGCACCATGATTGCTATGAAATACCAAAAAATGAAAATAAGTTAGAGGAAACCGCCAACAGAATTCCAGGTGATTTTTTCTCAATCAAAATCAGTATCATGGGAAGAAATTAATAATTGGATCAGAATGAAGCTTCGAGGATCGTCAGTGCATGAGAACAACGCAAGCAAATCTCAATTTGTCCGCAGTGGGAAAACCTCGCGGTCGGAGTGGCATGAACACAACTATTCCCGCTTGTTGATGAAATTCAGACGCGATATAAGTCGTGCAATCAACCGAGAGTGAAATTTCTGGGTCTATGGAACTTGACTTTGGCGCAAAGTCTTAGCAGGTTTTAGGAACGTTTTGGTGCCATTCAGGCAATTTTCATGGGGAAAATCCATCCCATATCTTTTATGTATATCGCTTCTGACTGCTTTAGAATATACATATGAACGCTTTTATCCATGTCATTTGATGTAGAACATATCATTCTTCAAGGAATCAAAAAGCCATTATCCACGGCTTTTCTTGGCGATGGTTTAAATAGCTCTGGCCTGAGTGGGAACTGGGGAGCGGTGAATCCATCGAATTCAAGAACGGACCTTCGTACGCGGTCGGGCTGGTAAAGGTGAATTCCTTTATTTGGTTAGCGGAGCGTAGTTATTTTTGTTTATTGTACGAAGGATTTTCTTGGACGCTCTTCGTTGCTATCCGGGTGGAATTGGTTGCGTGTTTTGCTGGAGATACGAGAGTTGGTATTTCCTGACTAGGTACCTACTTACCTATATAAAATATCTACATGTTTATTCGAGTTATTGATTTGGATAATGCAAGGAGCAGGAAGTGAGACTATTAATTGCTGCGATGCCGACCAGCATAGGAATGAACAAAACTGATTGTTTTGCTTTTGTCTGGGAGATCCTGTTTTCACTTACCATGTTTTGAACGGTGAATGTTTTTCTTTCAAAAAGAGGCTGGGTGTCTTCAGTGCATATAGACTGCAGATATCGTATAATGCATTCAAACATTATTTGTGCTCTCATGAAATGTTCATGGAATTGTTAGGTGCATCCTGTCCCCATCCTCCATTGAATACCATTATACCGTTAACTTTTCTGGTATCTCTGGCTTTCTGAAAGGATGAATTTGCAGTTTAAGGTGATTTGATTTCTTGTAATTTCTTTTTTTAATGCAATTCTTATGAATGTGCACATGTTCATAATGTACCTACATGATGCGACCACATTGTTTTGGCAAGTGCAGTTGGGTAGCAAAATGGCACCAAAAAAGTGGTTTGGAGTTGGTTTGACAACGTAGCATGACACATAATGTTCAAAATGAAGAAAAAAGATGCAGCCTAGCTCTGGATAGCTCTATAACCAATTTTGAATGGAAAATTTCCAGACATTTTTTGTCCTTGAAAATTCAAACTAGACAACCTATTCTAACCTAACTTAGCCTATTAGCCTGGACCATTTTTTTATTAAAAAACTTTTTCATCTTGAAAGATCCCCAAAGAAACTTCACATTTGTCTAGCTTACAAAACAGCCTTAATGTAACATAACTTAGCCATACCTAATACATTTGTATGCTTCATGGAGTTAAAATGTGTGTAAAGTTTGTCTTGTGGACAAGTAGTAATGCCCATGAAAATTCCTATGCCATGGCAAAATGTGGCTCATCCACAATATTTTTGTTATTTTTGGCAATGCTACTCTTTGCGGCTTCCAGTTGTGTGGATGCCACTCTGGGTCTCAGTATTCGGCCATACATTCTTCTGGGCACATCTGCACTCTTTTCTGAAGTTTTTCACAAATGAAGAACATACACATGAAGGCATGGGTGGCTGTTTATTAATTCACCTGCACTGCACCAGACAATTGCACATGCACAACTGGAATGCTATAGAATGTTATGGAATATGGCATGGCCAGTGGCATTAAGGTCATATGCAGACTGCAGTGATCCATATGTTGACATCATTTGTACTTGTGCATACTAGCAAGCTGGTATCCTTCCTATCTGGCCGGCATCTCATTTTTTGGCTCTACTACTGCCTCCTCTTGGAATGTTCCTGCAGATGACCTGAAATAACAAATGTGCATTTTCCTCAATTATGTTGGAAAGTTTATGTGGTAGGGAAGACTCCGTGTGACTGAACAGTATAATGAATACTAGGACTGGAAGAGGATTTTATTATCAGCCATAGATCACCAAATGTTATAGGTCCCATAGCATGCTGCTCTCTCCATCCAACTTATCACTATTGTATAATGACATCTAGCTGTATATTGTTAGATAAGCATGTTTTCATCCAGCAATGCATGGAGTGTATAATTCTTTGGATATAAGAAAGATATAAAAAAGGTCCACTTCCAACGTGGCACTGCACCCACTATTTATTGTTTGACATTAAATACCCTCCATTGAGACTTAGTAAATGTTTGTGTCTGAAGCATGCTACTCCACGTACATAGGCGCTCTCTGACCAACACAGTCGATGCGCCCATAACCCCAAATAACCAACCAACCAACTCCTCCACGTACTCTTGACATCCAAGACAGTTGTAGTATTTGGAAACGTACTTTATCGAATTTTTCCCGATTTCGCTGGCGTTCGGAGATGTTGATATGAAGACACTAGTGCCACTTTGCCGGCGAGAGCGGTGTGGACAGTTTTGCGTGATTGTGGGAGACAGCTGTTAAGCTCGGTGCGCGTGAGGTAAGTATAGGATAGGAAAACCAGTGCCAACCGTTGGGTGCGTAAAGCGGAGACCGGGTACCAAGCGAGACGTGCGGTTCTGGTAGGACGACACTGGTCGAGCAGTGGTGCGCAACCTCGAATAAGGTGTTCGCAGCTAAGGGTGCCGGCGGGGGGGGGCGACACCAGCTGAGCGGCGGCAAAACAGACACCTCGGTGTTTATGGCAGTGTCGAGTGACACTAGGTGATTACTATTGTCATGCTTCATGGACCACGACACTTATCCAAAGCAGGTCATCATCGGACTCAACTGGACTTGCACGTCATAGACTAGCCGAGGAACAGTGAGGCCGATGGATGACACACCGGGGAATGTCAGGGCACAGCAGGTAGTAAGACAAACATGCGTACACATACGACCCGCTCCACTTCTCCGCGTACCTGCTGTTTAGTGACTTGCGAGCGATGCACGTGGGAGTACGCGGCAGGGTTGTCCTTAATAATCATACACAGCACTCGTGTAATGTATAGCATGTCGCATAACGCCTATCACGCACCACTCATAGTACGTGCTCACTCGAGAAGTGGGATAAATTACCAAATGCCAACTAGATTATCGGCACAGTGTAATCAATGATGATACCGTTACCGTCGCAAGCCACACCAGTATGTGCAACGTAGCACAGTAATCTACACATGCGCCCACGCACACCTGTGCACACACAACCCTACATCTTCAATCTTCGCGTCTTCCCTTCTGCATATCTGCATCCGGTCTGCTCGTCTTGCCTCTGGCTTTCTGGTCTTCAGCTATCTCTACATTAGGTCATCTACAGCACCTCGGTTTCCGCTACTACGTCGGCCACCGGCCGTCTGATGTGCCGCTACTCATCATCTCCTTCAGCCAGGTGAGTGCATCCCGGCGGTGCCACTACCCCACAACAACCATCTACTACACCAGCGAAACCATCAACTAGCCTTCGTTTCTCTCGAATGGCCTCTGCACGCTCTTCCACAACCGCGAGCGCAACACCACCCGCAGACGTGTCGGTCCGCCGCCGAGAGGGTGCCACCGCCCAGAGTTCTCCCGACCTCTGGGCGGTGGAGGGGGGCCTTTGTGACGAACACTTCCCAGGGGCGCCTTCTTGCGCCAAAAACGCTCGCTCCGATGCGCTACTCATTCAGTCAAACCATTTTCAGTAAGCCACCCACCCATGTGCATCGTCATTCATAAAGACATAAAGACATAAAAGATTAGTGCAACTGTGAGCCACAAGGGCCCTTCTTGGTTGCACTCCGTACACTGAACCAGTTTCCCACCAAATCTGTCAATCAGCCCTCCCTGTAATACTGAAAAGCAAGCCCTCTATTCTTATAATGATTGTCTATGCTGTTTTTAAAGATGTTCAATGTGCTGCTACTGACGATGTTTTCTGGCAGCTGGTTCCAGTGTTCCACTACCCTGTTGGTGAAGAAAGTTTGCCTTAACCTTGTTCTGCTGTGGTTAACTTTAATTTTGAATTTATGACCTCTAATTGCATCATTTCTGTTAAATTCAAAGATTTCCCCAAGGTATCTCCTATCCAGACCATTGGCAAATTTAAAGACCTCGATGAGATCTCCTCTCAGCCTTCTATATCTAAGTGAAAACATATTCAATTTCTTCAATCTTTCCTCATATGCCAGGTTGCTTATGCCATTAACCATTTTTGTAGCCCTCTTTTGTACTCTCTCTAAAAGCCAACAATCTTTTTCATAGCTAGGAGACCAAGCTTGGATGCAGTATTCCAAATGTGGCCTGACGTATGCACAGTAAAGCTTCCTGATCACTTCCTCACTTTTGTATGATACATTCCTATTTATTGCCCCGAGCATTCTCAGTGCCTTCTTCCTGGCTTCCTTGGTCTGTTCTGATGCCCCCAGTTTTGTGTTTAAAATTCACTCCTACATACCTAGGTAGATACCTTCAGACCCATTATGCAGCATATTTTGGCGTGGTGTATATATATATATATATATATATATATATATATATATATATATATATATATATATATATATATATATATACATATATATACATATATATACATATATACACATATATACATATATATACATATATACACATATATACATATATATACATATATACACATATATACATATATATATATATATATATATATATATATATACATACATATATATACATATATACACATATATATACACATATATATATATATATATATACATATATATATATACATATATATATACATACATATAGATATATATATATATATACATATATAGATATGTATACATATATATATATACATATACACACATCACACCATAACATGCTGCATAATGGGTCTGTAGGTACCTACCTAGGCATCATAGGAAGGAATGACGATGCATATGGGTGGGTGGCTTACTGAATGTGATCATATGCAAATTATTGACGAGCCCGTCACAAACAGTGATTTCAATCATCTGGACTGCACAGAAGTTTCATGATAATTGGAAATTGATAGAATATTGAGATGAATCCAGATCCCGCTAATGTTCCATTTGCTTGACGTTAAAGGTACCTATGAAAATATGTGACAAAGTACTTGCTAATTAGTGGTATCATATACCTTTCAGACAATTCACAATTCTTGCTATCAGCTAATTCCACCATTATTATCCAAGGTTCAAAGGTTGCGGTTGGAAAACTGAAGGAAATATAATAATTGTTTCTCAATCTTTGTTTCCATGGGAAGCGTTTGATAGCCAGTCAGTTATCCATACCAAAGGGATATCCGTCTGGATACCCAACCCGTGTTACGATCTACTGGCTATTAATTGCTTGTCCAGTCGTATTTTCTCGTGTCTCCTTTCCATGTGCAACACATGGATCACGTGGCATGCAACTTCACGTCCAATATAAATTTTCCTAATGCCACCTTGAATCGAGAACACCAAATACGCATGATTGTGCGGTGAACTGTATTACGGTTCCAAGCCACACCTCCGATAACCGTGATTTTGCACCATCTGCTGGAACAATGTCCTGTAATCGACCAACTTCGTGGAATCCACGTGATCTGATATATATCTGATACCTGAATCACGTGATGCAGCCCAATACGCGGCCATTGAGCTGGTGTCTGCCAGACCCGGCCAGCGCCAGCTGATTGATTGATGCGACCTTATTGCCAGGCCGGGACCTTTGATTTCCGGGGCTCAGATGGCGGCGAAAATCGTTGACCAATTGATAAGACAGTGAACGTCAGACATGCGCTGTTTGAAAGCCCAGGGTATGTGAATAAACTTACCGTTTCATAGTTGAAATATCAGCGTCAAATTTGCAGCATTAATGAGCTGAAACGATTTTCCACTTCAGCCCAGTAAAAGTTTGGCCGCGCTATCACTGCGCCATTCAAATTATATCGCCGAAGTAACAGAAAGGGAAGCGTACGATCATTGGGATCAGAAATAATTTCGACGCGTCACTGCTTCTGTCACGAGCGCATCAAACGGTGTTTTTACATTCATAACATATCCCATGTAACGCTAGATTGCGCGCATAAATGCGTGATCACTTTCTGCCTCCGCTTGGCCAATGCCAGGGGAGATGTCTGGATGAAGCACTTTTTCGTACGCTCAAGACTAGCATTTTTTGGAGACGCGGACTTTGATATAGTGTGCCAGCTGATATGTTGCATTAGTAGGCCTTCCACAACACACTGATATGTGCCCTTCAGGGGCGTCGTCACCGTGGGGGCAGCGGGGACAATGCCCCCTCCCCCTGCCGCGAGACTGCGGGGACGCCGCCTCCGCTGACATCTGATGAGACCCTTACCCGGAAATGCACAGGAAAAAAAGGGTGAGCAAGGAGGCCGACGGGACAGAAGATCATGCTGTCAAGGGGCCACAAGACTGGCAACAATGCACCCCAGGAAGTCTGGTCGGGTTCCTATAAGAGACGTAGGACAGATATTTGGATGGGGCCAATAGGATGAAACGGATGCCACTGAGACGGGCAAAAAGCCATCCAGGGTAGACAAAAAGGCTTCCGATGGGTGGCAGGATATTCTTAATTTGGAAAACGAGGTCCTCAGGATGGAAAAGTAGGCTCCTACAATAGAAAATGAGGGCATAGGATACGATATATTTTCCCTGACGTAAGAAGAGAGCCCGAGTGCTGCGGGTGTACAGCCGGGCTGTGTTCCGTCTCAAATCGAAACTGACATACATACATCCGCCACCTGACAACTCAAGGATTCATATCAGATTTACTATCCAGAATCTGGAGCGCTTTCTTACAGTCGCACACCCAAGTGAACTGTAACCCAGCGAAAACTAATTATTAAATTTATTGAGACCAGTGATGCAGTCGAACACATCTAGTTCAATGCTTCATTTCTGTTGGGACCTATTGTACTTGCTATCATTGAACGCAATTATTTTTTCGACTCCCTCTTGAACGTAGCACAAAACTCGGCCAGATCCCACCGTACTACTATCGGTTTATAGGACAAACCTTCCGTTCCGATACGGATATGGCAAAACGCCGTCACTCAAGAGGTGATCCCGGGATGAGCGAAATGTAGACTCTAGCTCATCATCCCAATAGAACGAGTCTCAGTTGGTTAATGTCACTAATGGTGTGGAGATGTGAGAGAATCACCTCACGGACTTTCGGAACCACACAAAGTACCCGTATACGCGCTTAGCTTCTCGTACAGTTCTCGGCGCCTCGAACTCTTGGATACATTTAATTCTTGCGGGGTCTAGAGAAGCACCTTCAGGTGTAATCTGGTGGCACAGGTATGACAATTTTGTCCTACCAATCTTGCGCTTGTTTGGAGCTTGTTAAGACCAACACTTTTTAGCTTTTCGAACACGGTGTGCAACAGCTTCAGATACGTCTCGACGCAGGGCTTGCTACAAGCACATCATCGGCATGAATACTGACGCCGAGGACGTCCCCGAGCGAGGTGTATGGCAGCATGCAAGAAATGCGAAGACTGAGCGCAGCCCATGGGCATTCGTAGCTGATGGTACATTTCCCCCAGTGCGTAAAAAAACAAATTTTGATGGACTCATCTAATAAATGCAAATTTTAATATGAGGGTCTGATATCAAGCGAACTGGCAATAGTCCAGCCCTGCAAAGAGTACAGGAAAGTATCAATGCTAGGGAGCACAAACGTTTTGTGGATGGTACTTTTGTCGATCTCGTGCATGTCCTGCACAATCCTGAATTTGGTTCCTGCAGACTTGCCAACCAAAATCACTGGGGAGTTCCAGTCACCGGGTTCACTAACCGCAATAACCCCACTGGCCTGCAATGACAAAGACATAAATACGTAAAAAGATCAGTGCAAATATGAGCCACAAGGGCCCTTCTTGGTCGCACTCTGGACACCGAAAAACTCGGGGCACGTCTGCCACACCAGCTGTTTAATCTTCAAGGCATATTCCTGCACCGCCATGGCGCCCTTGGCGCACGTAGCTAGAGCTTGTACAGCGCTCTCCATGCCACGGCTTCCCCAAGATGTGCATCGAATACGGACCTGATCGTTCATTGTCGATTAAGTAAGTCCGTTGTCGTCATTGTCGTTGTCAGGGAAAGAGTTTCTTCTCTTCCCTCCAGGCAGTTGAGAACTGCCAGGGCCGCTCCCCTGCGTCGCGAGTCTATCACACAGCACAGACGATCCCCAGACAAGCCACCAAGCGATGCGAGACGCGAGTACTGCTTGAAGAAATCGTCCGGTTCGTGAGAGCCGTTGTACAACCGAAAGGCACTGGGAGCTCTCTTCATTGGCCCCATCTTCAAAATGCCCCCGTTGGCACCATGTGACAGTAGCGCAGAAGCTCCACATCTCACCGATACTCGGGTCAGACTCTTTATTCCTCTCCCGACCAGCGGGCGGGTCGCGCCGCGCCGTCAGCTGATTGTGCAAGCCACCCTCGCCACCTGCGTCAGTGGCGGACCCAGGCTCGGCAGCAGAGGTCCCTGAATAGCAAGAGTAAGCCCCTAAGAAATGACAGGATGTCTCCGTACGTAAGAGGATTATCTAAAACAAGTAAGTAGACAGTCATGATATAGTACGCATATGGGCGAAGTATAGTAGGCCTATAACACTTGAGATAATGCATCCAGTTTTGAAAGAAAAAAATCCTGGGAGAAGAAACAAGGTCCGAGGTCACAGGAGAAGTCTCCCTCCCCCAAGACGGGAAATGAGAACCTCAGGACATACTGAGAGGCCCCAAAGATATACAATGAACCAAAAAAGTCAGATCAGGTTTGTAAGAAACACTGCATGGAGATGAACGATGAGACCCCAGGATATTAGAGAAGGTTCCCAATACCAAAAGGTGAGACAGATGAGCCACCCAGGTTCGACGAGGAGACCCCCGATGCGTGGCAGGAGATTCCTTATTTGGAAAAGGATTCCCAGAGCTTTGAATGGAGGCCCTCTCTCCACTTTCCCGAACATGCAAG
Organism: Imbricaverruca yamaguchii; assembly: GCA_034440575.1. Lineage (NCBI taxonomy): Eukaryota > Metazoa > Arthropoda > Thecostraca > Neoverrucidae > Imbricaverruca > Imbricaverruca yamaguchii. The sequence continues at coordinate 57,274 of JAOTOL010001357.1, read as the reverse complement.
AGAAGACCCCGAAGACAAGATAAGATGGCATAGGATATGAGTGGTTTTCCCCGCACGCAAGAGGAGGCTCCAAGTCGAATAAGAAGGGCTCGAATAAGAAGGAATAAGAGAAGGCCAGTAAGATAATATATGATCCACATAATTTGGAAGAGGAGGCCCCAAGTGGAGGAGAAGCCTAATAGAACGCAAGATCACACTTCTAAGAGAGGAAAAGATTGGTTTTAAACACAGATGAGGAGGTCTTCAAGACGTTAGAGGTCTCTAATTCGGAAAAGGGGGTCCTCTAGAAGAGGGCAGGAGGTTCCAGAGCTGAGGAAATAGTCGCCAAAGATGGGCAAGGAGGCTCCCAGGTTGGACAAGTGGAAAGGAGTGGGATAGGGAATGAGGATCCGGAGACGCATGAGGCCCCCAATATGGACAAGACTCCTCCAAGACAGAAGGTGGGGCTGCCGAGATGTAGCCGGAGGAACCAAATTCGGAAGAAGAGACCTCTGAGATAGGAGAGAAGGGCTATAGGATAAGAATGGCTACCGAGCGAAAGAGGAGGACCCAAGATGGGGGAGAAAGTCACCAGGAAATGAGAAGGCCACTGAGATAAGGAAAGATGCTCCTAATTTGGACGATTAAGTCCCTGGGTGAGAAGAGGAACTAACCAGGGCATATAAAAGGCCGGTCGAAGATGGAATGGACATTCAAAACCGGAAAAGAGTCTCCAGGAAATGAGACGAGGTTCCGTAAGGCATGAGAGGAGGCCGACATTAAAAAAAAAATAAGAAATAACAGGCAAGAGGATTCCCTTAGATGGACAAGTAGACAGTCAGAATGGAGGAGGTCGGCAAGACGCGAGAGTAGGCACCTGATTTGGGAGAAAATATATCTAGATGTTCCCCAAGTAAGCTTTCAGGATAAGATGGGGGAGGCCCCAATAACAAGAAATGAGGTCCCGATAAAGTTAGATCAGGTCCCCAGGACACGGGGTTCGGAGATGACGAGGAAGTCCCAAGATTTATGGGAAGGCCCACAAGACGAAGAAGGATGCCGCCAGAAATGAACGGGTCTGACTTTAGGAGCAGCTTCTATTAACACATCGTTGGGTCGCGATATTGAAATAAGAGACTTGCAATTTTTGCCATATTCTCACCGCCTTATTCACACTGAAGTTGCCACCTATTTACATGCCAGATTTCCAGAAGGATCATCGCCAGAAAGGGATACCGCAAGCAAGATAAGACATGTTACCAAAGGCGAATTTCTAGTTGTGTGATAAAAACAAGCAGTTCACAATGCTTTGTGGTAAACTTTGGCGTCGACCAGCAGACCACGGTCTTCTTGGGAATTCGCTTTCAGTGCTCGTATACTGTACAATGCTTTGCCTCCCAGCTCATGTTCATTCTCGCCCTTCCCGTTCCCGGAGTGTCCGATGCCCGTGCACCTGCTGTGCCTCTTGTTCCCCCGCACTTCCCTCCACCCTGTACACTCGAGACTGACCGCGGTGGGTCGGCCGCCGCCGACCGCCGCCGACCGTCTGCGTCTCGCCTGCCCGCGCCGCCGCCGACCGCCGCCGACCGTCTGCGTCTCGCCTGCCCGCGCCGCCGCCGACCGCCGCCGACCGTCCGCGTCTCGCCTGCCCGCGCCGCGTCGCTCCGGAGACCGACCGTCCGCGTCTCGCCTGCCCGCGCCGCGTCGCTCCGGAGACCGACCGTCCGCGTCTCGCCTGCCCGCGCCGCGTCACTCCGGAGACCGACCGTCCGCGTCTCGCCTGCCCGCGCCGCGTCGCTCCGGAGACCGACCGTCCGCGTCTCGCCTGCCCGCGCCGCGTCGCTCCGGAGACCGACCGTCCGCGTCTCGCCTGCCCGCGCCGCGTCGCTCCGGAGACCGACCGTCCGCGCCTGCCCGCGCCGGTCGCTCCGAGACGACCGTCCGCGTCTCGCCTGCCCGCGCCGCGTCACTCCGGAGACCGACCGTCCGCGTATCGCCTGCCCGCGCCGCGTCGCTCCGGAGGCCGACCGTCCGCGTCTCGCCTGCCCGCGCCGCGTCACTCCGGAGACCGACCGTCCGCGTCTCGCTTGCCCGCGCCGCGTCGCTCCGGAGACCGACCGTCTGCGTCTCGCCTGCCCGCGCCGCGTCGCTCCGGAGACCGACCGTCCGCGTCTCGCTTGCCCGCGCCGCGTCGCTCCGGAGACCGACCGTCTGCGTCTCGCCTGCCCGCGCCGCGTCACTCCGGAGACCGACCGTCCGCGTCTCGCCTGCCCGCGCCGCGTCGCTCCGGAGACCGACCGTCTGCGTCTCGCCTGCCCGCGCCGCGTCGCTCCGGAGACCGACCGTCCGCGTCTCGCCTGCCCGCGCCGCGTCGCTCCGGAGACCGACCGTCCGGGTCTCGCCTGCCCGCGCCGCGTCACTCCGGAGACCGACCGACCGCGTCTCGCCTGCCCGCGCCGCGTCGCTCCGGAGACCGACCGTCCGCGTCTCGCCTGCCCGCGTCGCGTCGCTCCGGAGACCGACCGTCTGCGTATCGCTTGCCCGCGCCGCGTCGCTCCAGAGACCGACCGTCCGCGTCTCGCCTGCCCGCGCCGCGTCGCTCCGGAGACCGACCGTCTTCGTCTCGCCTGCCCGCGCCGCGTCACTCCGGAGACCGACCGTCCGCGTCACTCCGGAGACCGACCGTCCGCGTCTCGCCTGCCCGCGCCGCGTCGCTCCGGAGACCGACCGTCTGCGTCTCGCCTGCCCGCGCCGCGTCACTCCGGAGACCGACCGTCCACGTCTCGCTTGCCCGCGCCGCGTCGCTCCGGAGACCGACCGTCCGCGTCTCGCCTGCCCGCGCCGCGTCGCTCCGGAGACCGACCGTCCGCGTCTCGCCTGCCCGCGCCGCGTCGCTCCGGAGACCGACCGTCCGCGTCTCGCCTGCCCGCGCCGCGTCGCTCCGGAGACCGACCGTCCGCGTCTCGCCTGCCCGCGCCGCGTCGCTCCGGAGACCGACCGTCCGCGTCTCGCCTGCCCGCGCCGCGTCGCTCCGGAGACCGACCGTCTGCGTCTCGCTTGCCCGCGCCGCGTCGCTCCGGAGACCGACCGCCGCGGGCAGTTTCCGAGAGCGGGAGCCGGAGTCGGCGCCGGCTGGATATTGGCCGGCCGGCCATTGTCGCGCGCGCCGGTCGTGTTTGCGCGAGCGGGGCCATCACGACGGCCACTGTGGACACGAGCTCTAGTTACCGGGTCACTGGACGGTCGTCACGGTCGAGCGACGGCCGGGCGGCGGCCGGGCGGCGGCCGGGCGGCGGGCCGGGCGGGCGGCGGTCAGGCGCTACGGGATCGTCTGTCGCTGCGACGCAACACATATTCATCGATTAATCTGCTACTTGGACCAGTCCCGATTTCGAGATACAATGCATGTGTATCGTGAATCTTACGCATATTGTATCGTGGGGATCAGTATTCGACCTATAGCATTTCAAGGAGCTCCATAAAGTGAGTATGGTGAAGAACCGGTGAAGATTTCATTCTCCACTACGCAATTTTGAAGTATCAACGTCTATGAAAAATACTGAACGTACCTGAGAGGTCCCTCAGGAGATGGTCAGGTGGGATCCTCATTTTCATTAACCAAATTCGCTGCGTAAGCTGCTCAAGATACCAGTCTTTGCCCAATTCATTCATCTGGTGGCTTGTTTTGGATTTGTTATATGCTCGATCCATGTTGAAAACAGGATCTTGGTATCCAGAGCTCAACACCTTAGCGAATCCCACCCCACCCCCACCCCCTCCCCCTCGCGCCCCGACAGTGCGGATAAAGTATTAAAAAAACATGCAAAGCAAGCAAGAGGTATGAAAACAATTATCAGATCAAATCAGGGAAGCCTACCTAACGAAAAGCCTGTAAAATTTGTCCCTCAATAACTTTGCTCTCAAATGTAGCATATAACATGTTTCAAACAGCAGGGAAAAGGAGCGTGCGAATGTATTTTTTGCAGTTGAATATACCAAAGAAGTAATTCATACGTTTTGCCTAGGTTAGGTTCTCATACGTTATGTTAGGTTAGGCTTCGCAAGTGGGAAATTTGTGGATGTTTTTATTGTTCCGATTATTGTGCTAAGAACTGAAATTAAGCTCAATGAGTTTAGGTTCAATTAGTTTTAAGTTTAAAAAAGAAGAAAACTACATCTTTGAATTTTATACACAAACATTGTGAAAAGGGAGGATTGAATCACATGCAATCGTCGTGGGCAAATTGATCGTAGAACACGACGCCGATTGATTGACTGATTATTTGGGCTTAAGGGCGCATGAACTGCTACTGGTTATGTAGCGCCCATAGAAAACGACGCCAATATTCTTGTTTGTGCCGATGTATACAAATGTAACTGCAAGCGAGCCAGAAACAGTGTTCGTCGGCCTCCCGACGCCGACAAGATGAGGACATTCCTACTTTCCTGGAGGAGTACTTTCCTCATAAATGTAAACATTGAAGTTTTTCACATCAAGGTTTAGCTTGAAAAGGTTATTTTATCTTCCATTTTTGTGAAAACGCCCACAAAATAGAAGTATGCTTTTTGCAAAGATGGGAACTGTGACTTGGTAGTATCCATCTTGTCGAAAACATGGATGTCAACAGCCATTTTATATTATCATTATGTGAAGAGAATGGACATTTTCTAGCTGGCTGCAGCATGCTGAATATTTCAAGGCATTTGACAAATTTGTGCTATGTATTTTTGAATTATTGAATTTCTTTTCCAGCGCAATGTTCATGAATATGATCAATATCACGTGGCTGTTCGTTTTCTCTGCAAATGCATACTTCTCAGTTGGCTAGCAAAATAACACCAAAAGTGAGCTTGGAAATGGATGTCTTGGAAATGCTTGGAAATGCTATTGTCTTTTCCAATATTTTACTCATTTTACACATAAACATAGTACAAGCTTTTGCTGTTTTGCATTGCCCCGGATTTGAAACAAAAATGTTAGTTGCTGTATCACCACTATAATAGATTACCTACCCTTCCAAGCTTCATATTCTCGCTAAAAAGGCAACGTTTCAGTACCACAATCCACCGCCTTAGTATCTATGACGCGAGTCGGTTGAATGGAATACTTCAAGTGGAACAATCCAACGTGTTCCCTATGATTCCCTGTGTGCTCCAGGCTTGGCCGCTTCGAGACCACAACACATGTGACGTCATTGATACGAGAAGGAATCGATGGCAACCCCAAAGTGAAATTACTAAAGTATACCGTAAAAGTGTTTTCCTGTGACAACAACGTTTCAGTTTTGTCTAAGAAGCATCATAGCCGTCTTTTCGCAACCAAAAGGCATGAGGTGAAACTTGTCCATTGCAATATTACAATCCGCTAACATGTAACGCTCCAGTGTAAGTTGAGTCACTGAAGATGGACGGCATGGATTGATGGTTTCCTTGGCCGAATTTAGCCGGCATATTGTTTAGTGTTGGCTTAGTGATGATCAGCTTTAGTCAATCCGGTGATCAGTGAGTGGGCGGAGCTTGGTGCTGATCAGTGGCGATGATTCGTTGTTGAGGTTTTAGGGTGCGTCAACCCATGCGGAATATATTGCACCAAAAACAAGCTTGCTGAACCCGCGCCGTCCCGGGGGTCTTCAACGGCCCCCTTCTAATGTTTTTTTTTTCTCGCGGATATTGAACGGACGGCGCGCGACAATGCGCCAAAATTTGGCATACCTTCTCCCACATCAATTTGGCATGCTGTTTTAAAATTTTGAAGTCAGTTCATCCAGGGTCAACGAGTTAGTCAAGGTCAAGTGAGGTCACCTCCAAAGAAGTTCAACTAGTCGTCAAGCTTGAACGGATACAGATATTTTAATGAACTTTTCAGCGTCCGCTTATCTTTAGTGATGCAATAAAACGTATAATAGGATTTTTTCGTTTTTGACTACCTATAAATTTTGCACATTGGCCTATTAAAATTCAAATCGAAGATTCTGGCTAAAGTAAGCATTTTTTTATTAGGGCAAGTTGGCTTCCAACAACGTTTCTCTGTCTGCTCTACTCATTATAAAAGGAAAATTGAAGAAAAATTGAAAACTCAAAATGTTGAAATTAAAACAAAAATTATTTGGGAGCCAAAAAATATGATGGCCCTGGTCGATTTCGCTGTCCATTTCTGACTCCAAACATGTTTTCCTCAAATATCCACCAAAATGAACTCCCCGGAGCCAAAAACAACATATAAGTAGTGAAGAAAAAAATCGTGAAAATCTATCCCCCAAGTGACATCATTTTCTGGGCAAAATTGTTTTGGGGGATCCGGGCCCTACTCGTCGAGTGTTTTCCGATGACACTTCTCGTTTTCGTGCGACGCTTGGTTTGGATTTTAGAGGGGATTACTATCCGCCCTCTCCCGAGGCGGGGTGTGAGGATCTGACCGGAAAGGACGGGTTACTGGGTTAAGCACGCGTCAGATTGCCACAACCCAACAGAAGATATTTCGGGAAGCAAGTTACCAGCTAGGCAGATGCGTAAAAAATGCGTAAAATGCGTAAAGATGCGCACAATCCCATCTCCGCAAGGAAGCCAAAAAACCAGGGGCATCGATTTGTATCCTTTTGTGAGGGTCATGGCCCCACCAATATTGATCTTGCCCCCTCCCCAATGTTGATTTGGCCCCCAATAACCTATGCTGTTTTTATGCTGATAAAAAAGCTAAAGGAAAAAAGAAAAAACACCGCCCTGTTAACCAGCATATGTTGTACTGTGCAAACAGATTAGGTTTAGATAGTGGACTGACTCTTCACCTTTTGCTGCAAACTTGAAAATTGTGTGCAAAAAGCAACAAAATAACTGGATTTCCCTCAACCGTGGAAGAGCAGCTTGCATCACAAAACGTTGAGATTAGCAGATGCTGATGCATTTTAAACCAGATTGTCTTTAAAAATGTGCTAAGCTACTAAAACTAAACAGCAATTGCATTGTCATACTGATGTTTGTATACACTACCAATGGCAAAACCACATGTATATGGAGCTTGCATAGGATTCATTCCATTCTCAATTTCCAGTAATTGTCGAACTTGCATACAATCCTAAAGAGAACTAATGTACCGAATCGGATTTATCGATTCTATTTTTTCAAGGGAGCCGCCATACCAGGCATTTCACATGTCAAATCTGGCACAAGAGTATCATGTGACAGTAATTAGGAAAACGTGGGAAGCCAAGCAGAAACTGCATTAGCGCGTGCAAAGTGGCGAACGCGCCGACTGCGTAAGGCGGGTGTACACATGGACGAACGTTGGCGTTTTGGCAAGCGGGAGTTATTAATTGGAATGTATGATATTGGCAAATTTTACGTTTTTGAGTGATATACTCAGGTGTAATTTCAATGGTGTGAGGTGGCTTTCAAGGGAAACCAAAATTGAGACCTTCGAACAGGATGTAGGGAGTTAGGATTGAAATCCGGTGATTCAGATAGTTGTGGTAGATGTGGCCCCCTCCACAGGACAGTTAATTTGGTCACTAATTATCCTATACAAAATATAAACACCCCCGATTGAAATAAAAATATTGGTTGAAATCTGAGGACCTTTTTTAATGGAGGCATGTGAGCACCTTCCAAATAAGTTTGCCCCTCTCGCAAATCCTATGTAAGCCACTGCCATGGCATGACATAATTTAACCTATTGATGGCTATTATCCGATGCAATGAACGGTGTACTCCGCGGCCCCGGTCCACCACAGTGGGCGATGTGCTCTGCGGCCACGATCCGCCAGTGTACGGTGTACTTGGCAGCCCCGGTCCATTGCAATGGACGATGTGGTCCACGGCCCTGATCCACCACAGTGGACGGTATGCTCCGCGTCCCCGGTTCGTTACAATGGACGGTGTAGTCCACGACCCTGATCCGCCACAGTGGACGGTTTGCTTTGCGACCCTGATCCACCACAGTAGATGATGTATTCTGCGGCAGTGAACCGCCGCAGTGGACGGTATGCTTTGCGACTCTAGTCCGCCGTAGTAGGTGTGCCACACAGCCCCGGTCAACCACAGTGGATGGTGTGCTCCACGACCCCGGTCCGGCACAGTGGACGGTGTGCTCTGTGACCCTGGCCCGCCACAGTGGACGTCAATGCAGAAAAAAAGGTCTTTTCCTGGATTTTTGCCATCCAAGGCCTTATTCTTTTCTCAAAATTATCCTTCATGCTGTTTCCTCCATATGTTTTCAATTTGGAAGTATGATGATGTTGTTTGATAGTGAATTGCCCCGTGGCAAAGTGCTGAAGATTCACCTGAAACATCAAAGCGAGATTTTGATGCCAAGGATTGTAGGAAAATATCCTCTCCGTGTTCCATCACTCAGAAATTGTCCTCTCATCATCCAGGATTGCAAAGTATAAATCCAACCCTGGTAGACGGTACGTACTCCACGACCCTGGTCAGTCATGATGAACGGTGTTGGATTAGTCACGGCTTTGCATCATCTTTCCGAGCAGTTTTGTGTGCATTAGTTGTCACTTTCTCCGCATTCTTCCGTTCACTTTACCATTAATAGGGACCAATATCACTCATGCATCAATATTTCCCAATTCGTCACAGCCATTGGATTTGTCTGAGACGCAGCTGCTCTTGTTGGGCACTTCGATCAATGGATATTGATGACATCAGAAAAGCAAATTGTCAGCAGCGAGACTGACCTTACTTTCACTAGGGTGATGATTACAGGTACTGACAGCAGCGCGACCAGAAATGCTTTTGGGCACCCTTGTGGCCTTATTCGTGTCCCCCGCATCTATACGAAGACTCCTTACGTCTGCCAGGTGTTCCCTGTCCGACAGTTTGCACCTCTTCACATTTGCCCTGTATATGCTTTATAGAATAATGTCCAGTCACGCGAAGTCTGGTCATCTCGGATCATTGCTTAGCCACACAATGTTTTTTTTTCTTCATTTTCCAGTGTTTGTAACATTAACTGCCCAGACAAAAAGTATAGAGTCAAATTATCCGAAAGAAATACTTGATTACAATCGAATCCATCTCTTAAATGACTATTTAGTATCAATACTGAATAATTTTAATCGGCACAATGACCCAAATATAGCATGTAATGATTTGCTCTCAGCATATAAAGATGGCATGCATCTTATTACAAAAAAGATTTGCCCAAGTAGGAGGAAAACCCCAATGAAAGCCTGGATTAGCTCTGGCATATTATGTTCTATAAATCGAAAAAAAAACAAACTGTATAAGAAGTTTATTAAAAATCCAAATCCACATAACGAGGTCCAATATAAACAATTCCGAAACATACTTATCAAAATACTTAGAGAAGCAAAGAAGCTATACTATTCAAATGCCTTTCAGTGCAGCAAATCAAGTGGAAAGAAAACTTGGAAGCTACTACATGAGCTGATAAATAAACATGGTACAAAGCAAAAAATCCCAGAAACCATGTTAGATGAAGAAGACAATGAATATCATACAGGACAAATTCCTAATGCCTTCAACAATTTCTTTTCAACCATTGGCTACAAGTTAGAAAGGAATATCACTATTTCTAACAAAGACCCAATAGAATACATTGCAGGGCATGACTATGCTAAATGGGATGAAGAAATGTATACTAATGAAATCCAAGTCGAAACAATTATAAAGTCACTGAACACTGTTGGAGGAGGGGCTGATGGCATCAGCACAAAAACTCTCTTATTGACATATAAAAGTATCTTGACACAAATCACCCACTTTTCTAACCTCTGTCTCAGAGGTGGAGAGTTTCCTAAGCAACTAAAACAAGCCATAGTTATCCCCGTATTTAAATCAGGAGAATTGAACAAATTCACAAATTATAGGCCAATTTCTATGCTATCAGTATTTTCAAAATTATTGAAAAATGGTATATTCATACCTCTTATCTTATCTAGAGCTGAATAATATACTCAGCACTCTCCAATTTGGATTTATAAAAAACATAGCACATACATGCCGATTGCTTACATGTATGACCAAATTACAACGTCTTTGGAAAAGAAATAACTTACATGTGGTCTCTATATTGACTTGAAAAAAGCCTTTGATACTGTGAGCATGGACATTTTACTTTAAAAAATACAACATATTGGCATATCAGGAACTCTGCTCATGATATTGCATTCTTATTTAAAACATCGATATCAGCAAACTAAAATTAATGATGTAGTCTCAGATGCAGAGTGCATTATTATGGGAGTTCCACAGGGCTCCATCCTCGGTCCACTACTCTTTCTTATATACATTAATGATTTGGGTACTTCTTTAGATGGAACATTCCATTTATTTCCTGATGATGCTGCTGTCATGATCAAAGCTACGAATATTGAGGAGTTACAAATTAAAGTCAATGCCAATGTATCAGGAATGACTGAATGGTTCCAGGTCAATAGATTATCACTGAATGTCAACAAAACAAACTACCAAATTTACTCCAGTATGCCTTGTGCTGACTTAAATATAGCAATAAATTCTCAAATAGTTCATAGGAAACAGCAAATCACATATCTTGGAGTAATAGTTGATGAAAAATTAACATGGAAATTTCACATAGCATATGTTGCTGCAAAAACTAGCAGAAATCTAGGAATAATGGGAAGAGCAAAATTCTTTATCACAAGTCGTGAATTGAAATATTTATATAATACTTTGATTCTTCCATATTTCAATTATTGTGCATTAATATGGGGAAACAATTTTCCAACACGATTAGACAGAATTGTTAAAATACAAAAAAAGGGCGTTACGAATCATAGATAATCAGCACTATTCATATCCTACAAATGAACTATTTGTCAAATATAACATATTGAAGTTCCCTCATATTGTACAAGAACAGAACATACTACTACTAAACAGATTTCTTAATCAAACATTACCAATCACTGTAATGAATATGTTCAAATACACATCACAAAGTAACTTGAGGCATGCTGAACATTTCCATGTACCTTTTTCATCAAAAACCTATAGACTTCATTCCATATCATTTATAGCACCAAGAACTTGGAATACTATCATTGGTACAAAATTTCCGTCCTGCAATCATGTACCTATTAAGAAAGAAGATATAAAATTAGTTATCAGAGCATATTTTATTGACTTATACATCTCAAGCTAAATGGTTAGTCAAATTAACATTTTCGCATTACAAAAAGGAGAGGATATATGTAGGTTGATATGTATGATACGTATGCATGAGCAAAGCTGGATAAACAAATAAATGCATATGCGATGATGCATTTGTAACTATATGATTAATTGCATGTGATTTCAGCTGTGTGCTATTGTGTGCATGTTTGTGAATGGATGTGCATGGATGCAGATCAGTGTATACTTATGTATGTACATGCTAGTATATCTGTATGTATATATATTTGTATGTATGTGTGAGTGCATGTATTTATGTATGTGAAGTAAGTTTAGGTATAAATGTTTCATGTGTGTGGATATGCTGAGACACTGTCACACATATTTGTGTGATAGTGCACATGTATGTACACTTTTCCCCTCATAACACTTTTCACTTTGTGACCCCAGGAGTGCCTTGGCGTTACTAGCTTGCTACCTAGCTGAGGTGCTCCTGGGGCTACTTCTACTAATAACTGGTGGTGGCCTATCTGCAAAAAAAAGACAAATAAAAAGATGCAAATAGTTATAGTGAACTGTAGGTCTGGAAAGCAATGACATGTATATTGGCATCCTGAGGCATTCCTAAGCTGGCTGTCCTAACTTTTGAATAGTTGGCGATGGGAAAGCCCAATAGCAATCGAGCCTGTAACAGTGCGTGTAGCCAAATAGGACAGGCTACTGCATACGAAACAGGGGTCGACATTAGATAAAAAAAAATGTCATGATGTACTACTTCGGTGGCTCTAAAACCGAATTAAAATTTTAATTCACAAGGAACGGTAGCATTCGGCATAAGACGACATTGCGGACGCAATGCCACCAGGCAAGCTGACGCGCACAAAGAATCCCCATTCCACACAAAAGACGGCAGTGAAGAATGTGCATAATACTTTACATGGCCTAACGACATTGACGCTGCTTTTAAATATGTGAAACTTCACATATTTGAAAGCAGAGTGTGCATATAATTATTGTATTATGTCCTGTACGAAAAGTTTCCCCGTACAGCGATAACAAGAGAGACTTTGAACTGATCTCTGTTTAGTAACCTTGACCTTGATTAAAATTTTGGGAAGGCAGAGTTATTTGATTTGATGGAAGAACAGTAGAATCTGGATTTGGTATTGCTATGCAGCAACTACTGCGAATGGTGGCATTTTGGATATTTTGGAATATTATCCTCAATCCGTACCAAGTCAACTTCGGGGGAATTATAAATCAAATTGGTGAAGGAGGTCAGGAAGGCATATATGGTGGTCCAAGCACCACCGGTGGTCCAAGCACCACCAAGGTATATAAAACTCCGCACTTAGCCTTTTGGAGTGCAAGAATTACAAGTACTAACAGGGTCGCAGTAAAAATGTTCACACACCTGGTGCGTGGACCACTCCATTTCCACCGATTTGAACACTGTTTTTACTTCTGCTATTATTCCCACTTTCCGAAGTTTTGCACTTTTTATTTCCGACTCTACAGAAAAAAACATTCTAGCTGACATATCCATTTCAATATCATCGGATGACACTTCTGGGAATTTCCCGTGCTGACCTTTTCGGACTCCTTGGCCGTGACCGGAGAGGCATGCACCCAGTGCGTCCTACTCTTGCTCTTGGCTGCGCCATTGGGTACCCGTGGAGTTTTTAAACTGTTGTAAAAAAAATAGCAAGACGATTGCGTTGATTGATGTACATGATCCATTGTGCATTTTAGTTTGCTTGGTGTCGTGTATGGTGTATGGTCACTGACTAGACTCAGCGATCACGATGACTACATCAATGCACATGTTTGATCAGAGGACATTGTTTTTAGTCCTATGATTTTATGAAGCTGTGACCCGTTCCCGACCCCGAACTCACTGCACCAAGATTTTGGCTTCGTCCCTCCAAAATGTTAGTCACCAATGAAATAACTTCACCCATCGTCATCACAGTTCACGCCTGCTGTGCTCCGATGATCCATCAAGGTCGGGGTGTCTTAGCCTGCATATGGGCACATAAATATTTTTTTTTAAGCCGTTGTGTTTGTTGGTGTATGGTGTGATGGGAGGGTGACGGCGACGTTGACGTTGACGTTGACGATGACGATGACGATGACGATGACGTTGACCATGATGATGACGATGAACACGAATACACTGAATGTCACTGTAGTCGCATACTATAACACAGTTATTATTTTGACATGGACGGTGCACTGCTCTTTTGCTCATGTGACTTCACCTGTTACTTGACGATTTTTCCAGTTGGCGAGGATCCTCAATAAATAAATATACGCGTCGTCAAATAAAAATCAGAATGATTCGGGTCTGAAAATATAGTGGGCAAAATCCGATGAGTTTTTGGGTGAGGTGGGCGGGGATGAGTCCAGTACACTTCGCCCCCCCCACACCCAATATTTTCCAAAAATCTACACCCCCGCAAAAAACTATTATGCATCAATCAGGAGCAATTCCCAGCAAGTCCACCAGCCTCAGAGTATTCGCATCGTATCGCAAGTGACGGCTGCGTTCCTCTGCATATGCTGGGCACGCCACCAGCTAGCACATGGTGCAGTCAGCGCGGCATTACACTTCACACACTTCGGCCTGCCGTCCCCGCACACTAAGTACCTACGTGCTGCTAGCGGGTGACCGACAGCGGAGATGAAATTATCGGCACACTCGCGCCACCATCGATCTCTAACGCCACAGTCCGTCGAATGGTATTTTAACCGAGTCCCAAGATGCGAGTGAAGCACTGCGACCGCTGGCCGAGACAGCGACTGACGTGCATATCAGGCAGCTGATGTGCACAGCTGACGCGATCACCGCGCTGCTTCTCTGGTGTTGCGTAGTGACACTATGACGGTCCATAACCACCCAAACACAATCCGTGGGCGATGGTCACGCCAGTGCAAATCAATGGTGCCGGATGCCCTGGGGCGACAGTCGTTGTGGCGCACCAGATGTTCTCGACTGGGTCGTTGCTCCGCGCTGGGAATTGGCACTTCCAGTCGCTGTGCCGCCGCACAGCGCCGATATTGCAGCCAGTCTGGACAATGGCAAGTGGTGTACGGCGCGCTGCGGTGTGAAACTGTGACATTGGATCACGTGATGCTGACCTGCGTGTTGCCGCCACTTTCCCGGAGACTCGGCTCTTACTGCACTGAACAGACAAAAACGGTTTGAGAACATGTCCATTTGGTTGCTCACGAAAGGACAGTTCTCGGACTCAATGTTTCGAACGAGTGCAACTTTTAGGCAGTCGGAAAACCTATTTTGTGCGGATTCATGTTATGGACGAGGTAAGTTTCTCAACATTCATGCGTAATTCTATTGAGGCATCGTGAGGAATAATGTAGGTCGCAAGTTTTATCAAGTTGAGGGTGGGCACCATGAGAATAGATGCTGGGCTCATCGTCAGTTTTCCTCCAACAACGTCCGGCCGCCATTGCTGTGCAATCTGTCCGGTTGGAGTGCAGTTATATCCCGGTTGGAGTGCAGTTATATCCCGGCTATAGCTTCACTGCAGGGCTATTGCTTTGTATACTTTTCAAGGGGCATATACCCCTCAATGTTCAATTTTGTCCTTCCAATAGTTGGGACAGACCTTGGGGTAAGTTCCGCCTCTCACAATAGAAAGTAGAAATGGGTACGCCGCGACAAAGCATAAAATTGGCGAGCTAGTGACTCAATGAGCGAGGTGCGTAAAACCGATGGTCAACCGTCGAATTTATTTTCCCCCCCCTCATATAAAAAGAAATGGGCCCCAGCAAACATAACTGCGGCCGTACAGATGGCCCCGATGGTCCCGCGATGGCCCGCAGATGGTCCCGCAGATGGTCCCGCAGATGGTCCGCAGATGGTCCCGCAGATGGTCCCGATGGTCCGCAGATGGTCCCCGATGGTCCCGCAGATGGTCCCGCAGATGGTCCCGCAGATGGTCCCACTGATGGTCCCACTGATGGTCCCGGTGATGGTCCCGGTGATGATCCCGGTGATGATCCCGGTGATGATCCCGGTAATGATCCCGGTGATGATCCCGCTGATGGTCCCGCAGATGGTCCCACAGATGGTCCAGCAGATGGTCCCGCAGATAGTCCCGCAGATGGTCCCGCAGATGGTCCCGCAGATGGTCCCGCCGATGGTCCCGCAGATGGTCCCGCCGATGGTCCCGCCGATGGTCCCGCAGATGGTCCCGCCGATGGTCCCGCCGATGGTCCCGCAGATGGTCCCGCCGATGGCCCCGCCGATGGCCCCGCCGATGGCCCCGCAGATGGTCCCGCCGATGGCCCTGGAACTAATGACGTCCGCCCGTTCACCTTGGTGACATGTCACTCAGGACGGATTCCAGGCGACCGACCGCCAACGTTCACGTTGCGACTATACCATGTAGTGTGGCCGGCGTACTGGTGTCCGGAGACACTGCGCCAACTGATACCATCTACGCCGCTGAGCATCCTGTCACCATTGCTGACTCCAGGCCTGAAGCAGAGGCTTCCAAGAATTGGCAGTTGTGGTAACCGGCTAGTCCAGAGGGGCTTCCTCTGACGGCAGCAATAATGCTGACCAAGCCTGCGGCAGTCCTTGAAGCAATAATAGTCCGCAACAGCTCACGGTCGTACAGGGCATTTCCTCCTGTACCTAGTTCTGAGTGCATCCGCAGAAGCAGCATGAACGGTTTCTGGTCTCCGGAGCTGCTGACGGGACAATAAGGCTTTCAGGAGTGCCGCTCGCGACTGCGCCAACCTACGCCTCAGGGCGTCAATAGGAGTCACGAAACTGGACGTCTTGGCCCTGATAATATCCCGCACCGGTGTGTTGATCGACATAGAGGCTTGCCACCGGCAGGTCGAATTTCACGCCGTCTTCTTGTATTCCAGCCACTCGAAAACGCATAATTCGTCTGGGTCGGCTAGAAGTCTGCCTGCCCTGGAGAAAGGAGAGTACTGTGATAGCCTGAATGTGGCAAACTGCTGGCTGGGAGATGCAGGAGTTAATGGCAGATACAGGAGGTGGAGTACCTGGGGGCACATGCTTCCCTCCTATGGAAGGTGGCCGCCCCTTCGGCCGGTATAAAGCGCTCATCCGGGTAGGCTCGAGTGAATCCTCGACCAGCACCTTAGCTGAGATTTTCACAGTCACATTCTCACCGAGCTATCTCCAACTGCCGATTGACGTTTTCGACCAGTCCAGTCACGGTTGAGGACCGTTTGGCGGTGGCAGAGACCATGCCTGTGGCAGGTTTCTCCTCCGACCCCTTGGGCCGCTCAATATATCTGTTGGGAAAAAGGAATCCCATAGCATGGCATGGAAAACAACGGGCAAATAAGTTGCGTTCTACCTGAACTTGCTCTCGGCGTAAATCCTTGGCGCTTCTGGGTGTTTACTTTTTGTCTAGGCAGGTGAACAGAATGCAAAGGCATATGTCCAAGTCCAGGATTATTGACTACGAATGGCATGGCGAATGTATCGAAAGCGACTATGAGAATTTGATGCAAGGGCATGCCTGCTTCTAGGGTACATTTTTGGAATACATTTTGCAAATTAACAGAATGTTATGGTGCTCACAGCTCATCTCCAGTGACTCGTGTCGCCTTGGCCATCGCTGGCCATCGCTGGCCATCCCCTCTAAGGGCCATCGCTGGCCTTGCGGCCACACGGCCCAGCCTCTAAAACGCGATGAGCGGCATGTGTAACCGATGACGCCGGCGATAAGTGTGCGACACTCTTGAGCTGTACTTTAAAAATATGTCACGTGACACGGAGAAAAGGCAACTGTTCATCTGCCCTGTTTTAGCTGCGATACCAAAATACAATGTGCATTTAAATCTGAAAGAAGTTTCATATGAGAGCAGCGAGGATAATTATACCAGTAACCACTCTCAGTTGAGGTATGTACTTTTCAAATGAAACCTGAAGCTAGTCTTATTTGAGCAATAGCTTCGAATGTAGAAACCAGTAGCTATTCTCAAATTAACTGGCTCTAGTGAGAACACAAATCTGCTCATTGAGACTTTGAAGTGGCTTACACTAGTACATTTGCGGCCCACGAAGAGTCAAAGTAACACTTGGGACTGGTCTTAATATAGCGTAGCTGTTAACTTGAGAAAAAATTACTATTCTCAATCAGAATGATCTCCCTTAAAACAAAAAGATATTTTCCTTCCTGAGTCTTAAAAGTGGTTTCGAGTGGATTTGTAAGTCTCAGCACCGACATTCTCTTCTGAGAATGCTCAGAGCTCTCACCACATCGCGAACAGAGTGCTCGTTTTGTGTGGTCTGATTTGAATAGGGAAAATGAGAACGTTTGCTATTCTCAACACGCTGCTCACATTTCTATCGGTGTTTCTGCGCCATCTGTCGATGTTAGCTGCATTCTCCAGCGGCGCCGTTGGTCTGCTCGTGAAGGCAGCCCTGTTTCGCAGCTAGGTTCGGCGCCAACGACCCGCTGCCTCTGGACGCTCGGGATAACTTTTCATCGCGATTGTGGGCGGGTGCCTAGCTTCCATGTGCTGTTTTAAATACCCATTCAACATTCGATGTCTCAGCAGTTTTTCATCGGCATCCAAAACTCAATCAAATAGGTGGCAAGAGGCGTTGCGGACCCAGTATTGTCCCGAAGAATCCAGAGGTGCGTTTGTCGATGCATTCGGCCGTCCCAAGAAATACGTACACCACTGCCATAATTATAGACCAAAATATGGATAAACGGAGTCAATGTCGAGCTTTATCTCATGTTTGCAAAATACCTGAGGATACTTACAGTCCACCTTCTACTTGCAATAGTTTTTATCTCAGAAGTGCCCGACCCTGGCACTTGCCGAGTGAAGATCTCTTCAAAAACCCTCACTGGAGTCGGGGAAGCTTAGACGGTATGGTGTTGAACTGGTGATCGCAAAGTCGTGGGTTCGAACCCCATACTTGACAGGAGCACAGAGCTCGACCTCGATCGATCGGCACGCCAGGCAACATAGCAGCGAAATGCATCGTAAAGGAGGACACGGTTCTTGTTCTGCTCCTCACACATCGCCACAACGGAGGTGGTCTGAGGACTAACGCAATAGATATCCGTGCTGTGTAACGGCTTCAGGCAGACGAGCGAGCTCACACAGAGTGGGCGAGCGAGTCACGGCGCTTACGTGGTGTCGAAATGTTTCGTGGACGTGAATCGCGAATGTCCACGAACCGTTTCGACACAGCGCAATATGCGGCGCAAAATCCAAGTCGGCGGAAGTAGATAAATAACCTACCTGAACATGGGACAAAACATTGTTATTCAGAAGTTCTTGACATAAGGAATTGTTTGAATACGAGAAACATGTAGCTTTGAAGTATGAGCCAGCACTCTGCTGGTGGAAAACTCAAGACGTTGAAACAAAGCCCGTTCCCGAAATTAATCAGCATAATGATGCAAAGAAAATGGGATTGCACTGAATGCGAGGGAATTAAGCTAGCTCTTCTCTTATAATTTGGAGCGGCACTTATTCAGTTTTTCGGATCTTAGAGCACATTGCCTCGAGTGGCAATGAAATCGGATTGTTTAGGGTCAAGGTGAGAGAAGGGTCTGCGGAACGACAGCCGGCACTTTGCGTGTCACGTGACACACTCAGTGTCGCAAGACACATTCAGCGGCCCTCGAGATGTTGCTGCCATTGAGCGATTGGCCTTCCGGAAAAGCGAGATGTTAGAATCCACAAAACGCGTCGTCTCGGCAGCCTGACTCGACCAGTCGGCCAAGTCTGCTCGCGACGGAATCGGGCCAGGTACGAGACCGTGGCGTCGGTACGTGCACATGGATCAACATCTCACTCAGCCTCGACACATACACGGTTCATCGCATGTGTCGCATCAAAACCATGCTGCAGCTTGCTAGCGCTGGGCTGGTGCAGGCCATTGGGTCACCGGAGGATCAATGGACTGGATCCAGGGTCACTGGAGGATCCAGCTGCCCATTTAACATCGGAAAAACCGTCCAATTTTCAACATAACCTCTGTCTAAAACACGGAAATATAAAGCTTTGATGCATGCAATGTGCTGAGGTGATGCAATGTGCTGAACTCTTTTAGTTTGAAAGCTACGAGGGGTCACCAACGTGCAATATAGCGCGAGTTGGGATATCAAAAAGACGACTATTATCGCGACGTCTACATTTTGTCGGATCGACGTGCAATTTTTCACGGAAACTTGTGTCGTCGATGGCAATCGAAGCAGGATGTATCCCGACATATTTCTTTTCGTTGGCTGTTTGGAGGCAGCCATGGAATTTTCTGTGCATGGATATGCTGGGGTTTCCTCGCGATGCGTTGTTTTCAGTGTCAAAGATACACACACACACAAAAACAAACAGAAAACAGCAGCACCTTCCTGCCTTCAGGAATTTCGTTTCCAATGTGCCACCAAGAACTTGTCTTCGATTCCTGTCGCCTAGCAGTAAGAAGTAGGTAAATAGGTATGCAGGAAGGAAAGGTAAGTCTGTAGAATTGTCCTGCGGTAAGCCTACTTCACGATGAGGGGCAAAACGCTGGATCCACTACGTCGGGAAGAAAATTGCAGCGAAGGTTTGTTCTCTGTGGTTCAGCATGATGCAGTGGAGCCAATCTTTATCGGGCATTGAACAGCTAGGCTGTTACGAAATAATGTCGGCTGCCCCAAACGGCGGAAACTTCGTCGGGCATTGAACGGCTAAGCTATCATGGCATAATGACGAACGCTCCAAACAGCGGAAGCCTGATCCTATAGCTAAAAACTATTAGCCAAAGTTCATAATGACCTTGTTAAACGCAATCTACACACTGTGAAGTACCAATAATTGTATCTCTGAGCGCCAAAATCCCACTAGCGAACCTTGGCACGCGCCCTGGAGGGCCTCTGAAAATTACGCGCACTGGAGGGGGGATACCGCTGCCCTAAGATCTCGGCTTCTATCAAAGCTGAAGCAATGAAATTCATAGAGTACATGGGTACGGTAGTGAACTCTATTTTGTGCAAATTTCATGACTTTCGGTCAATATCTTCGAGCTCAAATGAAGTCAGAATATATATCAAAACTGTCTGGTTTTACGTGGCTTGGCTTGTCATTGATATGGCTCGCTGTGACTGTGTTTAAATGCTCCAAAATGGACATCAACGAGGTTGTAGACATTACTAATGATGCAATACAGATGTTAGACCCGCATTTGACCTCAGGTCACCTATATAGCAGCACTTTATCAGGTCATTACCTGCTCCAGTTACCGAAATCGGGCCGCCCGCCCAACTACTCCGTCAACGATGACAAACAGTAGTTTTCAGGACGTTTAGGGAGTAACATTCAGGGTGACATCAATCGCATGACAGTCATTTGCATTTATGACAACATTCCAGTTGACCAAGTTTGGTTCCATTTACCTGCCATGGACTTGACCTGACTTGACCTCGGTAACCTAACATGACATTGAAACTATAAAGCATAATAACACACATAAAACAAGTCAATAGTGTTGCCAAGAACATCTCCCTTTTGCCAATATACGGGTGGCGCATCAGGGACGATTTTTGTGGTCTGGCGCTTATAATTCTTTTTTAAACTTCAACGACCCCTAAATCGAAAAAAAAGACTTAGACCGATTTTCGTTTTCTTCCTTTAAACAACGCGCCGGTCATTTATAAGGAGGTATGCAAACAATGGCGTATATCGTCCGATACAATCTTGAGTTATGTACGAAAAATCGGAAGGGTGGAGGGATTTCGCCCCCCCCACCCTACAGGGCGCGTGTTAATATGCCGCTGCGGCTGCCGAAACAATCGTGACTTTTGTAAGGATATAGTGCCGACTTGTAGGAACAAATGCATGTGTTGTGGTGTGATATAATTATTGTCTGATATAGGGTAAGATACATCATGGTATCAGCACTCGCCATGCTGCATCGACAGAAAGCTGCGTAAAGCACCATTTGCTTGATTCGACGAGATGTTTGTAACTATCTTAAGGACATTTCCGAAGATCTAGTAAATCGGACCCTACGCGAGGCAAATGCTATTTCAAAAGCAGATGTCCACTTGGACTACATCTCATCAGTAAACACCCATGCCTTATTTAAAGCCATAACAACAACAGAATAGTTGGGATCGGCAAAAGCTACCTCATATAACCATGAGTTTACGTAAAGCACTCCTGGAGATCACTCACAGCCTTCGCTCGCTGAGACACGGCGACATATCGCATTTTCAAGGCGCCACGGAAAAGTGGTGTCTATTGGTGTTACGATGTGTCGCCCGTTGAGTCATGTAGCGTCGCCAATCTCTCACGCCGATTGGTTGCGGGCAAAGAGTAGCGACAGATGAGGCTCGAACTCGAACGCACAATCTTTCGATTGCGAGACGGGCAGCTCATCCCTAGACTACTCGTCACCCGCAACGGAACAGTGTCCACTCTCTATACCACCACATGCATGCCACGTGAACACAAACGCCTATTGCAAAACAATCAAACGAGATATGTTATCCTCGGTATTATGTCGTTTCTTGCTTGCGGTATCCCACATGCCAAGTGAGCTACCATAGCGAGTCACCGTATCGCAGCGTAGCGAATCATTGCTTACCCAACCATATATGAATCTAGGGGGGTGGGGAAATTTCACAAAACTCCTTTTCCGTGGTTCAAGGTGGAGATAATTATTCCTGGTTTGAAAATATATTAAAACGACTTTTACTACAAAACGTTTAGCACTCCTCACTACAAAATCAAGGTGATTCTGATGACCTTTTAAGGATCCACAACTTCTTCTAGTTTGTTTGTACCCCTCACGAAGCAGATCCTTCCTTCCCAACGGGCCTTGTGGATCCGACCCTGTACTTGCAAACCAAATAGTTACAAAAAATTACATTTGCCATAGAGATGAGTGTTGAGTTTCCTCTTTATCACGTCAAAGAATCATCAAGTATGGGTCAACTTCAATTTATCTCGTACTTACCCGAAGACAATAATGCCAAAAATGCATGTGCTTTACCACATAGTATGGTGTTCTCTCTCTCTCTCTCTCTCTCTCTCTCTCTTCTCTCTCTCTCTCTCTCTCTCTCTCTCTCTCTCTCTCTCTCCCTCGGAAAGAAATAATCGAAAGGGAATCACAAGCCTTCGTTGAGACTGCAGTAGGGCTAGCCTCATTGTCTGTGAAGAACAGCTGTGCCTAGGTAAGATATATTAACAAATAACATCAAATTGAAGAAACAATTCTGAAAAAGAGCAAATACGAACATTGAGGACAAATTAAAGCATTTCCTGTCTTCTTCAGAGGCGTTTTCATAGGAAGCCTAGGTCCACTTTGCAGTCAGAGCATGCAGTTAATAGCATACTCTAAGATAGCTGGACGGACTTCCAAAACACCTGCACTAATTGATCTAGAATGTGCGATTTCATGAGTGCTTTTGACCATCTGAGCTTGAAACATGTTTGGCAATCTTATAATGGCTATGAACACAGAATCAACTGTAGTCAAAACTTGCAACCAAAACCATGCTCCGAGATTCCGGCATCAACTTGTGTGCAACTTTCACAAATATATCCACCGCATGCGATTTCATCGCCGCTTTTTTAATATCCAAGCTCGGTTCGATGTCTTACAATGATATCCACCAATCCGTGTATTTTCCGATTGCAACAGAACCATGCTCGGGGTTGGCTAGATCGATTTGCGTGAGAACGTCATTATTCGATTCGGCGTATGCTGAATACACTTCGTCGGCGAATTTGTCATGCAAATCGACTCAGCGGTTCAGTCTCTGCATGGTTTCGGCTGCAAATAGGCAGACCTTGTGACACGTTCACATGGGAATGATAGGCATCGTTCAAGTCTTAGATATTCAAAGCTCCGAAGTCTCATCCCCTGAATGAGATTTCGGACTAAGATGGAGGTTTCATGCAAATTGGCTCAGCATTGTCGAAGCACGTTTGGGCTGCGAGTTTTGCTTCGATCGGGCTCGTGTTTACAGGCATATTTAAGGTGAAGGACATTCAAAAACGTTGATAACATCGTATCATCTGAGTTGCTTGGTGAAGGATTCATGTAAATAGGTCTAGCCATCTCGGAGTATGTTTTTGGCCGCAAGCACTGGCTGCATTATACACTCGCCCGTCATCGTGACTTTAGGTGACCAGTAGTCCAGCGATGGTGACTCACCTCGTATTAGCTACAAATGAATAATCCAAAATGGAGTGAAACATAAATGTGTCCTGCACGCAAGATAAAGCAAACAGTCAACTTACCGCTTACGAAAACAACTTGAGCGTTTGTTGGCTGAATCTCTTCGTGTCTGCTCGGTTCTACGAGCGGTATAGAAACATGGATCCAAGCTGATCAGTCCAGGTCACAACGGCCGCAGGAATACGAAGTCAATTCAGCAAGCGCAACGAACAGATCAATACGAGGTGCAATCAGATCAATACCCCCTGCGAAGCTTCCCCAGATTCTAGCACGAAACAACATACCACACGTTAATTATGATGAACAGTGAACGTTGGTTTTGCTGTTTAAGTAAATTGTGATGTCTCATGAGCGCAATAAATTAGATTCCTGTGAGAATATCTTGTTCGATGGTCGCTGACAATTTTGCTTGCAATAATCAGGGCCCAGCGCTCATATTCTGCAGAGCGTCGGCTACCATTGGCGGCAGATTACTGACAAACAAAATACTGGAGTCTCATTGGTGCTCATACAACTTTCAGCGATACTGTACCAGGTTCAAACCATCGGAAAGGAATCACCCAGTACAATTGTATTGTTCGGCACTCAACGACGATACATCTGCAAAATAATTGCGCCTTATTGCATTAACCTGCTGGAGTTGTTCGAATACTTTTAGCAGAAAAGTAGAAACAACCACTTAAACCGTTGTTTGATCCAGGCAGTACACCCATTCGGACCCACCCAAGATATCACTGGAGTTGGAGTGGGGGATTCTGATCCCGCCAAACCACACACCCCGGCATTTTCACCCATGAATGCTGGTGATGCAAAACATGAACCGAGTTGAAGGTCCCAGTGACTAAACGTGGCGTTGAATTGCGATTATCATCACACAAATGTTCTAGAATGCATGCTTTGATGCAGGAGGTGACCCGAGGTCAGGCGAAGTCGATGCCCATGGTCATTGAGGTCACGAGCAGGAGGGCGTAGTCAGGATGCAGTGAAGGAAGTGCAGTTGAACTTATTATCATCTGAGCACAACAATTACAGTGACACAGTCAAAAAGTACGAGCAATACAAATACATTGCAAATTCCTTCACCGATTACATGAAATCTCGCCGACCTCACGTGAGCTTACCATCTTACTTACCACCGTCTTTTCAAAGTATGCAGCATGAGTCATGCAAACGGGGGCGTGCCGGTGCTCCCCGTTTTCCGGCAGTGGCGGAAGAACAGTCTGGAGTGACATTCACTCGTATCTCGGACGCCGACGGCTTAAGTCACCTCCTGCGTCTGCTGTCACATTCACCATTCCAAGAATCATCGACCGGAGGCTTCTCCTAGCACGGTGATCTCCCTCCAGATCGGGCAGATCAATCAGGCATGGGAGCTTCTCGCGAGTTCAACCCATCTGATTGCTTCCTGTGAGGGCATATGCAAGCAATGTGTACTGGGCGAAACGCGAACGGCATCAAGCAAACGCGAGCCGTGTTTGAAGAGTTGCCACACACAAGGTGTTGAAACGCGTGGGTTCAGGCTCGCCGCACAGAGTAGTGTAAACCGAAGGAGAGCCCCATTCAGTTAGCCAATGCAATCACGTCCGGGACTGGCCGCTTGAATACACGATTGATGGGTTGTGCCGGACGCTTGTTGCATCCCCAAGTGCCGGTACTCCGTTCTGCAAACACAGCAGCAGAATCCATCCGTTTATGTTGAATATGAAGACACCTCGTCACCAAGTAATTTGCACCGACTGATCCCTATCAACGGCCACTGGCCTTTAACCTCACGCCCAAGCTAGGGACTTTTGAGTGGAGCTGCCCTACAAGCTGCTTTAACAACTGGAAATTTAACGGAAATGCTCGTGATTGCCGTGATAATTGCTTTACGCATTCATCGCCATCGTAGCGGTGATAACAAACAAGCCAATGCGATGATTCGCCGGGGAGGCTGGACGAACGAGGCCACCAAGCGTGCCAAACTGCTATCGAGCCACAGACTCGCATCACTGTCGAAGAAAATCCGGTCATCAGCTGAAGCAGCTTCCTCGTGGGATAACCCAGGCAAACTCGAGGGGAAGCTCCTGTAGGATAAATGTCGGACGAGTAAAGGTGATGTGTGCGGTGAGCTTATGGACATGGTAAGCACAGCTACAAAACTCTGAGCAAACACTACGAGGTCTCTCTTCTGATTGGTTCGTACTAGTCGGGACGATCCGAAAGCACGCATATCAACAGCATTCCATTAGGGGCGCGGCCAGGGTTTTCTTAAAGGAGAGGGGGAGCCGATCCTACATACATACATTCAGCATGATAACTATATACCCAGCACAGGCACACTTAAAGTAAGTATTTAGGATGCTCTGCTGGTCCCAGCTGCTGATTGGCTCGTAGGAGCAGCGGACGACGCAATGGCTCCCACAAACCGCCGAAGTGACTCGTGACCCGACTGTTCGTTTTGTAGTGGCGGGGTTATTAAGACCGAGGACAGAGCCCGAGCGTCGTTTTGTCACCGTGTCTGAAGTACAAAACCCTTCACTAAGAATTAGACACGGCCTTTTAATTTGACCTTTGCTAAGAATTAGACATGGCCTTTTAATTTGACCTTTACTAAGAATTAGACATGGCCTTTTGATTTGATTTTCAACACCTTATCGATGTGGACACGTTTTTGTCCTTCGAACAGGTTTCACGACGGTGCTCTGTCGGTGCCGGTTCTGGAGGGCGAAGGTCAGCCGGCCAGCAGGTCACGTGGCTATGTCGTTACGCCACTTGACCTGCGTGCCTCAAGGTCAGGCGACCGCGTTGTAAGCAGGATAAACAGAGCGGGAAGGCTGAGACGAAAAAAATGTCGCGGCACAGGATGGCTCCTAAATGCTCGACAATTCGATATCACGTGTTTTAGCTTGAGATATCCACACCACATGTGTTAAATGTCAGATTTCGCCAGGACTGCGACCAATTTCGACGCAATCGGATTCGTTTCAATGCACACGTGCCAAGTCAACCCATACCTTGCAGGAGGAGGGTCTTGTCAAAGGCAGATACAGGGGGGGTACTGGAAGCATGTTCCCCGTTAAAGGTGACGCCCTGTCGGCCGGGAAAAAGCGTCCCGCAGGGAAGTCTGGAGTGCGTCGCCTCACTTTTTTTTCAGCCATAGGCGCCCATCAGAGAGAAGTAGGCACCTATTTCGGCGTGCAGAAGTGCATCCCTCCACACTGAGCGGATTTTCAGCAGAGTGCGCGGATTTTCAGGTACTTTCGCAATGGGCGCCCCTCCAAAGGAATGGCGCCCCCCAGACAAGTGCCCCTCGAACATGCCAATTCCTGGATCCACCACTGGTTAGTATATAGGATGCACACAGAGTACACATACGCTGTAAATCACAAACATCCCCAGAGTCGCTTCGCAAGCGTTTGTTGGATATCTGGGAGCTTAATTCCATGGAGCGCACATGCCGAATACCGCACAATGTTGACGAAATAGTGATGCAAGTTAGGCCTCAAAAACAAGATTATGATATCTTTACAAGGTGCTTCGCCTTTTCTGCCTGCTCACAATGAACCCAGCATTATTTCCATTTCTTTTATCAAAATAAATCAACAGCTTTTCACTTTAGCATGTCATACCATGGCTAAAACGCACGTGAGCGGGTTGGGCTCGCGATCTATCGCCCATATACGCCGCTCCGTCGCCTCTAGCCGGGAACGGCTGGGGTAAGGTGCGGAACGTGGGATAGGAGGCGAGTTGTCCGCCTAGTTATTATACAGGTCAATGACCCATATACCAATCCTAACAGGTATTCACGTTACTTGGCATCGCATTTGCGCTTCAATTCTGCTTGACTGCGTCATGCTGAACTACATTTTCAGGAGCATGGCAAGTTGTTTTTGCGTTTGTGGGCGACCTCTTTACCTCGTAAAATATATTTCGCTGATCTGTCACACCGCGGTGGGATCACTCACCGACCAGTCACATCACGGTAGGATCTCTCACCGACCGGTCACACCGCGGTGGGATCGTCTCTCACCGACCAGTCACATCACGGTGGTTGATGCTGATTATTGAGTTTTTTAGGATGCGTCAACCCATGTGGGCTATATTGCACCCATAACAAATTTGCTTAAACACGCCTCAGATTGCCACGTTCGAATAAAGGATGTCTGGGGGAGTAAGATATCACTTATACAGGTGCATTTATCAGAAATTCTACTTCATGATTTATCAAATAATTTTGCAGTTTTTCTTAATCTGTCATTAATTCAAAGCACAATTATAATAAGACATTCAGTGACAGCCTTTGATAAGAATAAAATCAGTGAATTAAATGATCACTTCATTAGAACCTTAGAGGCCTTTCAAGATGAGACTGATGCTAATGAAGCATGTAACAAACTTATTAAGGAACAGAATATGAAACAGGTATTTTAAAAATTATCTTAAACATTTACACCCAGTAGAAGAAAGAATCCAATTAATCCATGGGTAACCCCTGCACTTCTGTGCTCAATAAATACAACAAAATACACTATATTCAAAATATATTAGGAATATAATTTTACCGAATGAAATTGAATACAAAATGTATAGGAACATGCTTTACAGTGTGCTTAAGGATGCGAAACGATTATATTACAAGAGGGCATTCCAGG
The DNA here is from genome assembly GCA_034440575.1 of Imbricaverruca yamaguchii. NCBI lineage: Eukaryota > Metazoa > Arthropoda > Thecostraca > Neoverrucidae > Imbricaverruca > Imbricaverruca yamaguchii. Next base: position 29,356 of record JAOTOL010001357.1, on the reverse strand, counting down.
ATAGCAAAGGTGATGACAAAAAACATGGAAGTATTTGAATGAAGTTATAAACAGGAATGAATTGCAAACAGGAATGAATTGCAAACAGTTCATCAAATGTGCTTTGTTGACAACTCTGGGGCTACCTGTGCAAATGAAAAAATACCTGATAATTTAATACATTTTTTTTCAACGACAGGTAGTGAGTTGGGAAAAAATACTGAAACACACATCAGCCCATTATATTACCTTACACAGCCTAATTATGCAAGCATTAACAATAATTATTCTGTTAATGATGCTCAAATTGAAGACATTATTAAGTCTTTAAACCCTGTTGGTAGAGGCAAAGATAAAATTATCACACAAATTTTGATTGGAACATATAGAAGTATTTTGCAACATCTAACATATTTCTTTATCTTTGTCCGAACAATGCAATATTCCCTGATACATTAAAATCTGCAGTTATAATCCCGGTATATTATCAGGGGAAAATAATAAATTTACTAACTATAGGCCAATCTCTTTGCTACCAATATTTTCAAAGTGATGGAAAGGTTAATACACCTTAGGATATCATCATCTCTAAATGAAAATAATATCATACACTCATTGCAATTTGGTTTCAGAAAAAACAGCACATACATGCCAATTGCTCTGATGCATAACGAGGTAACTAAATCCCTTGTAAATAATAAATTAGTTTGTGCTCTGGATATATATATTTTTTAATCTTTGACACTGTGCATCAGCATTTTGTTACAAAATTATACTTTATTGGCTTTAGGGGAAATATATATAAACTGTTAAACTCATACCTATCAAATAAATCCCAAAGAACTAAGATACATGACATTATCTCTCAATCATTAAATATCACGAAAGGTGTTCCTCAAGGTTCGATACTTGGACCTCTGCTATTTACTCTATACACTAGCGATATCTGCAATGTTTTCAATCTGGCTAGCTTTTACCTATTTGCAGACGACACTGCCATAACTATTACAGCTAATGATCATTTTTAATTAGAAACTAAAGTAAATGAGGTAATACCCAAAATAATTGCATGGTTTCATACCAACAAATTATCTATTAATACTGATAAGACTGGATATCAATTTTTTTTCCAGGAAACCATGGGATAACCTCCATGCCAAAATAAATACTTTGGCATAGCTCCATAAAATATTTAGGTGCATCTATTGATGAAGACATGACATGGAAAAGCCATATACATGCCATCTCTTCAAAACTCAGCAGGAATATTTGAATTATAGGCAAATCTAGGTACTTTCTATCAACTTGTGAATTGCTTCTTCTGCATAATTATTTAATAATGCCATATCTGAATTACTGCGCTGTTGTTTGAGAAAGTACGTACCACTCTAAGCTCGACAAGATTATTAAGTTGCAGAAGCGTGTTATTAGGATTGTTGACAAGAAACCTTACTAATACCATACAAATTAATTATTTATCAAACATAGAGTTCTAAAGTTTCTGGACATAGTTGATGAGCAATGTATTTACAGCATGCTAGGTTCTCTAAATCAATCATTACCAGCACCTCTTTCTGATATGTTTCAACTTCATGAACAAGGTGGCCTCAGAGTTAGATAACACTTTCAAATAACCTTTTCTGATATCAATTGCATAATGTTTTCATTACGCTTTATTGCACCAAAAGCCTGGAATAAAATACTCTGCTCTCACTTTCACAGGATTGACGATGTACCGAGGAGTAAAGTCATCTTGAAGAAACACATCAGACAATACATTACAAGAAAATATGAACTTTTTCAATGAATGTCAGTAATGGTAATATGCTATGCACGGTGACCTGGTATCATTCGGATATTTTCGTTTACGAATCATGGTTCTTTTCCTTCTTCTTCTTCATACTTGGTTCGTCCTTTCTCCTTAGTGTAGCAATAGGCAAGATGGAGATGTATATGTGGAGATGCATATGCAAGATTATGGATTTTGTATTATTTCCCCATTAACACCTATAGCAGTTACTTTCCTGGAGCCCTCGAAGACGTTACTAGCATTGTAATTATCCAAGAGGGCTTCAGGAACATCTTTACTAATATCTGGTGGCGGGATCTGTCCAGGAAGGAACAGGAGCGGGGAGTGGCGTGAAATGCCTTGATTTGCTGACCACGACCTATTTCCCACCCTTGGAATTTAACGTAATTATGTCGCACGGGTATGGAAGGGCACTCCTGCCTACCTAATGGATATAGGAATTAAAAAAAGAGGAAAAAAGAAAAGTCCACTAATCTCCGAGTATGCGCTTAATATCCGAAGTACCGCCTGCGTTCTTCTGCATATCCCCGGCACGCCACCAGCACGTGGTGCACAGTCAGACACCACGGCGGGATCTCTCACCGACCGGTCACACCGCGGTGGGATCTCTCACCGACCGGTCACACCACGGTGGGACCTCCCACCGACCGGTCACATCACGGTCGCGATCACACCTACATGCATGCATGTATACATACATGTAGACACACACACACACACTTTCAATATACCGGAATGTCGAGTACGTACCGCAGCGGCCACAGTACTGCCTACATCCTCTTCGCACTGCTGTACTCCGTCCTCCTGATGCGGCCCGCTTTTAGCTTCCCGCAAGCCGCCTAACCAGCCGTTGGCCCGTGACCTGGTTCTTCACGGCGCACCACGCGACTGACCCCGTGACCCAAGAGATCAGCTGATTCAGTCAACGGAGCCGGCCGGCCGCGCGCCGCGGGCCATTTCAAGGCCAGCTGGTGACCGTGGAACATGGCATCAACGGGGCTCGACGGCCAACAGACCAATCAGCGCTCAGCGAGCCGGCAGAAGGCGAGCGGCGAGGCATTCATAAGTTCCCCGGCTCACAAGTACCACGTTTCATACGTGCTAAAATATGTCAGATTTGGTTTCACATGTGCTAAAGGTCACCAGATCGCTTCTAAGATAGCAGACACATGGTGACCTAATAGGTACCTGAGTTCATAAGTACCTCGTTTCAATAGTGGTAAAATAGTTATACCGCTAAATGACACCATAAACGCCCAACGGCACCTGAGCATACTTGCGTGCTGACAGATAGCAGAAGCATGTGATGGCTGCCTTGCTAAAAAAATGTTAGCTTATGCTACGCTAGGCCAGGCTAGGTTAGGTCAGGTTAGGTATTCAGTCTCTTGAAGCAATACAGCCATCAAATGCTCCTGACACCTGTCGGCACGCAGGTAAGCTCTGGTGACGTTGGACGTATTATACTATCCAGCGGTATAATTCAGAACTATTACCTGTGGTACTTGTGGTCCACCCTGCCACCGGAAATTTGAGAAATTATCTGGCAGCTTTAGTACCTATGAGACGGGAAACTTGTTGGCTGGGGTACTTGTGATATGGACCCGGTAAGCGATGAACGGCAAGGATGCAGATGCGGAGGCAGGCGCGGCACGCGCGAGTGTAACCCAGCATATGTGTTCGAGATGTATGGTGGAGTTAACTAACCGCAAGTGTTCACTTACCGTCCAGCAGGCGCCCTGCAAGATGTGATTGAAGACGCAAAATGGTCTGAAGAGGTCCCTGCTCGCCTTGTGTGTGACTGACTGGTCAGTGACCAGTCAGTCACACACAGGGCGAGCACACCACGCAGTTACTGCAGCGCTGCCATGCGACGCTGTAACACAATACTCACCGTGCGACACTGCCAAACAACACTCGCCGCGCGACACTGCCACACACACAACACTCACCGCGCGACACTGCCACACAACACTCGCCACGCGACACAACCACACAACACTCGCCGCGCGACACTGCCACACACACAACACTCACCGCGCGACACTGCCACACAACACTCGCCACGCGACACTGCCACACAACACTTGCCACGTGACACTGCCACACAACACTCGCCACGCGACACTGCCACGCAACACTAGCCACGTGACACTGCCACACAACACTCGCCACGCGACACTGCCACACAACACTCGCCGCGCGACACTGCCACACAACACTCGCCACGCGACACTGCCACGCAACACATGCCACGCGACACTGCCACGCAATACTAGCCACGCGACACTGCCACACAACACTTGCCGCGCGGCACTACTACACACACAACACTCACCGTGCGACACTGCCACGCAACACTCGTCACGCGACACTGCCACACAACACTCGCCACGCGACACTGCCACACAACACTCGCCGCGCGACACTGCCACACAACACTCGCCGGGCGACACTGCCACACAACACTCGCCGCGCGACACTACCACACACACAACACTCGCCGCGCGACACTGGCACACAACACTCGCCGCGCGACACTGGCACACAACACTCGCCGCGCGACACTGGCACACAACACTCGCCGCGCGACACTGGCACACCTGTGTCGAACTCGTCGAACTCACAGAGTTCGACGAGTGTCGTCGAATGAATGTCGAACTAGTCGAACTCAATTACGCAGAGTTAACTCTGCGCAATCGTCGAACTCGTCGCGCAGAGTTAACTCACTTCGCCCTAGAGTCGAACCACCTGCCATCATCAGCACAGCACGGATACCGCAAACGACACCCCGCCCAGCCATCACCATCACTGGACGTCATCGCTGGCTGCGTCCTCCAGGCCATGGATAGCTGCCAAATTTCGATTCTTGTCCTGGTTGATCTCTCAACATATTTTGACGTCCTGCCTCACCAAAAGCTTCCGCAGCTTCCGTGGGCTGTCGCACAGTGTGGATCCCGACTGGTTCGTCACCTCCCTGGATGGACTCACAGGTGCGCGGCGCCAACGGCTAAAATATGAAATATCGACCGAAAGAGAATGCAATCGTATGTTCTTAATGTGGAGCCTCAGTTGCGTGCTGTGCACAGGGAGAATCCAAGCACTTTCATGGGTGCGGGTGGGGGCTCGTCTGGAGGGGCGCCATTTCTTCGAAGAGGCGCGATTGCGAAAGTCCCCCTCAGACGCCTTCGGCTGAAAACCCCTTGAGTGGGGATGCAATCGGCCATAGTGAAGGGGTGCATTATACCTTTTTCTTTCAAGGGGTGGACAAATATTTCATTTGGAATATTTTCGTAATTTTTATCTGATCAATTTATATTACCTAAACCTCTTACCTCTTCTTCTCAGAGGGACGCCTATTGCTGAACAATCCGTTGACGCGAGAGGGAGGGGAGGGGTGGACGGTGCACTCTAGCCTTCCGGAAGGCAAGCTTTTCCGGTCAGAGGGGCGTCACCTTCCATGGGGGTGGGGGCACATACCCTAAATACCCTCCGCACCTGCCCGACTGTACATGCTGTTTTCGCACGATCTGGGTCGGTGAATGGCGGACTGTCATCAGCTTTGTGTGTCATCACTTCGTGTGTCATCAGCCTGCCGTTTGCTGATGACACATAAATTTCGGTCACCATGGCACCAGTAAACAACAAGCTTTTACTGATCTCATCTCACTCACGGAGACTGCTTTCGACTTCTTGTATCAATGGTTCTGGGGAAACAGAGCGAAGATGATTGGCCTACAGCCGTCTCGCATCTCCGATCCAAAATCCGTGGCATCGCTTTGCCACCGTGCATCCCAATTCCCAGCCATCCGCTCCTCAGAAAAAAAACTGATAATTTTTTAGAAACAAAAAGCTGTCGCCAACGCCGTCTAGTACGCTACTGAGAAAACCAGATGTCTGGTAGTGGGCACCCGTCCAGTACTCAAGCGTGTGTCTCCCATCACAATCAATTTGTACCGATCCAAGTTGCACAACGCTCAAACACTCACAAATTTGGAAGCCTACCTGGATCGGTAACTCAACTACCCAGCGCTCGTGGACGACCAACCCGCAGTCGGTGATGTGCAATTGCAGCATGTTTGTCAGTGACGAGTAAGTAACGCGTATGTGTTGCCATGATACTATTGCGCTGCATCGCTGAGATGTGCACGTGGTGCACATGCAGCATGTTTGTCGGTGACCAGTAAGTGAGGTGTGTGTGTTGCCATGGTGACATTGCGTCGAGCATTGTCTGGCGTCGATCGAGCATTGCAAACCAAGCAATTTTCATCTTCTACTCTTTCTTGTGTTTTAGCTATTGCGACGTACACTTCAGCCATCATCGATGTGGACCCTGTGCGAATACATATATCATGCATCTGTCCGTTTGTCCACTTTTATAGACCGCTCTTATCAGCGCAAACAAGGCGCAGGTGATGAACAGGAATGGAGCCCGTTCCGTTAACCATATCGAAACACATCGACACTCAACGATCCGCAAAGCACATCATCGAATAGGCAAAGCGTTTCGCCACGCTAAACGCTCAGTTCAGGTTTGATACGTACATACCTTAGGGTTAACGAAGTCGGTAGCAGGTGCTGGTAATTTCTGGACATAAATGCCCAAGTCACGCTTCTTGTAAGTGATGACGGGGCGCATCGACCACGTCTGTCATGTAGCTGTGAGTGATGACGAAAGTGAGCACCTCTGTTATATGAGGACACCACATGTTGTAGGCACCTATCATACTATCCTCTAATCCTCCTCCATCTTCAGCATCTACTATCCTCCAATCCAATCCTCCTCCTCCTCCTGTCCTCTAATCCTATTATAAATCAGAATTTAGTCTGACAGGGACATACCGTGATGCGCTTATCTAGCTTACCGAACGTAAATATATAACTATTCCAGATTACATGCTCCCATCTGTGGTTACACGTTGGCGGTCACAGTAGGAGAACTTCACAAGGCAACTCAGCACGCTTGGGACACCATTACGCAGCTGATAAAAAGAGCATTTTTCGATAACTTGTATTTATGCGGGCAGTCGCACGCCAGCGTGGCCTGTTCGCTGCCGCTGGATAGAGATGAAGTGAAATTGGCTAATTATCATCGACATGCCCAGCATTGGCTGACATGGCACGCCACCCATTTCGAATTGTTGCGCCACGCCTCGAAGGTGAGCAGCACCAACTCTCTCAAGCCAGCTCGCTTTTACTCTCCGCCTCCCGGACTGTACACGACACCTTCACAGCAGTGGGGGATGGTGCCTACACAATAGAGGATGGCCGCTACCCAGTGGAGGATGCCGCCACCAAATGGAGGATGGCGGCTAGCCAATGGAGGATGGCGGCTACCCAATGGAGGATGACGGCTATCCAGTGGAGAATGGCGGCTATCCAATGTAGGATGGCGGCTAACCAATGGAGGATGGCGGCTACCCAATGAAGGATGGCGGCTACCCAATGAAGGATGGCGGCTACCCAATGAAGGATGGCGGCTACCCGGTGGAGGATGGCGGTTGCCTCTGGCCACGAATTCAGGCCGTGCGAACGGTGTGCGCAGCTTCCGTCGGCGACCGTTGCAAGAAACTTTCTAGAGAATCGCGTTCTCACGCCCGACGGGGCCCCGAGACAATCGAGTCAACTGTGTCGGAGCAGGACGCCCTTGTGGTCTGCGGCCGTCGGCGGGCGCCGCCTGATGTGGTTCGCAGCCGTCGGCGGGCGCCGCCTGATGTGGTCCGCGGCCGTCGGCGGGCGCCACCTGATGTGGTCCGCAGCCTTCGGCGGGCGCCGCCTGATGTGGTCCGCGGCCGTCGGCGGGCGCCGCCTGATGTGGTCCGCGGCCGTCGGCGGGCGCCGCCTGATGTGGTCCGCGGCCGTCGGCGGGCGCCGCCTGATGTGGTCCGCGGCCGTCGGCGGGCGCCGCCTGATGTGGTCCGTGGCTGTCGGCGGGCGCCGCCTGATGTGGTCCGCAGCCGTCGGCAGGCGCCGCCTGATGTGGTCCGCGGCCGTCAGCGGGCGCCGCCTGATGTGGTCCGCGGCTGTCGGCGGGCGCCGCCTGATGTGGTCCGACGAGTCTCACCATGACGTGGCATTTAAGTTATTTGGGACTTGGGGTGCGTCTACCATGTTGATCGTATACCGACGTGGCGTTTGGGGTCGCTTGCTTACCGGGGTGGGGTTTCACCCGGTTCGTGTTAAGCACGATATTTTCGTTCACATTTTGTCTTTTGGTTCTGTGGTAGGAAGTGCTGCCTTCGTGGGAGCTGCTCCTGGTCAGAACGCGGTCCGATCAACATGAGATTGTCGACGCACATCGAAACACTTCTCGTGCACTATCAGATATAATGGAAAAATCCAAATGATTGCATAGGATGCGATCAAAAGAAAACGCAAAGCCTACAAGAATGTGAACACTGAGAGACTACCAGGCGAAAAGAATATTTGCAGTTTACTAATTGTGTGCATAATGTTTATTGTATTACTAAATTAAAAAGCAAGCGGAATAATCATAATGACATGTCAAGCTCACTAATAGTCCCCCAGATGCAAATTAATATTAGGTAATGTAACTGAAACATAACCTGTGATGTTCTGGGCATACACGAATTACAACTTTCCTGGAGTCTAAAATGCGGACAATAATTGCGAAGTAAAATGGCTGGACCTGGGCTGACAGGGGTAGTTTTTCATGCCATGTTTCTTTCTGAGAAGAATATAGTTACGATGTTTGCTTGAACGGTTGCTGATGTAAACTCCATACAAACACTTTTTAAAATGTTGAAAATGTAAATTCCTTTGGTCGATTTTGAATTGTACTTGGATCGGATCCTCGACAAGTTCAAACATACAGCTATTAGAACACGAATACACATGTCGATGCTATTGCGTGCCGTTAGTATACGTCGTTGGGGGTTGCAAACATTTCAGAAGCGTTTGAGCCTCGAACGCGCAACCATTCGGTTACGAAACGGGCCGCGCTGACAACCGGTCGACCGACGCCCTCGGCGCAACATGCTACTGTCGGGGTCGCCGTCACGTGCAGTCGAAACACGGACACAATTGCTGATTGTTTATTCGAAACAACCGAGTCTCCTATACAGCAAGCAGCTTAGAAACAGGGAAGTATTAAATAACGTAATAAATAGGCAACACCCAAGTGCAGTGACCACGTCACTAAGACACACACACATACATACGAACACATACACACTCGCACACACAGACCAACACACTGGAAAAAACTGGCATGGCCCGTGCAACACTGGGCCGTTCCTCACGAGCGTGGGAACAGCAGATGGACAGAGAGCGGCACAGGGACAACACCGACAAATTTCCACCACCGAAGGCAACTCAAACACCGGCTCTCCGTCATCTAGTTGACGTCGCAGCACCCTGACACAGGAACGTGGCCGCCACTCACGTGTTGGACAGCTTCATCACCTGCTCCAACGAGCGGCTCCTTTTTGGCCATCTCTCGGCGCGCGCCGCTAAATGTTGTGGACAAGCCGCTACAAGCCTGTCGAGATGACCTGCCCGGGCGTGCGGTCGTCGTAGGCCAGAAGAGCAAGCCGGACAGAACTCGCAGCTCTTGAGCAGCCTTTGTCACGAAGCGAAGTCGCACGGGTAGACTCCACGCAGGTAGTGACGTCACCAGAGCTGCTGGGACGCGCTCACCAGAAATGCGAGTGGACGGCTGTCAAACTATCAGGGGTAAGCTGCAAACCAGAAGAAGGAAACCGAGCATGTGTCGATACATTCAGCTTCATTTCGTTCTCGTAAAGTGGAGATACTTGGTGATGGCTTGTTGGCCTGAATGTTCCTGGTTCCTTCCCAGGGCCGCTATTATGACCGGCTGGTGACATTCTCAAACCCAGAGACCAGAATAGCAAAACAAAATCCGGTTGCAAGCATCGACGGAGAGCAAAAGAAAATCCGATAGGAACACTTCTTCAGGGCCATGCCTTCCACTGACTTTCCAAGAAGGTTCCTCCTCCACAAGTGCGGCAGTTGCACTGGCGTAGCATCTCCCGAGCACGTCAGTAGCGCCGTGCCGCTGCCGAACACAGGATCGCGCGACAAGGGGCGACAGACGCGCCAGCCGCCCTGCCACTGAGATCACAATCGTGGCCGGCCCACCCGCCGCCTGTGCGCGCGGCCGCCGGCGGCCACCGAGCCGCCTCCGTCGCAGCGCACCTGGAGCTCGCCGGCGGGGACGGCCGACAGGTCACGACCCCTGAGTCGCCGCAGGTGGTGGCGTGTGCGGCGCACGGGGAGCTCGCCGGCCGGCCTGCGAGACGCGCGACGTGGGAGTTTGTCCAGCGGGGCGGACGGCGGCGACGGACTAGACGAAGGGTCCGCTCGGCTGTGAGATGCGACACGCCGCCGGAAGATGAAACTGCCCTTCGGTTACGAGGCAAATCGCGGACGGGGGTGGCGTCGATCTAGCGCGTCCACGGCCGGCGACTGGCACGCCGGTCGGCGTGAACTAAGAGCGCGCTAATTAAACAAACACGCCGCTCAGATTCGAGGCGTTCGACCGCTTTCCGGGACCCGGCACGACTGCCAAGCGAATTGCGTCATCGCGCTGCCGCTGGGTGGCTATTGCGCGTCTCACTCGTCTCACCGCGTGGCAACAGACCAGGCGTCTTACCAGGCACCGCCGACCACCGCACTCCTGCCGACGTCACAGGCAGCCGTCAGCTGATGGGCGTCAACGAACGCGCCTGGCGCGGCTCAGGGCGCGGCCGACCTCTGACCCCGGCGTGTGCCAGGCGACGGCAGGGCGCGCCACCTCCGCGGCGGAAACAAAGGGAACATAGTGAGGCGGGGCGGAGAATGCGCTCTGAGCCGACTGCGCTCTGCGCGGCCCGGGAGCACCACCGTCGGGCCGCGTGACGTCAGCTGTCTCCTGAGAGTGGAGTCCTGGTGGTGGGTCAGTGGAGCGGCGGACGTCAGGTGGGCCCGGCACGGCGCCGGCCGGCCGCCGGGCGACCGTCGGGTCGGGCGTCGGTGCGCGACCTCCGGACGAAGGCCACGGCCAGCCGGGCCAGTTTTGACTTGCAGGAGGGCCTGGAGCTGGGGCGGGGCGGCGGCGGCGGCGGCGAGACGAGCGCCCTCAAACGGTCCGCCTGTTGTATCCGATCAGACCGTTGTGCCGGCCGAACGCCAAGAACTCCCGACACCACTCGCGTATTCCCGTCTCGTTGCCGCAGCACAACACGAACGCGTCCGTACTCCTGCTGTCCTTTGCGCACCGTTCGCACGTCTCGCGCAAAGGCACCTGTGGCGGAGGCGGCGCACGTTAGTCGTCGTCGTCGGCGGGGGCAAGCAGCGGGAACACCACCGTGAGGCTAGCCGGCCGGCGACCATGCCGCTTCCAGGACTGTGTCACGAGCAAGGGCAGGACGCGAAAACGTGATGCATTTGTCGGGCGAAAGGGAGGATGATTCATGCACAGCAGAAAGTGCATGCAATCATTGCCTGCATTCATTGCTGCATCCATTGCTTCCAGTGCTACATTATTCGGGAAATTGGGCGGAATATACCACTTACACGAACACTGATGATATCCGTCTAAATATCCGTCTAAATATATAAATATCTACATCGTGCTTTTTCGTGCGTCTTTGGGAAGTCTTCATACCTGGTTTCTAAATGTATCCCGTTTACAAGTGTGATACCTTTGCTCACCATAAGGTATCTGGGATCGTGACCAGGAACATCCAACATCGCAATTCCATGCCAAGGGATTGCCGTTGATGTGGCATATTATACAGTAAAAGTTGATAGCCTAGGTGGTTATATAGTTTTCGTTGATATCTGTATACACAAATTAGGTACCTTTCAAAACACACAATAAGGGGGCTTGCAACTGTGTTTGCAGGACCTTGCAAGATCTAATATAACATTACTTCCACGGCGATTTCGACATCCTGCTGTACTCGTTTCGATATCTCACACCTAAGGAAAAATCATTATTTTAACACTGATTGCTTGTCATTATTGATTAAAGAAGGAATATAGATACATACAATTGCCCTCGCCCGACCCAGTCGCCCAGTGGCGGTTGTCGTTGGACATGCCGAAATTCAGGTGGGACATGCAGCTGCACTTAGGCCGTGGGAGATCGATTGGATGCAAAAAAGACTATTTTCGCGTTGAACTCGATTCGATTCGCACTGCAGCGTGACTGACCAATTGCGCTTTCACCGACTGTAACCGCTTCGACGTTCGGCGGAGGCTAGACGCTGAACGACATGCAGCTAACATGTGACGGTCGCCTTGTTGTCTATAACCTTTGGTACGTGCTGCTGTAATTTACTTCTGAAGGTACAAGGCAAGGATGTTTATTGATTTCGAACTTTTTTTGGGTGGGAGTCGGGGGTCGGGTGGGGTGGAGCATTGCACAGAGAAAATGGGCAGGTCCTAATGCGATTGGGGAAGAAAGGCACTCCATATTATAGCATGGAGTGAATTAATAAATATATGAGCAAAATAACTAATATATTATATGCTACATGATAAGTTCGCATACTTTAATATTTGTGTGTAGTTGTGTGTAGTTTGTGTGTAGTTTAATATTTGTGACTCACTGGAAGAAGTTCTACTGCTGTGAGTGAACAAAGAAGTGGATTTTCCGGAGGATTTTGGCCACTTCAAGACTCAGGCTGGCTGTAGGTGATTATGACGTCATCAATATGTGCCAGAGAATGTATTTTCGGGGCTGAAACCTACATTTGTCACGCTCTATGTGTCCTTCCTGCATAGCACTCACTTGTTGCCATTCCTTGGGCGGTAGCCGACCTCGGGCCATGAGTTGGATCCTGAGCCATCCACCCACAACACCCAGGGCAGACATAAAGACATAAAGACATAAAAGATTAGTGCAACTATGAGCCACAAGGGCCCTTCTTGGTTGCACTCTGTACACTGAACCAGTTGCCCACTAAATCTGTCAATCAGCCCTCCCTGTAATACTGAAAAGCAAGCCCTCTATTCTTATAATGATTGTCTATGCTGTTTTTAAAGTTGTTCAATGTGCTGCTACTGACAATGTTTTCTGGCAGCTGGTTCCAATGTTCTACTACCCTGTTGGTGAAGAAAGTCTGCCTTAACCTTGTTCTGCTATGGTTAACTTTAATTTTGAATTTATGACCTCTAATTGCATCATTTCTGTTCAATTCAAACGTTTCCCCAAGATATCCCCTCTCCAGACCATGGACAAATTTAAAGACCTCCATGAGATCTCCTCTCAGCCTTCTATATCTAAGTGAAAACATATTCAATTTCATCAATCTTTCCTCATATGCTAGGTTGCTTATGCCATCAACCATTTTTGTAGCCCTCTTTTGTACTCTCTCTAAAAGCCGACAATCTTTTTCATAGCTAGGAGATCAAGCTTGGATGCAGTATTCAAAATGTGGCCTGACGTATGCACAGTAGGCTGGTCCGGTTTGCGGTTTTTTCTCGAAAATGCACTAGGTCGCCCCCCTAATTTATGCCTTTTTCGGCGCTGAGTGCGATGCGCTCATCAAAATTCCAAATTTCGAAAAACTTTTGACCGCGACGGCCGCTCAAAGGTTTCGGCGATTTCGCAAATTCGCCTTTTTTCGGCTCATTATTCCGAAAGTTGTGACAGGAAATGGGAAAAGCAGCATGGGCAAGCTGAGCCAGGTCTATTTCTTAAGATATTCGCACAAACCAGTGGCTTTCACTCCATTTACATACCTGCAAAAACACTGTATCCGTACTAGTTCCAAATTTCACGGCCTACTTCAGCACGCCACCCATAGATGGCGTTGGTGGCGATCGCGTGTTTCATCGCTGGAGGGTGCCTCTCCAAAAGGTCGCCACTATTCATCAGGGTGGGTGTGAGGTGGGGCAGCTTCCTCCGCCGTTGCCCCTCTCCTAGATCTGCATCTGATAGAACAATTCCAGTGTTTACACTACATATTTATAATTAATTAATCAACAAGCAATCATTACCACAGGTCTGACGTTCATTACTAATTACAAACACACAAGCCAATCGAACAAAACCCAACCACTACCGAAATGACGCCTTCTCATCAGACTCGCCACATTCATCAGTCTGAAGCCACCGACCCTGCCACAGACGCTCTAGCCCTGCTTCGTCTGACCTTCGAGCTGGTCTACTGGCCCCTGAAGCGATGTCCGCCGGAAGGCCACCTTATTTAGGCTGTGACCGTCTTGTCCCTCCGCGCCCACAACGGCCGCTGCGGCCTCGGTCGTTAGCTTGACGACGCGCTCGGTGGACTGGGTGTGGCAGGGCACCCCTGTCCGAAGCGGCTCGTCCAGGAGCCGGCTAGCTCGTCATCAGTGAGAGAACGGACACATGGTGGCTCGATGTCGGCCTCCCGAGCATACTGGTTGATGTTCACCAGCTCCTTGTACTGGCGTGCAGTCACGTTGATCGTTAAGCCTTCCACCCGGAACTGGCGGACTGGTCCGGGCTGCCGGCGCTCTCGGGCCTCGCGCACCATCTGCACGGCCCTCGCCCTGAGCTCCGGGCTCTCGTCGCCCAGCATCGACAGCACCACGTTCTCTGGGTGGGCCATCAGGGCATTCCCGCACAGGCGTTCCTGCACGGTTTCCAGGTCGGCGCCGCTCAAGTGCCGCTGCTGCCGTTGCAGATGATCAAACAGGTGGCGGGGCGCTTCCACCAGGTCCGGCCTGGGTTTAACGGCCATGACTGTGGGGACGTACACGGTCACGATGTACAGGGACAGGGTCGTTAGCTGGTCACTGGGGCTCTGCTGGGACATATGTACCCGCAGCAGCCGGCTCTGCGCCGTGTACCACCGTGCCAAGTTGAGCTGGCCGTGGATCCGGTGCGCCACTAGGCTGCCACCGCCGGACGCCGCACACTTTGCACACTGGTAGAGCAGCCGTAGATCCGAGCTCAGCGACTGCTCTACATCAGACGGCAGGAGCGGTAGCTCGGCGGAGGTCAGGGGCTGGAACTCCACCAATGGCAGCTCATACATCGTGCCCGCCACCATCTGGCCGATTGGCCCGGTGCCGGCAGGTGCCGGCAGCTGCGGATGCGGAGACGGGAAGAGGAGCGCCTTCAACGGCGGCGGCACGAGATGTCGAAGCTGCTGTACGGCTCGGGGGATGAGCCGCCGAGGGTCCAACAGCGACGGCGATGGGCGTGCGGGCCGCGCGAGAAGCCGCTGATGGCCTATTAGCGGCAACGGCGGCGACGCGGGAGAGGCGACCTGAGGTGGGTTAGGGAGCATCAGTTGGTTTGAAGTAGTCAGGAGAGGCAATGTCGCCCTTATTAAAGCAATATAGCGACAATATCATGCATGCCAATGCCAATGAAGTAATTGGTGACGCGGACCTGAGGCGTGGGCAGCCGTTGGGATGTGGCGAGGTACGTCGGACGGTCCGGCGACGGCGGTGGCGGCAGTGACGGTGGCAGCTCTGCTGGCTGGACGAGCCTGTCGCTCGGCCCGCTCATCTCTCCTATGCCAGCGCCCCGTCGTCTGCTGGTCGACCCCACCAATGTGGCGTCTCCTGGGGCCACGCTGGAACTCTCTGTCATTGGCAAGCTTTGGCTGGCGGGCTGTGTTCGAAATGTCGAAGAGTTCACCGAAGTCGGAGACAGCAGCAGTTGTTAAACGGGCTGTAAGAGCAGAATGCTGTTTCTTCGACGTTTTTCGGACGCCCTCTTTTCTTTCCCACAGCTGCTTCACCTTTCCCAGAACACGTGGCCTCGGCCTTTTCGGTAGTGAAGCCCTGTCCCAGAGTAGCAATATCTCATCTGTCCCTTGCTGTATGCACTCTTTCATTGGTACGTACTTTTCATCTGTGGACCTCTCCTCCATCTTCTCGAATCTGACCATCATCAAGCGCTCGATGACATCGGCCATGGTGGGAAGCTGGCTTCCATGCAAGGGACGAGACGTTATCCCAAACTGAGGATGAGGTTCCTTAATTTTCTTTGTAAATGCTTGTCCTTCCATCGTTAGCAACGCGTTTCGAAACGATTTAAACCGAAATAAGACGTCCCGATACAGAAAGCGAGCTTTTCGACTGACTAAGGTCACGATCATTGGAACAAACAATTATGCATCAGGTAAGTATTACAAATAGCATTGGATGATACAAATATTTAATGTTGAGCATAAAGCGTAATTTGGTAGATAATTACTCGCGTAAAATTCAATACTTTTCCACAATTCGACGTGAAAAATAATGACAAATTAATATTTCTCCTCAGTTTAACTGATCGATAGCTACCGTAGCCATGCCATGAAATTTCGATTGGACCCAATGAACCTATAATGGTGATGGATGTGGTGAGCCGATTATTTGTTATATTATCACTTATAATGCATTGTGAGTGTGCTATTTAAAATTGTTTAATAGTTGCAGCACTCTCAAGAGATGGTTCCTTGAAATCAGCGTCACTCCATCACTGGCTTATCTAGCCGGGTGTTTGGGGGGGGGGGGCAAACGGTAGTTTTTAGGGAGGCAAACAGCTGCAAATAGCTATATTGACCATTTTTGGGGAGTTTCGTGGGGGGGCAAATTGCTTTAGGGCCACTGGCCCCTTGTCCCCCCTTAAATTCGCCCCTGCGCTCCATTGTCAATGTCCGTGAGATGGAACACATGGAATCGCCACCAACGCCATCTATATGTGGCGTTCTGAAGTAGGCCGTGAAATTTGGAACTAGAACGGATACAGTGTTTTTGCAGGTATGTAAATGGAGTGAAAGCCACTGGTTTGTGCGAATATCTTAAGAAATAGACCTGGTTCAGCTTGCCCATGCTGCTTTTCCCATTTCCTGTCACAACTTTCGGAATAATGAGCCGAAAAAGGCGAATTTGCGAAATCGCCGAAACCTTTGAGCGGCCGTCGCGGTCAAAAGTTTTTCGAAATTTGGAATTTTGATGAGCGCATCGCACTCAGCGCCGAAAAAGGCATAAATTAGGGGGGCGACCTAGTGCATTTTCGAGAAAAAACCGCAAACCGGACCAGCCTAATGCACAGTAAAGCTTCCTGATCACTTCCTCACTTCTGTATGATACATTCCTATTTATTTCCCCGAGCATTCTCAGTGCCTTCTTCCTGGCTTCCTTGGTCTGTTCTGATGCCCCCAGTTTTGTGTTTAGAATAACACCTAAATCCTTCTCCTGTTGAGTCACTGATAGCACTTGGCCACCCATCAAGTATGGAGCCTTCATATGCTGCTTACCTACATGCATGATTTTGCTCTTATCAAGATTAAATTTCATTTGCCATTCTTCGGACCACTTCACAAGTTCGTCTAAGTCTTTTTGCAGCGAGATATGCTCATCTTGACCTGTTATTGCCCTAAAGACCTTCAAATCATCCGCAAATTTCAAAACTTTACTGTTTAGGCCACTTTCAATGTTATTTACAAATATAATTAACAGTAGTGGCCCCAGTACTGACTCCTCGGGGACTCCACTAAGAACATTTTGCCATGATGACTTTGTACCATTTAGCATCACTCTTTGCTGTCTATCTGAAAGCCACAACTCTATCCATTTTAAGATGCTTCCTGCAATACCATGGGACTGAAGCTGTATCATTAACCGTTTATGGGGTACCTTGTCAAAGGCCTTACTAAAGTCAAGATACGCTACATCAACCTGATTTCCATGATCAAATTGTTCTGTGGCGAAGTTCAAAAAGTCAAAGAGGTTTGTGAGACACGATCGTCCTTTTCTAAACCCATGTTGAGTATTTTGAATCAATCTGCTACCTTCCAGATAACTAACTATTCTATCCTTGATAATTTATTCGAGTACCTTGCAGACTATGGATGTGAGACTTACTGGCCTATATTTTCAACTTTCTCTCTTTCTCCTTTCTTGAAAATAGTAACTACATTTTCCCTTTTCCAATCGTTTGGAATTTCATTCTGTGAAACTGATCTACAAAATATTATGCGTAGTGGAAATGCCAGTTCCTTTTCAGTTTCCCGCAACACCCTAGCATAAATATCATCAGGTCCTGCTGCCTTGTTTGGCTTTATTTTCCTGATATGATTGTAAACAACATCACTATCAATGAAATCAACATCATTTGTCAGATCCCATGTCACTGAACTACGGTATACGGTCGGCAGATTGGTCATATCTTCCAATGTAAACACTGATTTAAACTGCTTGCTCAGCTCCTCAACCATCTCACTATCCTCACCCAATGTAACCACCTCACTAATCCTCACCCCAATAATATATACATTATATATATTACATCACTAAATAACACCCCGTAGGGTGGATTTCTACATATTGGAGTCGGGGGAGGCAACATTGGGGCCACGGGTCCTTCAAAATCACACAAATCAATACCAATTGGTCAGGGATCTGACAGATTGTCCGTACGTCTGGATTCCAAAATCTTTGGTGCGCAAAATTGTTGCTACGACACTCAGGTATGTCACCTGAGCTCGGTCGAACCCACAGCACCTCGCATTGTAAATAGCCATAACCATTCTTTAAATTATGTGTATGAGTTCATGAAGTTCTTATATTACAAATAAAACAGCAGCTAGTCAGTCATGTGCAAGAATAGTTCATCCAACCTCGGAAATGAGTAAACAGTTACCCGGTTTACATGGGCAGCAAAACTTCCGTATACGATGCGATTAGGAAAACTTGCGAAAATAATGCTCTTGTAAACGGGCTTTGGCGTAGCAAAACATGCGAATAGCTTAACGCAAATTTGCGCTTCGGCAAGTGGAAGTTTACGATTAGCTCCAACCATTAACAAATAACGGCACGGCTGCAAGGGACATGATACATCTTGATGCTATTCTCTGCTACTTTTTGAGGACATTTAGGGTAATTATTAAAAGTAAGCGTCTCGTTTTTAACTACAATTGCAGACCTAGCTATGAAATACACAAATCAGACATGTAACAGCTGAAACCAGCGCTGAGACGTCACGTTATTAGTGCGTGCCCCGACCGTCACTTTTAGAATGTGCCGCGGAGTGTTCAAGTTGCGGATTTTTCACAGCGTTTGTGTTTTGCTGATCTATCTCTTGGATTGCGTATTGAACCTGATTTAACCTGTTCATTTGATCATTGCACAGTCTGGAGCAATGCACCATTACATAGTCTGGAACCTATGATATAGAACATAGTCTTTCCTGGAACCAATGCACCGTTCGATTCACGAAGAAGAAACGCCTATGCTGTCATCGACAACATACCATCGGCTCCGTAAATCCTTCGAATTCACAGATGCCCTATATACCTGGCCAACAACCTCAAACTACGTGGATCATTGATGATAGATGGTGTCTGCGTACGCGGTTGCTCGAAGCAGGTGCGTCAGAAGCGCAAAAGTGCGCCAAATATTCGAAACGTTTCACCACATTGCGTCAGCCGTCAAATCGTAAAAATCCAATTAGGTGCCTGCTTTGCTCTTGTAAACGGGCCGCGCGATCGGAACTTTTGCGAATCGCTCAAATCGGAAATTTTCGTTTACGACTGACCTGCTCATGTAAACGGGATAAGATAAGATAAGATAAGTTGCGTGCTGCGCGGTCTGTATATTTGAGGTTCACATCATTGTCAGTCGCTGACATTAATATTGTACTGGTAGCATTCGGTACGATCGTGGAATAACGCGGCTAACCGAAGCACTCCACTTCGCCCACCGACTTGCGACAATCCTGTCCTCAAACTTGGAAGAGGGTGATGTCACTCTTGAGTAACAGGTGCGCCTAGCGCCATCTATGAAGAGGGCAGAACACTATGTGTGGCATGCCCGGCCAGGCGCCTATCAGAGAAGCGCCAGCCACGTGACGAAGCAGCCGCGCGCAGAGTCGGTGACTGGCCGGACTGATCCAGCCCTGCCCAGTCTGCCTATCGGTAACGGCTGCGTGTTGCCACTCACCACATTTGTCTATCTGACAAATATTAGTGGGGATTGGTGGTCAAATTGGCTAGCGTTGCGACAGATAGGACATTCTGCCACGCTGCAAGGGTGAAAACGAAGAACGGACCCAGTGAATATGTAAGGGGCTGTGGCGCGCCTGCCTCCGCCCGTGCTCGGCGGTATGCGGCATGATAGCTGGGCTCACGCAAGGGAAAGAGCAGCGGTGTGGGCGCGGCCGGCTGTGCAGCGGGCGCCACGTGTTGTGCGCGAGTGTTGCTGTACTGAGTGTGCCTTTGCGGCGGCGCGCTCGGGGCCATGCGGTGGTGGGTGACCTTCGGTCGTCGTGGCGGAGGAGCCGGGGTCGGGCCCGGGACGCGATGGCGCGAGGTTGTCGGTGCGGCGCGCTATCCGGCTGTGACCAGGCCGAATACCGAGGCAGATTGTACCGCAAATACAAGAACTGAAGCCCGGAGTCTTAGGTTCGCAAGCAAGCAGGAACACGTAGCCAACACGCGGAGCCTTACACTACGGAGTCTACGAACACATGGAGAGGTGCGATTCCATGTGATGCAGTCCTTGAAATGGTAAAAATATTGTAAATACTATATTTTGTACCGATTAAGCTATCGTGCACGACACTTCATCAGAATCAATATAATCAATAGATCAATATTCAACAAATATT
Organism: Imbricaverruca yamaguchii; assembly: GCA_034440575.1. Lineage (NCBI taxonomy): Eukaryota > Metazoa > Arthropoda > Thecostraca > Neoverrucidae > Imbricaverruca > Imbricaverruca yamaguchii. Next base: position 9,008 of record JAOTOL010001357.1, on the reverse strand, counting down.
TAAGAAACTACACACAAATATTAAAGTATGCGAACTTATAAGCTACCTTGTCTCCACTCCAGATTGCGAGAAAATGTATTCGGTTACAAATAGAGGAATTGGCGAATCACAACCAACACAATTATGTGTTGCTTTTCTTCCATTTAAAAATTGAAAACCACCCATGCGCAAGGTAATGCAATGACCAACGAATGGAACACGCCAGCAACCGGCCAAAGCGCGCAGCCTTACATCCACGGAGCAGTCCAGTAGCGATCTGCGCGTCATGAAGCTGGCATTGCGGCGTGCCGTGTCGCTGGGGTAGGCATGGCTGACGGGCAGCAGCGGCGTCAGCATCATCACCAGCAGCAGCCGCCACATGCTCTGCAACAGGACACGGCTGGTCAGCGATGGTGACGCTGCTGGTGATTGTAGTCAACGCGTTCCGTCAGTGGTGGTAGTACTGCCCGTACCCCTCCCGGCCAGTAGTGGTGGCATAGTGTACAGTGGTGGTACTGCCCGTACCCCCAGGCACATTGGTGGTACTGCCCGCCCCTCCCGGCCAGTAGTGGTGGTACTGCCCGCTCCCCTCCCGGCCAGTAGTGGTGGCATAGTACATTGTAGTGGTGGCAAGTGTGGTGGTACTGCCCGCTCCCTTCCCGGCCAGTAGTGGTGGCATAGTGTACTGTGGTGGTACTGCCCGCTCCCTACCCGGCCAGTAGTGGTGGCATAGTACAGTGGTGGTACTGCCCGCTCCCTTCCCGGCCAGTAGTGGTGGCATAGTCCAGTGGTGGTACTGCCCGCTCCCCTCCCGGCCAGTAGTGGTGGCATAGTACAGTGGTGGTACTGCCCGCCAGCGTCCATGCCCGGCCAGTAGTGGTGGCATAGTGCACAGTGGTGGTACTGCCCGCTCCCTTCCCGGCCAGTAGTGGTGGCATAGTGCACAGTGGTGGTACTGCCCGCTCCCTTCCCGGCCAGTAGTGGTGGCATAGTACAGTGGTGGTACTGCCCGCTCCCTACCCGGCCAGTAGTGGTGGCATAGTACAGTGGTGGTACTGCCCGCTCCCCTCCCGGCCAGTAGTGGTGGCATAGTGCACAGTGGTGGTACTGCCCGGTCCCTTCCCGGCCAGTAGTGGTGGCATAGTACAGTGGTGGTACTGCCCGCTCCCTTCCCGGCCAATAGTGATGGCATAGTGCACAGTGGTGATACTGCCCTCTCCCCTCCCGGCCAGTGGTGGTGGCATAGTGCACAGTGGTGGTACTGCCCGCTCCCCTCCCGGCCAGTAGTGGTGGTACTGCCCGCTCCCTTCCCGGCCAATAGTGATGGCATAGTGCACAGTGGTGATACTGCCCTCTCCCCTCCCGGTCAGTAGTGGTGGCATAGTGTACAGTGGTGGTACTGCCCGCTCCCTTCCCGGCCAGTAGTGGTGGCATAGTGCACAGTGGTGGTACTGCCCGGTCCCTTCCCGGCCAGTAGTGGTGGCATAGTGTACAGTGGTGGTACTGCCCGCTCCCTTCCCGGCCAGTAGTGGTGGCATAGTGTACAGTGGTGGTACTGCCCGCTCCCTTCCCGGCCAGTAGTGGTGGCATAGTGTACTGTGGTGGTACTGCCCGCTCCCTTCCCGGCCAGTAGTGGTGGCATAGTGTACAGTGGTGGTACTGCCCGCTCCCTTCCCGACCAGTAGTGGTGGCATAGTACAGTGGTGGTACTGCCCGCTCCCTTCCCGGCCAGTAGTGGTGGCATAGTGCACAGTGGTGGTACTGCCCGGTCCCTTCCCGGCCAGTAGTGGTGGCATAGTACAGTGGTGGTACTGCCCGCTCCCTTCCCGGCCAGTAGTGGTGGCATAGTGCACAGTGGTGGTACTGCCCGGTCCCTTCCCGGCCAGTAGTGGTGGCATAGTACAGTGGTGGTACTGCCCGCTCCCTTCCCGGCCAGTAGTGGTGGCATAGTGCACAGTGGTGGTACTGCCCGGTCCCTTCCCGGCCAGTAGTGGTGGCATAGTCCAGTGGTGGTACTGCCCGCTCCCTTCCCGGCCAGTAGTGGTGGCATAGTGTACTGTGGTGGTACTGCCCGGTCCCTTCCCGGCCAGTAGTGGTGGCATAGTACAGTGGTGGTACTGCCCGCTCCCCTCCCGGCCAGTAGTGGTGGTACTGCCCGCTCCCTTCCCGGCCAGTAGTGGTGGTACTGCCCGCTCCCTTCCCGGCCAGTAGTGGTGGCATAGTGCACAGTGGTGGTACTGCCCGGTCCCTTCCCGGCCAGTAGTGGTGGCATAGTACAGTGGTGGTACTGCCCGCTCCCTTCCCGGCCAGTAGTGGTGGCATAGTGCACAGTGGTGGTACTGCCCGCTCCCTTCCCGGCCAGTAGTGGTGGCATAGTGTACAGTGGTGGTACTGCCCGCTCCCTTCCCGGCCAGTAGTGATGGCATAGTGCACAGTGGTGGTACTGTTCTCGCCATTGGTAGGAGACACAGCGGTGGCGTCCTCCCTCCCCCCCCCCACCGTCAGTTACAGTTCGGTGGCGTATTTCGCGTGCGGTGTGAGCATCTGGCGACTCCTCTGCTTTCCCGTTCGGTATATCCAATATATTCGATGTCGATTATATATAGCGATGTATTTTGGCTGATGGGGCTGGCTTGAAATCCGCGTCTCTTCTGGATAGAAATGCCGATCGGTGTTTTGGAAGTTCGTAGGAACTTGGAGGCCTTGTGTTTATGGCACCCTTGGCCCTTCCACCGACTGCCTTACCGTTTGAGGTTCACGCTTCGTAACGACAACTGTGCTGTTTGAGATTAATGCGCCATTTTATATTGCGTGGTCCCACACCACTGTACCAAGGAAGGCAACACCTTCGCCAACATGTCCGTCTTGCGTTTGGGTTTCGAACCCAGTCGCTGTGCTCATACTCGGTTATCTACCAACACTCAGCCGTGAAAAGAGACGAATAGAGGGAACTGTTGTGTCAGGATACCGTGGACAAACCCCACCTTCAGTGACATTGTTATTGATACCAAAATAATGCCGCGCGGCAATAGTTGGAACTGCTGGTCGATGCATGTTCCGAGAACATTGCATCATGCATGCTCGAGGTGCGCCTTTGTTTCTTTGTTTCTCGTGACTGACGACGGCTGGGTACCACGAGCATCGATCCCTTCCGACGTGCGAATGCGATGGTGCTACTTTGCTGTGCATGCTTCCTGACATATGCTTTGTATATGGGAATGTGCATGGGCACGCGGTTTGCACATGGGTATGTGCTTTGCATATGTGCATGTGCATGGCTATGTACTTTGTACATGGGCATGTGCTCTGTACATGGGTATGTGTTTTGTAAATGCGTATGTGCTTTGTACATGGTTATGTGCTTTGTACATGGGCATGTGCTTTGCACATGGATATGTGCATTGCACATGGGTATGCGCTTTGAATATAGTCATGTGCAATGTACATGGGCATGTGGATCATGTAGGTGTAGGTGTATAGGTGGTCGCATAGGTGCGTCTTTTGCACGCATTTTCGGCGTCTCATGGATGCACCGCTTTTAAAGAGCAAGCACGCTTTTTAAGCGGTCGACATCGCGAAAACCGGCAAGGACCGCAGATATGAACATCTGCTGAAGCTATTTACGATGGCTATGAACAATGACTACTCATTGTTCCGCTTGCATAGCCAGAGAGTTGATAACAAAGCAGCTGATAACGAGCCGCAGGTGGCCGACGGCTATCAGGGTTGCGTAGATTACTTGCAATCTACCTTCGTGATTCGGTGCATACCTTAGTCTCGTCTGAGACATGAAGTGCGTGCCCAAACTAACGAAGGTCTTTCACTTCACTTGGGCACTGACGAGTACAAACACGCCAGGATAGCCAGCCTGTATACGTGCTCTTGACGTCGGGGATGCATAATTATGGCTAGTTCCCTGAAGAGAATCAGGTATATAAAAAGCTGAATTGATCATCATTGCATAGGCACATTACGCGAACACCAAAAGCATTGTACTGCAACAGTATATCCTAGCACCAACAAATACACATTGCAATGGAAAACAGCCTCAAAACGGAATGCTTAGTGTTGAGATGGGACCAGCAGCAATGCGTGAAAACTTCGACCGGGAGCGCAGCAAGCCGCCAACTCCCTGTCACGGTTTACCCACACCCCCACCCCAGCAAAAACGGGACACCAGACAGCTGGCCTGCTCAGCCTCGGACAAGGGCGAGCGATTGTCGCGGCCCGAACCCTGCGTTGCCAAGACAGCTGGGACTGATGCCAGAGAAAACTCTGGCAGCTCACTACAGCGACAAATTTCCAGCCAACGGACAGTTTTCTGTTTGTTTGTATTGCATCAGATCGCCGGACATGCCATGACGCCCATAAGAGAAGTCTTATGACGCTTGGATGCTGGTGTGTAAATGTTGTGGATTACTGCCCTCAATACTCATCAAACATAGGCCAGCCGGCGCTAGTTGTAAAAGTATCTTTGGTATGCGACGCATTCGCTGAACTCCATGCATACCGCTCGTAAGCACACTTCAATAACGCAACATACTAGCAAGTTTTTCTCAATGAGGGTGTTCCATCGGCGGCTCGAGCCCTCAGCCAGAGGTGAAAAAATGGTTGCAAATTCCACCAACGAAATTTTCCGCCATAACTTTTCCACCACTCCAAAGATAGTGTCTCGTGAAGTCCTTTGTTTCAGCCCACTTTGGTTCCATGTTTTGCAGTATTTTTGCAGGGTTCTTATTTTATGCGAAAAACGTTTTACCACCGTGGAGAACTGATCTCTTCCGCCCGCATTTCGGGAGACAAAGACAAAACATGCTGCAAACCGTATCTTTATATTTGCGAATTCATGAAACATGAGCCGCTACATGGTGCCATAAACTCAGCACCAACTTCGTTGTTGGTCTCAACAACCAATGAGTTAAAACTAAGTGCACTAATAGACTAACCAGCCGGCAGCGAAGCAAACGGGCGGTAATAATAATAATTATTATTATTATTATGCCATTTAGCGACGCTTTCAACTGCTATGGTTATTTCGCGTCGGCAACAATAACGCCGTGCCCGCGAGTGGAGAAGCCCATTGGTCGACAGAGCGGCTCGAACCCTTGTTATGTGCGACAGACGCTCTAACCAACTGAGCTATCCTTCCCCGCAAGCAGGCGGCCGTAACTGATTGACTCCATCGGCTTGGCTCGATCGCAAGCAGGATAGCTCAGTTGGTAAACGCATCTGTCTCACACGGCAAAGGTCATGGGTTGGAGCCGCGCTGCCGACCGATGAGCTTGTCCCCTCGCGGCGCGGACACGGCATTACAGATGCCGACGCGAAACAACTATAGCAGTTGAAAGCGTCATTAAATAACAAGTAACTATTAATTATTATTATTCGGCTTGGCTCGGATCGCATCGATACATGGCTTGATAGGCAACTGGGCACAGAGAAGAACTGCTCGCGTACATTTAACTGGAACGTTAGCTTCTTCAAATATTCACAGATGCGCCGTTAAACTGGATCAAAAGAGCATGGATGACATTGGGGACGAGTAGCCTAGGGTAAGTTGCTTGTCTCACAATAGAAAGGTTGTGAGTTCGAGTCTCACCTGTCGCTACTCTTCGTCCGCGACCAATCGGCATGAGAGATCGGCGACGCTGCATGACTCAAAGGTCGACGTGTCGTAAACCAATAACCAACCAACATGGATTACATTTTTGACTGTGTTATTCGCAAGAACTAACTAGCACAAACTTCCAAACCCCGACGGAAGCTTGGTCACTTCCTTCCACGCACGCACGCACACGTCTGGAACACTTATTGGAAGACAGCTGATCTGCGGCACACTTTGGAATTGTGGCGTCTGATCACAGTGCCCTGTAGCTCCGTCCTGATGTCAACTGACTGCCTGATCAAGTTGTTATTAAATTTGCGTTGCACTGCCTGAATTAAGGCTTTGATGATGAACGTACGGACCTGAATTAATGAACATCAGGCCCGTTCCAGCGTATCATAAGCGTACTCAGCGTTTCGGTGGTCCAGCTGCCGATGAGCGCCAAATATGTCTCCCACCACACTCCCCATGCTCTCAACGACAGATTCGGGCGGGCTTAACAGCCATAGCCTTATGACCAAGTGAGCGTCCTGCTTCAGCACGTGGCTCTACACCGACTCCATTTGCAGGGCTCGCAGAAGCTGCTGGTTGTTCATGCCGGATGGCTGGCTGGACAGACACATGTAGGCTTCCTTGACAACCTCCTCTCCACGGCTGCAGTCGGCGGTATCAAACGCTGACTGACCAGCTTTGCGATGCTGTCGTGGACGATCTCAAGGCATTCGACATGCCTCACCTGTTGAAGAGCCTTCAAATCACTGACCACCTTCATGTCAGTCACATAATACTGCAGCTTGCCGTTCATGGCACCTTTGCCTCCCTGGCGTCCAGTCCGCGGCCGCGCTCTGTCGCCTTGTCATGAAGAGTGGTGGTGAATCGGAGCGACCGCTGGAAGCTGGAAAGCGAAGTCATCCAGGTCAGAACAAATATGGGAATTACTGTGCAACCAAAGATGATCCGGCGCTGATCACGAACCCTTCGGATCGTGTTTCGCCTGTTTTCGACATTCCGACCTAAACACAAATTAACACAATCTCACTAATGGTTGCCATTAAAATGTGGCAAAACAATATAGGAACAATATGTAAAATGATAATATACAAGGGTGAAAAGACAGAATATCCATAAGCAGCAGCAACACCAATTGATAGGCACATATTATTTAGTAAACAAAGCCTGGAAGCAAAGAAAAGAAAGGCGACCCAAAGAGAGCTAACGGATAAACGAAGTACAATAGCCATTCCAACGTACGACATGCAACACACGTAACAGCTGCAGCGAAATAAGATCATAAAAGGAACGACTGGGGATGATGCAACGGGAAGGGATGAGAAATTGTACTGTTACTAAAATATATGCTGCTTCTTCTTTACATCACCTGAATTCGCAAACAATATTTATATGGCACACACACATATGTATATATATATATATATATATATATATATATACATATATATATATATATATATATATACATATATATGTGTGTGTGTGTGTGTGTGTGTGTGTGTGTGTGTGTGTGTATAGATATGCATATTATAAGCATGTGTATGTACACAGACTTTATATGGGGAAGCGAAGCAAGAACAAAATATAATAATAAACTGACCTGGTCGCAAGCGGTGGGAGGAAGTCATGATAGCATGGAGTTCACCGCCTGACATTAGCTCTCTGTCCTCGTTCTCCAAAGCTTCCTGCATCTCAGCGAGCTTGCACACCATGTTGTCAAACATGCGCTGTCGTTCCCAAGGCAGGAGCTGAATATTTTGAAGGACTTGCTACCCTCGGCGAGCACGTCATACAGGTCACAGAGGGCTGCCAGCTGATGGTGAACTTCAGATCTGAAAATCAGTGAGGAATGTCGGTAGGGGATGAGTAGTGGGGACAGTTATAGACTGAAGCGTCGCTATTACGGCATGGCCAGGGTGCAATTTGGGAAGCATGCTTCCACAGCAAAGCTGTACTAGCAATAAAGAAATACGTTGCTGCATTTGACCTTTAGTTGTGCTCCTGTGCCAATATACATTTTTTGAAATGCTAAGCTAAACAACAGCCCTTATACCTGCGCAATATGTCCATTAGCACGTGTTCTGGTGGTGGTCAATGCGACACCACAACCGAACAAAGTTTTTTCTGGAATAACCTGAACGCTATTTATGACCACCACTTTTGCTCCTCGCAATTGGTCAGCGGATCTTTGGTATACAATTTATAGAAATGGCATTCAGGTCATTGAGCCAGATTGGATCAGTCAGGCCGTGATTTCCAAAAAGAAATCATTTTAGTAAAAATTTCAGTCACGTGCTAGGAATGTATTCAAACCAGCTCTTGATTTGTGGAAACAGAAGCATTGTGGAAGAGGACACTCAACTTCGCTGAAAGCTGATGTTGACATTATGGTTTTGCCTGCCTCAAGACCATCTTAGGTTCCTTGTCCCAAACGCCGTTTTTCTGCAATAACTTCCCCATCCACCTACATGCTATGATTTGCCGCATGAACCGGGCGCGTGTTTAACCCGGTCAGTCTCTCCGGTCAGATCCTCACCCCGTCTGGAGGGGGGGAGGGTGGATAGTAATCCCCCTCTAAAATCCAAACTAAGCGTCGCACGAAAACGAAAAAGGTGTCATCGGAAAGCGCTCGACGAGTAGGGTCCGAATCCACCCCCAAAACGTTTCCCCCAAAAGTGACGTCACCAGGGGGGCTGGATTTTCACGACTTCACGATTTACGTTATTTTTGCTCTCGGGAATTCATTTTTATGGCTATATGAAAACCAAAATTTATTTGGAATGTGAAAAGGACAGTGAAATCGACCAGGGCCATACAAATTTTATCCCCCCCAAATTTTTGTTTTTTAACAATTACGAACTTTTGAGTTTTCAAGTTTTCTTTAATTTCCTTTTCAAATGGGTGGAGCAGACCGAGAAGCGTTGTTAGAAGTGAACTTGCTCTCACAAAAGGTGCTTACTTTAGCCAGAATCTTCTATTTGAACTGCAATTGGCAATTATGCAAAGTTGATATTTAGTCAAAAACGAAAAGAGGTGAAAAGTTCCACTCGTCATTTTGTTGCATCCCTAAAGATAAGCAAACGCTGAAAGTTTCATTAAAATATATGTATCCGTTAAAGCGTGACGACTGGTTGAACATTTTTGGACGTGACTTCACTTGACCTTGACTAACTCGTTGACCCTAGAAGACCTGACTTCAAAATTTTGAAACACCATGCCAAATTGATGTGGGGAAAGGTATGCCAAACTTGGGTGCGCTACCGCGCGCCGTTCGTCCACTATCCGCGAGAAAACCTGAGGGGGCGGTTGAAGACCCCCGAGACGGAAGGACAAACAGAAACTGCAGAATAACAATATGTTAATCACCAGTCATTTGCCACATGAGAACTTAGCAAAAAATAGTGTCTGGATA